>OZ025302.1:53180738-53780738 GCA_964019185.1 Maratus speculifer
TACTAATGTTGATGCTGGTTAAAGTTATGAGGGAACGAAAGAAAAATAAGGCAAAAAGTCATTATTTCGGTATTCAGTTCTTAGAGCTTTGGAAAAAAAAATTCCGTTTTACAAATTCTTTAATTTCACATACCACAAACCTGAAAAATTAAATTACCGAAATCTAAAAGAGATAACAAAACGGATATTTTACTACTTCGGATCCGTGGCCTCGAAAAGGGGAAATCTGCACAATTTTTATGTTAACTAGTGCTCTCTAGAGCAGAAAAATTTCAATGGAAAGGAAAAAAAAATAGTCAGATGTGTTAATCTTAGAATTTCTTCAATATCACACATGTTAATACTTCCTGAAAAATGCAGCATAGCAGCGCCACCTCTTATGTGATTTACACCAAAATCTAGTCAACAAGTTATATGAACTTCTAACTGAATTTGAAGTTTGGTGAAAATCAGTACATTAATTTCTGAGATAGAGTTATAGCGGAAATCTTAAAATTCTGCATAACAGTGCTGCATGTTGGGTAATGTACATCAAAAACGAATCAGGATCTATTTCTACAGCTCATATTCAAAATATTAGAATAATTGAGAAAAAGTAATAAGAAAATTTTTTTTGTCATTTATTTATTTTTTATACTAACTAAATGCAATTAAATTTCTTATAAATTAAATCTGGAATGTTTAGATAAGATTTTAACATTTATAAAATATAAAATACAGCACAATAAATTAGGTATACAGCTTCCTTAAACACAGCAGAATATTAGAATAAAATTTAGATTGGTTCAAAATATTAGAATATTTTATTTTACGCAACAATATAACCTTATGAATATGAAGTAAATGGTAGTTAATATTTTGTAGCATCCCCTTTAGCTTTCATAATAGCGTACAATCGATCTTGCATACTATATACAAGGTGTTTACAAACATTTCTATCAATATTAGCCCAAATAGACTTTATACGTGCCACTAACTCAGTTTTACTTGAAGGAGGATTTTCTTGAAGTTTTTTCTTCATTATACACCATAAGTTTTCGATGGGATTAAGATCTGGTGAATTTGGTGGCCAAGGAAGTACCTTAATATTGCGTTGGCTGAACCAATTCTTAGTTGACACCGAGGTATGCGGGGACGCTAAATCTTGTTGAAAGATGAAATCATCTTCAAATAAATCTTCTGATGATGGAATCATGTAATATTCTAAAATCTCTTGATATATCAGAGAGTTAACCTTTTCGTAGTCGATGCATAACTTTCCAGGTCCTTCTGCACTCATACAACCCCAAACCATGACACTAGCAGCAAATTTTACGGAACGTTTAAGGCATTCTTTATCAAATGCTTCTTGCTTCAATCTCCAAACACGAATACCTTGATTACCATATGAAACACAAAACATACTTTCATCATTAAATAATACATTTTTCCAATCTTCATTGCTCCATAAACGTCTTGATTTACACCAATTCAATCTTATACGCTTTTGTCTTGCAGTCATGAGAGGTTTTGTTTTCGGTACACGAGATTCAAATTTAAATTTATGGAGACATCTTAATGTTGTCGATGTAGAAACTTCAACTCCTTCTTCTTTCCATTTTCGGTGCAAGAATCGCACACTTTTAAAACGGTTTTTCTTAACTATACGCTTCAGTTTCCTGTCATCTCTAGCAGATGATTTTGGTTTTCGGCCACCATTTCCGCGATTATTTTGAAATTTTCCAATTTTTGAATATTGTGTTAGTATTTTACTAACGCTCGATTGCGAACAATGTAAATAATTCGCTATAAAACATTGATTTTTACCGTGCCGATACAAATCAACCATACGAAGTTTAGTAGATTCAGGAATATCACTCACACGGCCCATTTTAAGACGAAAAAGAAACAAACTGCAAAAAAGAATACTGACTTTAAATAAAATAGTCTGAATTTAATCAATGATGCCACCAGTTAAGAATTGGTAATAATTAAAGGAGAATTAATGTGAAATATTCTAATATTTTGAACCACTTGAATAAATATTCTAATATTTTGACTTTTCAAAATAATTTTTTTTGCAATTAATCTTTTCAAAAATTATACTAAATTTAAGATAACAAGTAAGTTTAATCAACAATAAGTTCTTAATAAAAATATCATTTGCATATTTTCATTAAAAGACATTAAATTACCAAACGATATTTTCAATTTCTAAAAAAAAGGTAATTATTCTAATATTTTGAATATGAGCTGTATCAGATACTAACTGAATCTAAAGTTTAATGAACATCCATGCATTAGTGATTGAGCCACAGCTACTTCAAAGTCGTAAAAAATGCAGCATATCAGCGCTACCTGTGGGGCGATTTACACCAAACACTAAACTATACTAATCTAGATTACAAACTAATTAAATATAAAGTTTAATGAAAATTCGAGCATTTGTTTTTGAGATAGCGCTGTTGCAATCTCATGAGCAATGCAGTATAGCAGCGCCACCTATTGAGCGATTTGCACCAAAAAAATTACAGCACCTAATTATATCAAGGACTAACTGATTCTAAAGTTTTATAAAAATCCGTGCATTAATTTTTATGATATAGCTACTGTGGAAATTATGAATAACGCAGCATAGCAAAGCCACCTGTGTGATATATACCAAAAATTAATCCGATCCAGTTTCTATCAAGATCTAACAAAATCTAAAGTTTTGTGAAATTCCATCCATTAGTTCTTGAGATAGAGCGCTCCAAAATTTTTGTCGCATGCAGACTCACGAAGTGGCAAACACTGACAGACAATTTCGAAAACCTATCAAATCGTGTTCATAGTTCAGGATCTTCTAAAACGTATAAATCCATCGAATGCCGGAAATCGAAATTTTTCAAGAATCCAATACTTTATTCTTGTAAAGATAGAAGATCTTTACTAGTTCGCAAATAATCTGGGATTTACTAGAGCTTTTAATTAAAAAGAATTTTCATCTCCTGTGTACGCTGGGCAGTTTATTGGGATTCTTTAACTTGGGTAGTCCGATATAATCCAAAAGTAGCAATAAAAATTCCTTCTATGGATTTAAAATTACATTTTATTGGTTTAATTTCACTTCAAACTGTCTAAGAAAAAAGTCGGAGTCGGAGTCGGGTTGTTTTTTTACGACTCCGACTCCGACTCCTTTTTCTCAAAAATGGGCCCGACTCCGACTCCGACTCCGCAGCCCTGGTTATAGATGCCATGCACAGGGATGTAGTCGTAAGAAACACAGAGCATATACGCTCTAAGCAGAGGGTATACTACCCTAGAGTGTGTATACTACAGCTTTCTTTAGAAACAGAGAGCATACTGTGTTCGTTTAAAAAATCCAGAAGCTATACAGCATATACCCCCATATACCTTCCATTACATCCCATGCCATGCATTTTTTTGCCTTTTTTTAAAGCGATTGCACCCGCATACAATTTAGATTATTATAGATTATATTAAAAGATAATATAATCTATACTCTGTGGTAATTTCAAGGGGTGGCCCGGGGAAAATTCCCCCTCCCACTACAGAAATAAATTTTGAAATTTTTGTTTTCAATGGTTAAAAAGTGCATCCTCCCCCCCCCCCCCCCACCGGAAATCAATAAAGTTCCCCCGGAGCCACATAAGTCCCTCCCGGAGAAAAGTGTCTGAATTCAGCACTGGCTTGAATTTCAAGAAAGTATAAACTTTAGATTGTAAACATACTGCGTCTCAAAAGTAACATAAGTTATATAAGTCATAACATAAGTTTATTACGATAAAGAAATACAGTATAAATTTACAGAAGTTTTGTTAAAAAAAAAAAAAAAATCAAAATCAAAATAGGCGTTCTCATAAATGTGTGGACTTTTTTAATATTTTGTATTTAATTTACAATTTTGTATCCATTTTTTCGAATTTTCTATAAAATCACATCAGACATGCAAAAAATATTGAAATTTTATTTGTAATAACGTAGAATTGTGACTGAAAAAATATGGCGGATTTGAGGGGGGGGGGACGCCATCGTTGATGGGGGGTGACACAATTTACATCCACCCCAGGTGTCATCCATCCTAGCTACGCCACTGAATATACTTCACATTGGTTTCTCGAACCGTGATGATCCACATATAAAGAAAAACAGGAATGTCGAACCTTGGGGTATTCCATATTTTAGAATTAAATAATTTTATAGTAATTTAATGATTTTAATAATAACTTTGTATTTTCATAAAAACAGATAACAAGCTAAAACATGATAACATGCTGTTTTCTACCAAAGATCATGCTACAAATAAAAAGAGGAAATTTTCATTGAATCAAAAATGTTATCGATTTCAAAATACAAATCGATAATGTCTTTTGATATCGATAGCAAAACACAACCCCCCCTTCCCCCTAGATATATCTTACGATATCATATGACAGACCCTCCGTCCCCCTCAAAATGGTAACATTATATTTACACAGCCCCTAACCGCGTTCGATTCTCTCAGTGTTGAATTCAGACACTTTTCTCCGGGAAGGACTTCTGTAACTCCCTGGGGGTGGAGATATGATAAAGTTCCGGGGGGGGGGGGGAATTGCACTTTTTGACCATTGAAAACCCAAAATATCAAAATTTCCGGGGGGGGACATTTCGTTGCTCCGGGGGTGGAATTTACCGCTCGGGCCACCCCCTGAATTCAACACTGGATACTCTTTAGTTCTTATTCGATTTTTTTAAGTTTGTTTCTTTTGTGATTTGCGTTCCCAATCTTTAAAGCCGTATAGAAATCATACATTCTATGCGCTGATTCTCAAATGAGTGAATTATGAAAACCGAAGTCATTTGTAACTTAGAAATTCAGATTCAAGAAGAAAAAAAAAGTCCGTTAAAATAAAAAATATATATATTTATTGTTTTATTAATTTATTTTGTTGTTAATGGTTGTTATTGTTCTTGATCACAATCACAATTTACATAATGGTCGCTAATAAAAGAATAAAAATTCCAGAATGAAATTCCACATAACCAGAATGTTTCCAAACGATGAATTTCGAAATACAGTAGACTCCCTAAAATCCGCACATTTTTTTTCAGATGTAAACAATGTAATTAAAGATGATGCTGAAGTCAGCGGCTAACGCAGTACAAATAATTCTTTAAATATGAATATTTTTAAATCCTCTTCAACTTCTTCCTTTTTTTAAATGTCTTTCAATTTAAATTCTGCAGTGTTTAATTAAGTAAATAATACGTTTCTTAGGTGTACGATGATCGATATTTAATCGAATTAATCATTATCGTATCGTAGTTGCAGCGTAATATAACTTCATTGGCCGTTTGGTAGTGTTTGCAATTCGCATGGCAGGATAATTTTTGCCATATAAAATTATTATTTTAATTGTTCTGTTACTATTTTCATATCCCTGCTAATTACGAAACGAATTTGGGATCTACATCCGGTTTACTAGTTACGATGATCGATATTTAATCGAAATAATCTTTATCGTATCGTAGTTGCAGCATAATATAACTAATTCGAGGAGCAGGATAATTTTTTGCAATATAAAATGAATATTTTTTAACTAATCATGCCTTTTTGTTTATTAACGAAGACAAATATTTTTCTTTATAAAAAAGATTGATTTTTCGTCATCATTATTTATATGTAGTATTGCATCTTAATTATTTACTTTATTTTAATATTTTTCTAAAATTTTATTTTACTTTTTTTTTTTTTTTTTTTGCAATAAGTTGCTTTTTAACTATTTATTTATTTAAATATTTTACTTAATTATTTTAATGTTCCAATTTATTATATGCATTGATTACAATGCTTAACTATCAATCAAATTAATGTTTCAGAGATGTAAACAAATCAATGACCAGAAATCCGCAAAATTCTAAAATCCGCACAACCCCTGGTCTCAAGCTTTGCGGATTTGAGGGAGTCTACTGTACTCAATGTCTTCGATATTCGCAATGTCATCTAGCGTAAGGTTTCCCAGCAATAACACTGCAAAAGTTCGTGTACTTCCATGATGTGGTGGACCAGAACATGAAATAAAATCCGATCAGAATTTTATCTGATTTCCAACAGCAAAGTTGACAAAAGCTGACCAGCAGTGGCCATGCAGTAGTAGACCATTAGACAGCACTTCCCTATCATTGCCAGCACAGCATCTATCTTGCTGTTGGCCAGCAATTTCCTCTTTGCTGGGAAACTGACACTAGTAAAAAGAAACAGAAATATTTTACCATATTTGTGAGAGAATTTTCCCATCAATAAGGCGCTTAAATTAGACGAAATTTTCTATTTTAAGTTTACTGGTGGAAGTTTTCACTGACGTAATCAGAAACCGTTGATATTAAAAGAAATAAACGCCATCTTGTGACAACCTCCTCAATTACTTCACTCGCAACGGGTATATAATGTATTATATGTCACTTCTTTTTTATTCTTAACTCCATTTTATATCCCCTACTTGTAACTAGTCGCCAAAAATCGCTTTGAAAAAATTGATTTATGAAAGAAAAAAAATAGAAAACGCTATTCGATCGCAAATCGCTTCAACAATCAGACCAGTCAATTTTATACCTTATCAACGTTTAAAGATGTGTCAGAAAATAAAGTTTCGCATAATTGAGCAAGGAATTTGAGAGCCAGCTGAAAGCCCATTTCACATTACACTTCGAAAACTTTCTTTATTAAGAGTGTATTTCGATTCAAACTGCTTATTTTCCGATTTATTTTTGCTCTCATATGCATCAAACTGTCAAATTCTCTTATTTAGAAAGTACACAAGGTGCCGTAATTGTCGATTCTTTGATAAATGCAGAAAATATTGCAAAAAAAGCAATCAAAACGGCATTTTGAACCGATTTTTGTGAACGAAAAAAAAAGGGTCATACTGAGAAGATAATTGTTTATAAATCAAATTCTAATGAATTGAGCGTAAAATAACATCACACGGCACCTTATACGTCTCTTCAAAAATCCCCTCAGCAAGTTTCATGTTTCTACTTTTAAAAATGTGTCTGAAATTGTATCAGAAAATTTCGAGCTATTGGAAGGTGGAAAAGTGTTTTTTCGAATACACCCTTAAGAGAACGAGAACTCTAGTTTCTCTATTCTTTTCTAAAAGATAGATAGATACTGCCATCTGGCGCACAATTTATATACAATGCTTTTTCTCTAGGAAAAAGAAAAAAAAAAAAAAAACAGAACTGAAGACTCGCTTCTGTCATTTTACCCCCTTCTATGAAGGTCATGCACGTCTCATAAAATGCCGCGCTTTTCCTCCAAATTTGGCACGCCGCCAGTTGCGATTCCTCCAAGCCGTATTTTTCGCAGAGGTACTCCTGAAGTAAAATATTTTATTTATTAAAGTTATTCGCCCAAAACGTTTAAACTTACGGAGTTGCGATAAAAACGGTGATGAAAAAGTTTCAAAAAGAATTTAAAGAAAAGTTTTCATGATTTTTTTTTTCATAATTATTGGTGACGCAACGTAATCGTAATTTAAGTGTCCATGGAATTTGCTGTTATCTGCTTGTTGTTATCTCACAGATTAGTTCACATCAAAAATGTCAAAATCGATTACAGGAAAAGAAGAAAAAGAAGAAAAACAAAGCCATTTATGCTGGAATTCATAAAATGAAGATGATATAAATCAGGGCTGTCCAACCTTTGACTAAGCAGGGGCGCATCTCAGCTTTTGGCAAGCTATGAAGGGCGCCATTATTAAAATGGCTCAAAACACGCAAGAAAATCATCTTTAAATATTAGCAGCAATACATATAGGCAAATGCATAACGCTACAGAGACATAATGCCCGTTTAAGTTATATCGTGCCACTCAAAAAAAAGGGGAGGGTGGTTAAAAAATAACTGTAAAGTGTAATAAATTTCGAATAATACATTTTTCTGCGGGGGATTATGTCAAATATTTTTGAATTCGAAGGAGTCAGAAAATGAAATATCACCTATTTTTAAAATAAAATATAATCAGATGTATTGTTACTCTGTAATAATTACTCTGTAATAACTGTTTTTTCTTCCTTTTTTTTTTTTTTTTTTTGAGGCGTAAATTTTTTATTATAAAAATGTACAGAAACAATGTCATGGTTGACTCCAAAGAGAGAGCCTGAAAGAATTTTTATTGATGGGAATCTTTTCGCATGATTTTATATATTTTTTTTAAACAAAATCATCAAAACTACTTAAAGTATCAAAGGTCTGGGAGAGAAAAAGTCAGCCTTTATCTGTCTTATAAAACAGCCCAATGACAATGAAACAACGTCAATAACGATAAGAAGCATGCTGAATTTTCATGCATGAAAGAGGGAGATGATCACTTAAATTTTTTTACATTTTACTTCTTAACATATTAAAAAAACATTCTCGATATTTCAATAGGCATAATTTCCTTAAAAATATGTAAAAAGAATAACTAGAAATTAGTGAAGAAACACAACAACACATCATTTGTTTCTTTAAAAAAAACTAATCATATGCTATTGACTTTCTTTTAATGTGTTGCGTACTTTATAATTGTTGAGGCATGAAATATATAATGTAAAGATTTTTAAAACATCTCACAAAAGAGTATCAAGGATTTTAAATAAAGAATCCTTTACAAGGGAATTTTTATTAAAAAAAAAAAAAAGATCACTAATTGGAAACCTTCAAAAGGGCGCCAAGAAAACTGACAAAGGGCGCCATGGCGCCCGCGGGCGCCGCGTTGGACAGCCCTGATATAAATTATAAACTTTTCTACCAAAAATTGAACCGACTTCAAAAACTACTGCAAAATGAAAAATATTTTTTTTTAAGATAATAGTAAAAAGAAATTAAATTAAGAGCGTATTATTATATTTATGTACATTAATTTGATTTTTTGGAGTCAGTGCCAGCCAAGCCAAGTTAGTACATGTAATTTTCAATAGCCACATCCAAGTATCTACAAGTTTTTTTTTACGATTTAATATTTAGTTAAAAATTTTAACGTTATTCTTTTACGTTTTGCATTGGATATTTAATTTTAACTTTGAAATTGGCTTGGTTGGCACCGACTCCAAAAAACCAAATTAATGTACATAAGTAAATAATACGCATGGTAAATACTACGCTCTTAATTTAATTTCGTGAAAGTGAAAAATAATTTTTTTAGATAAAAAAAAAAATATTTTTCACTTTGCAGTAGTTTTTGAAGTCGGTTCAATTTTTGGTAGAAAAGTTTATTTTTCTCTTTTTAGTTATAAGTTGACGATTTTTTTAAATCGGTTAATAAAAATTATAATTAGAAAAAGTATATTGTAGCTTATACATGTATGTCAGGAGGGGGTTCGAACCCACCCTCTCTTTCGAGGACCAGAACTTAAATCCTACGCCTTAGACCCCACGGCCATCTGACTGCACTCCGATGGGCGAGCTTATTCAACATCCACGTTACTTTTAATTTGCAAGAAATTCCTAATTTTATTAGTTTTTGCTTAGTTACTAGAAAAGTACTGAACCAATTTCGATGAAATAGAAGTGGTACCAATTCGAGTAAGCTCTTTAATTTAACACAAAAACCAAATTAATCGGTTGGATAGTTTCGGAGTAATCAGTGAACATACATAAAAAATATAGGGTAGATGTGCCAGTAATGGACCACCTTCCAGTAATGGGCCACCTCGCACTTTTTGGTTTATATAAAAAATAATAAATAATAGTTAAGCTTTTATTATTTTTTTCTGAACTCCACCTTGCATGCTTTATAAGCTGGATTAATTTTTTACACTTTTCGTCAAAACAATTAGGAAGCAGAAAATAAAGTTTCACAGTTTTTCTGTTTTTCACTGAAAATCTTAATGAACATGCTAAGATCTGACTTTACTTACTTAGTTTATATCTTTTTAAGCTATTGCATAGCTTTTATCACGGGCTTTGAGCGCGGCGACCGAATCCAAAATTTCCGTAACGCGACAAATCCTAACACATCGGTAACGAAAAAACCTAACACTCGGCTAACGTTGTTTCAACTCGGCAGACTTCGGCATGGTATCCTTCGGTAGACTTCGGCATGGTATCCTTCGGTAGACTTCGGCAGACATTGACGCGGTATTTTTCAGATATTTAGAGGATATCAAGTCTCAAACTTATATTTCTTATTTCAGTTACTATAAATCAAAAGTTTCAATAATAAAAATTCCTGATAGAATGTGTATAGAAAAGAATCGTCTTAAGATAAAACAAGGTAGGATAATGTAGCTTTTGGTGATTGGAGACCCGCCCAATGGTGAGGATCGAAAAATTTAAAATGCTTATAACTCGCGATATAATTTTCGTAGCGCGGCCAAATTTTGTTTGGTAATTTATTATGAGACAGGGTTAATTTTTGGTGACAGGAGAACCCCACGGTGAGGGTCAAAAATATTTAAAATGCTTATAACTCGCGATCTAATTTTCGTAGCGCGGCCAAATTTTGTTTGGTAATTTATTATGAGACAGGGTTAATTTTTGGTGACAGGAGACCCCCACGGTGAGGGTCAAAAATATTTAAAATGCTTATAACTCGCGATCTAATTTTCGTAGCGAGGCCAAATTATGTTTGTTAATTTATAATGAGACAGTGTTAATTTTTGGTGACAGGAGATCCCCCATGGTGAGGGTCGAAAAATTTAAAGTGCTTATAACTCGCGATCTAATTTTCGTAGCGCGGCCAAAATTTGTTTGATGATTTATTATGAGACAGTGTTAATTTTTGGTGACAGGAGACCCCTCCCCCACGGTGAGGGTCGAAAAATTTAAAATGTTTATAACTCGCGATCTACTTTCCGTATCGCGGCCAAATTTTGTTTAGTAATTTATTGTGAGAGAGTGTTAATTTCTGGTGACAGGAGACTCCCCACGCTGAGGGTCGAAAAATTTAAAATGCTTATAACTCGCGATCAATTATCGTAGCTTGGCCATATTTTGTTTGGTAATTTATTATGAGACAGTGTTAATTTTTAGTGACAGGAGATCCCCCACGGTGAGGGTCGAAACATTTAAAGTGCTTATAACTCGCGATCTAATTTTCGTAGTGCGGCCATATTTTGTTTGGTAATTTAATATGAAACAGTGTTAATTTTTGGTGACAGAAGTCCCCCCAAGGCGAGGGTCGAAAAATTTAAAATGCTTATAACTCGCGATCTAATTTTCGTAGCGCGGCCAAATTTTGTTTGGTAATTTATTATGAAACAGTGTTAATTTTTGGTGACAGGAGTCCCCCCACGGTGAGGGTCGAAAAATTTGAAATGCTTATAACTCGCGATCTAATTTTCGTAGCGCGGCCATATTTTGTTTGGTAATTTATTATGAGACAGTGTTAATTTTTGGAGTCAGGAGACCCCACCCCATGGTGAGGGTCGAAAAATTTTAAATGCTTATAACTCGCGATCTAATTTTCGTAGCGCGGCCAAATTTTGTTTGGTAATTTATTATGAGACAGTGTTAAGTTTTGGTTATAGGAGACCCCCCCAATGCTGAGGGTATAAAAATTTAAAATGCTTATAACTCGCGATCTAATTTTCGTAGCGCTACCAAATTTTGTTTGGTAATTTATTATGAGACAGTGTTAATTTTTGGTGACAGGAGATCCCCCATGGTGAGGGTCGAAAAATTTAAAGTGCTTATAAGTCGCGATCTAATTTTCGTAGCGGGGCCAAATTTTGTTTGGTGATTTATTACGAAACAGTGTTAATTTTTGGTGACAGGAGACACCCCCCCCCCCACGGTGAGGGTCGAAAAAGTTAAAATGCTTATAACTCGCGATCTAATTTTCGTAGCGCGGCCAAAATTTGTTTGATGATTTATTATGAGACAGTGTTAATTTTTGGTGACAGGAGACCCCTCCCCCACGGTGAGGGTCGAAAAATTTAAAATGTTTATAACTCGCGATCTACTTTCCGTATCGCGGCCAAATTTTGTTTAGTAATTTATTGTGAGAGAGTGTTAATTTCTGGTGACAGGAGACCCCCCACGCTGAGGGTCGAAAAATTTAAAATGCTTATAACTCGCGATCAATTATCGTAGCTTGGCCATATTTTGTTTGGTAATTTATTATGAGACAGTGTTAATTTTTAGTGACAGGAGATCCCCCACGGTGAGGGTCGAAACATTTAAAGTGCTTATAACTCGCGATCTAATTTTCGTAGTGCGGCCATATTTTGTTTGGTAATTTATTATGAAACAGTGTTAATTTTTGGTGACAGAAGTCCCCCCAAGGCGAGGGTCGAAAAATTTAAAATGCTTATAACTCGCGATCTAATTTTCGTAGAGCGGCCAAATTTTGTTTGGTAATTTATTATGAAACAGTGTTAATTTTTGGTGACAGGAGTCCCCCCACGGTGAGGGTCGAAAAATTTGAAATGCTTATAACTCGCGATCTAATTTTCGTAGCGCGGCCAAAATTTGTTTGATGATTTATTATGAGACAGTGTTAATTTTTGGTGACAGGAGACCCCTCCCCCACGGTGAGGGTCGAAAAATTTAAAATGTTTATAACTCGCGATCTACTTTCCGTATCGCGGCCAAATTTTGTTTAGTAATTTATTGTGAGAGAGTGTTAATTTCTGGTGACAGGAGACCCCCCCTCCCCCACGTTGAGGGTCGAAAAATTTAAAATGCTTATAACTCGCGATCAATTATCGTAGCTTGGCCATATTTTGTTTGGTAATTTATTATGAGACAGTGTTAATTTTTAGTGACAGGAGATCCCCCACGGTGAGGGTCGAAAAATTTAAAGTGCTTATAACTCGCGATCTAATTTTCGTAGCGCGGCCAAGTTTTGTTTGGTAATTTATTATGAAACAGTGTTAATTTTTGGTGACAGAAGTCCCCCCAAGGCGAGGGTCGAAAAATTTAAAATGCTTATAACTCGCGATCTAATTTTCGTAGCGCGGCCAAATTTTGTTTGGTAATTTATTATGAGACAGTGTTAAGTTTTGGTTATAGGAGACCCCCCCCCCCCCCCAATGGTGAGGGTATAAAAATTTAAAATGCTTATCACTCGCGATCTAATTTTCGTAGCGCTACCAAATTTTGTTTGGTAATTTATTATGACAGTGTTAATTTTTGGTGACAGGAGATCCCCATGGTGTGGGTCGAAAAATTTAAAGTGCTTATAAGTCGCGATCTAATTTTCGTAGCGCGGCCAAATTTTGTTTAGTGATTTATTATGAAACAGTGTTAATTTTTGGTGACAGAAGACCCCCCCACGGTGAGGGTCGAAAAATTTAAAATGCTTATAACTCGCGATCTAATTTTCGTAGTGCGGCCAAATTTTGTTTGGTAATTTATTATGAGACAGTGTTAATTTTTAGTGACAGGAGATCCCCCATGGGGAAGGTCGAAAAATTTTAAATGCTTATAACTCGCGATCTAATTTTCGTAATGCGGCCAAATTTTTTTTGGTAATTTACTATGAGACAGTGTTACTTTTGGTGACAGGAGATCCCCCACGGTGAGGGTCGAAAAATTTAAAATTCTTATAACTCGCGATCTAATTTTCGTAGTGCGGCCAAATTTTGTTTGGTAATTTACTATGAGACAGTGTTACTTTTGATTACAGGAGACCCCCCACGGCGAGGGTCGAAAAATTTAAAGCTTATAACTCGCGATCTAATTTTCGTTGCGCGGCCGAATTTTGTTTGGTAATTTATTATGAGACAGTGTTACTTTTGGTGACAGGTGACCCCCCCCCCCGGACGGTGAGGGTCGAAAAATTTAAAATGCTTATAACTCGCGATCTAATTTTCGTAGCGCGGCCAAATTTTGTTTGGTAATTTATTACGAGACAGTGTTAATTTTTGGTGACAGGAGACCCCCACGGTGAGGTTCGGGAAATTTAAAACGCTTATAACTCGCGATCTAATTTTCGTAGCGCGGCCAATTTTTTTGGTAATTTATTAAGGTATTGCATAGCTTTTATCGCGGGCTTTGAGCTCGGCGGAAGAATCTAGAAATTCCGTAACGAGAAAAAAAAACTAACACTCCGGCTAACGTCGCTTCAGTTTGGAACACTTCGGCACGGTATCCTTCGTTAGACTTCGGCTGACATTGACGCGGTATTTTTCAGATATTTTGAGAATATCAAGTCTCAAACTTATGTTTTTTATTTCAGCTACCATAAACGTATAGTTTCAATGAAAAAAATTCCTGATTAACCTACATGTATTGTAAGATAATAAAAATATTTTAAACGATATTAACTTCTCATTTGTTCAATAAAAGAAAAAATAAATTTATGTTATCGACCATCACGCTCAAAAAGTGTAACTGGAATTAATATCAAAGACAAAAAAAACTGCATAAATAAAAAATAAATAAATAATTATAATTGCATAAGTTGATAAAAAATGCTATGCAATAGCTTTATCGCGGCAGTCCCCGAGTGCCACACGTATTTTTTTTTTTATTTTTCCGTAAAAATTGAATGTTTTTGTTTGGCTAGCAATATAAAACACTGAATTTAATAATTATTTATACCATTTACAAAATTTTATTTATTTTTAAGATTTTAGGAGGGGTGGTCCATTACTGGATTGCTTATTTTGTGATTTTCCAGTAATGGACCACCCAAGTGACCAATAGAAAAAGTGTAATTTCAGTAGAGATATAATTTTTTGATTTAACTGAAAATCTAAATAATCAAATTTAATACTTAAATTTAAATTTTAAGAATTTAATAAAGGCAATTTCTTTATAAATTGTTGTTTTTAAAAAGTCATTCAAAATTGGTACAAAAAACAAGCAGAACATTTGACAAAATATAGATGTGACATTACAAGAGAAGTTGTTTTAAGTTGGTTCAGAAATGTAAAATCATATTTGGAAGAAGATATTATTAATATTTTCTTCCGAATTCTAAAGCATACAGAGAGAATTTTCAATAAGGTTAAAACAAAGTTTCTTTTGTGCACTTAAAACAAGGAAAATTTTGGGACCAAAATCAGTTAAAGATGTGCATTATGTAGTACCAAATAACGAAAAAGAACAAATCACTGTTATGGAGTGTTTTTCAGCAAATAATGAGATTGTTCCATTTGTGATAATATATCCATATAAGCATCTCTGAAGGGAATTGTGGAATCAATCTGTGCCGAATTGATGGGCTAAATGATTATCTGAAAATGGTTGGATAGTGCAAGAACATTTATCATTTTAAATGCATTCTAAAATTCCATATTGAATAGTTTGGACTATCGGAAAGGGGTGATAAAATTGAAGATCTGTTATTTATATTTTATAGTTGCACAGCACATCATTTAGATAATGATATGAATGAAGATTGGAAACTTTTTTTAATGCCTTATTTTATCTAAACTTGATTTCAGTAAAACATTGTCTTTATCTTATAAATCCTTTAAATTTAAATATTTTGTTTTATATCTTTACAATATAAATCCTTTAATGTTAGTTAATAATATCATTAATATTTTGTTTTATATCCACATTATAAATCCTTGATTATAATAAATCCATAACTTAAATTTAAATATTTTGTTTTATGTTTTTTCATTATAAATCCTTTAATGTAATGAATTTCTAACTTAAGTTTTAATATTTTGTTTTATTAGTATGCTTTCATTAAGTTCTGGAGCAAAATACAATTGAAACAAGTTGGAAATTGCAGGTGAAGAGTAGCAAATGAGGTGCGTTCGTACTATAACGAAGTTTTAAAAATATAGTAAAACCTCCATAACGGACACTCCCAAATAGCGGACACCTCTATTTAACGTACAATTTTCCAATCCCCACTCCCAAAACCTAAATTTTTTATTGTTTAACCTCTGAATAACGGACATTCCGAATAGCGGACACTATTTACGGCGATAAAGGCAGAAAAAGTATTTTTTTTTAAGGAGAAAAAAAATGGAAAAAAAGTAAAAAGGCCACTAAATTTATCAGGGAATTTTTGATCACAGATAAATGGGCTGGGGGAAAATACCCCCCCCCCACCCCCCAGTTCAGTGTTGAATTGAAGGGGTTGCCCAGGAGGGACATCTTCCAGAGCATTGAAATATCCCCCCCCCCAGGAAAATTTTGAGATTTTATCCTTTTAACAGTCAAAAAGTGCAATCTCCCTCCCCGCCCAGAACTCTATAATGTCCAATAATGTCACTTTGAAAAACAAATCACATGTAATCGCAAGCAAAAGTTAACTTTTGAAACAGGTTTTTTTTTTTCATAAGAATGTAATAAACAGTGGATAAAGGTGTGTATAATTTTATTTCAGTCCCATTGCTAAAAAAATAATTTTAATTTCTGATTAATCATATAACAGAGATCTTAGGACATATAAAAGTCAATTAATGAAATGTTAAGCATTTCTTAGCGGTTTTTGAATCTCAGATGTTTTCCCAATAGCGGACACCTCCGAATAGCGGACAATTTCTGCGTCCCCGAGGTGTCCGTTATTTAGAGGTTTTACTGTATACAGATCTTCCTGATTAGTAGACAATACTTTGGATACAGTACAGTGGTTGAACTCTTTGTGTTCCTATAAACATACAGGAAGTAATTTTCATTACACCTCAGCAACGTATATCATATTCATAAAATGTGGCACAGTTTAATATAATTAAAACATGTCCCAAACAATGTTTCCCTGTATAGCATTATGTAGTGCAGGGCTGTCCAACCTTTGACTAAGCAGGGGCGCATCTCAGCTTTTGGCAAGCTATGAAGGGCGCCATTATTAAAATGGCTCAAAACACGCAAGAAAATCATCTTTAAATATTAGCAGCAATACATATAGGCAAATGCATAACGCTACAGAGACATAATGCCCGTTTAAGTTATATCGTGCCACTCAAAAAAAAGGGGAGGGTGGTTAAAAAATAACTGTAAAGTGTAATAAATTTCGAATAATACATTTTTCTGCGGGGGATTATGTCAAATATTTTTGAATTCGAAGGAGTCAGAAAATGAAATATCACCTATTTTTAAAATAAAATATAATCAGATGTATTGTTACTCTGTAATAATTACTCTGTAATAACTGTTTTTTCTTCCTTTTTTTTTTTTTTTTTTTTTTTTTTTTTTTTTTTGAGGCGTAAATTTTTTATTATAAAAATGTACAGAAACAATGTCATGGTTGACTCCAAAGAGAGAGCCTGAAAGAATTTTTATTGATGGGAATCTTTTCGCATGATTTTATATATTTTTTTAAACAAAATCATCAAAACTACTTAAAGTATCAAAGGTCTGGGAGAGAAAAAGTCAGCCTTTATCTGTCTTATAAAACAGCCCAATGACAATGAAACAACGTCAATAACGATAAGAAGCATGCTGAATTTTCATGCATGAAAGAGGGAGATGATCACTTAAATTTTTTTACATTTTACTTCTTAACATATTAAAAAAACATTCTCGATATTTCAATAGGCATAATTTCCTTAAAAATATGTAAAAAGAATAACTAGAAATTAGTGAAGAAACACAACAACACATCATTTGTTTCTTTAAAAAAAACTAATCATATGCTATTGACTTTCTTTTAATGTGTTGCGTACTTTATAATTGTTGAGGCATGAAATATATAATGTAAAGATTTTTAAAACATCTCACAAAAGAGTATCAAGGATTTTAAATAAAGAATCCTTTACAAGGGAATTTTAATTAAAAAAAAAAAAAAAAAAAAGATCACTAATTGGAAACCTTCAAAAGGGCGCCAAGAAAACTGGCAAAGGGCGCCATGGCGCCCGCGGGCGCCGCGTTGGACAGCCCTGATGTAGTGGAATACTTTTGTGTAACCCTGTAATTTAATAATAAATATTCTTTGTATCTCAGATTGTACAGAACTTATATTTTAATATATATATACGTCATAGGTTCATGTCAATTTCATGTCATGTCATGTTCATGTCATAGTCCCGTGCAATAACCCGGTTGAAGGAAAAATAAGAGAATCTGTCGAAATCATTGCACGAGAAAATAAACCTTGTAATGATAATTTGTCCTACAATATACTAAAAATATGGCATAGCATCACAAAATCTTAAAATTTTTATCTCGTTGCAATATTTTAATTTTTACTCACGTGTAAGTGGCAACAATTTTAAACTTTTAATTCATTTCGATTTTAATTTATTAGAAATATTATCTCTCGATGAAGAAGTAAACTTAGTTCTTCCATTAACATCTTTTCCTGAAGACGGCCGCAGAAGACGACACGAAACGTTGATATTTTTATATTTTTATTTTATTTTAATTGTACAAGTTTATATTAAAATTATTGTTTTGTGCACCATTGAGCAATGTGTCGTATTTTTAATAAATACATTCTTAGTAGTTAAATTTTATGGTGCAATTGTCCAGCATATATTTATATAAAAAAAAATGACGTCACATAACAAAAATTGCTTATAACTCGGCAAGTGATGGTCATAATTTGTCAAAAATAAATAAACAAATAAATAAATAAGGGAAAAATACATTTCGATTCCAAATCACTTCCGTAGTCAGAAATTATTCATTATCCAGAAAGTAGAAAGTTTCATGTTTGTTGAGTTGGGAACTTTAAACTTGAGAAACAACTTACGATACAATTTTTAAATAAGTTGCATTTGAAAGTATATTTTCCCATCACGGAATTAAAATTTAAATTGTGCGTTAAATAAATAAATGGACCAAAAAAAAAAAAAAAAAAAAAAAAGTTAGTACTTTGCCACCGTCGATTATACGTAGCATTTCTTTTGCTGAAGTTTTTGCTTTAGAAGAATACAGTAATCTCTCAACATTCGAGAATACGCGAGTTTTAATTATTCGATACCAAAGAAAAAAAAAATGGCATGCATGACATCAAGTTTGGGAATATATCTCTATAATAAAAACCTAAGTCATGTGACTGCCATCAACAGTTCCGGGCTGTCCACTTCAATTTTTGTATGCCAGGCGGCCATTTTTATACTTTGTTAGCCCCAGACGCTGATTACAAATCGTCAAATATTGTTCTGTCGTCATCATTTCATTTATATTTAATAATTCACGTCTTGTGACTGTCATAAGCAACTATGATCCCACCCTTTTTCATATGCAAGGTTTCCATTTTGATTAAAAAATACGCGTGATAAATTATTACAATGATCTGAAGTTGAAATTAAATATGGTTTGGTGACGTTAATTAACATTTTTCTTTTCTTTTCGTTTAAAAAAAAAAAAATAAAGATGTGAAAGCCGTAAATTTTAGATGTTTCAGTTTTAAATTAAAATATCGTATTTTTAAATGAAATGAGTGAAAGGATTGTATTTTTAATGAAAAAAAAAAAAAGTGATCGGAACAATGTTTGGCTATTTATCACCTGCGCCCCACTAACATAAAGAGCTCTTAATTTCTATATCAGAATATTCCGATTTAGTGAAAGATTGAGGATGTAAATTGAATTATAAATTAAAGTAACATGATACTTTGCTTAGCATACATTTAAAAAAGACCTAACGGGTCGCCAAGTGCGGCTACTTTATCAATAATCTGTTTCAGATTAAAATAATTTTAAAATTATGGATACGAATGTGATAAGTAAGATGCAAATTTTAAAACCTTGAAAAACATGTTACTGTTTTTCGATTTCGTTGAAATCAGAAATTATAATTATGTGGGGATATCGCAAAGCTTCAATTACAAGAGATAGAATAATATTTTTTTAACGCTACCTCGAGTTACTTTTTCAAAGCAAAAATCTTTTACGTGCGCTTTGAGAACATTTGCAAGAGAAATATACTATCAAATGTATATATATTTTTTTAAATAGTGGGGCGAATAGAATATAAAAAAAGTAAAAAGTCGCCTGTAATTGAAACTTTGCGGTACCCCCATCCTCACGTATGTCATAGTGGGGCAATTTTCTTTGATTTTTCATTATGTAATAGTAAAACCAAACATCAAAGTCTGACTATAATACCTTTATAATTCTATTACCGTATTGCATGTTCCTAATTACAGGTATACAGTTTATTTTTATTTATTTATTTTTTTTAAAGTTCAAATTAAACTTTAGTTTAAAATAATATTTGTTCTAAGAATTAGGCTAGTCAATTTAATATTGATTAATTTTTATAATTATTTTTGCTATTCTTTTTTATAAATTCAATGGATTTATTCTTTTAAACATTTTCATTCGTGAAATTCGACATTCGACAGATTTCAACTCGTTATTAAAAAATTTATATTTAAAAAAATATGAATTAAGACTTGAATTAGTTTTTATATAAATGTGTTTGAATTTTTCTCATGATATTTTTTCTTTTATTATTTAGAACAACCTTAATGTTTTGTTTGTCCTTGTCCTTTGAACAGCAGCTTACTTTTCCGACATCTCACAGACGGGAGTAGGAATGAAACAGACGACAGACAAAGGAAAAGGAAGTAGAGAAATGGTGAATTGATAGCTCCGCAATGAAGCTATAGAGCGCCATCTATTGATTATGATACGAACAAAAATGTGTTTCAGTTTCCGGCTTCCTTCAATAAAACTAGAAAATACAATATAATAATTATAGTAAATATTCAATTCTTAACATTTCTTTTTCTTGTCTTTGCAATGTGCAGACAAGCAATAAAAATATTCGTTTTTTTTTTTAAATTATTATTATTATTTTGTTAATTTTTTTTTTATATTTTATTAAAAAATAAATTAAAATAGTCCCGGGAAAAAAGGTAATTTATTTTATTTTTAATTTGTTTTTATTTTATTTATTTTATTTTATTTGTTTTATCTTGCATTATTTATTCTCTAACTTTTATTATTTTGCCGAAAACTATTAAGAATTAAATATTAAAATAAAATTAATTAAAATGTCTCAGGAAAGGAGGTAACTCATTTATTTTACTTTATTTATTCTTTATTTTTTCTTATGTTGCTGAAAACTGTATGCTTTATAAAAAAATAAATATTAAAATAAAATTAATAAAAAAAAAACTTCAGGAAAAAAAGCTAATTTATATATTTTATTTCTTCTCTAATTTTCATTATGTTGCAGAAAATGGTTTGTTTAATTATGAATTAAATATTAAAATAAATTGATTAAAACAATCTCAGGAATGAAACTAACTTATTTACTTTATCTTATTTATTCCCTAACTTTTATTATCTAGCTGAAAACTGTTTCAGCTGTAGGAGAAAAACAAGCTTTTTTATTTTATTTTATTTTATTTTTTCTCTTACTTTTATCACCTTGTATGTACCCTGTATAGTTCATTCAGCATTTAATATTAAAATAAAATTAATTAAAATAGTCTCAGAAAAGAAGTTAACTTTATTATTTTATTTATTCTCTAACTGTCCTTATGTTGCTAAATGGTTTTGTTTCATTAAGGATAAATATTAAAATAAATTAATTAAAAGTCTCAGAAAGAAAAATTCATTTACTTTATTTATTTTTTTACTTTTATTATTTTGCTGTAAAGTGCATCTTTTATTAAGAATTAAATATTAAAATAAAATTAGTTAAAATAATCTCAAAAAGCAAACGTTTTTATTTTATTTTATTTATTTATTTTTAATGTACAAGTTGATAATCTCGTATGATAACGAAAAAAAGAAAAAATTTTGATAATATTTTAGAATAATGTAATATAAAGAGCTGTAATAACTCTAACTCGCGTGTAAAATTAAATAATATAGTATAAACAGCATAAAGCTGTAGTAACTGTCACCCTTTTTTTGAATAATTGTATACAGTGTAAATAGTTTAAACAATACAGAATGACATAATATAAAACATGATGGGGTACCGGCTCAATATAGTAAATTCACTTTGACCGTGTTTTGTTACGTAGACTTTAAAATATACTACATTCTATTTTATATACTTCAGTTTACTCTGGTCCTCCCTCCAGTACCTAAGTCGTTAAAAAGTAATTTTTTAATAGTATTTTGCGTTAAAATATTTCATATCACTGAAATTTAAAATAGTTTTAATTTTGGTTTGTTTAAGTATTTTTGTGTAATTTGAATAGAAAACAGGGCAAATAAATCCTTATATAGAAATGTAGTCATACAGTTTATAGAAATGAAACAGTTTATACAAATTTTGCTCTGTTAATTTTCAACAAAATAGAAAAAAGGAAACTTCTTCCTTTCTGCTATCTTTACAAGAAAAAGGTATTGGATTCGTGAATATTTTCGAAATCTAGTTTTCGGCGGATTTACATGTTCTAGGGGTCAGAGAACCCGACAAACATGTTTTTACAAAATGTCCATCTGTATGTGACAAAACTTTTGTGGGCGCTCTATCTCAATAACTAATGTACGGAATTTCCCCAAATTATGGATTCTGTTTGAGCTTTGTATAAACCATATCTGATTAGCTTTTAGTATATATCACTGAAGAGGTGGCGCTGCTATGCTGCATTATTCACAACTTCCACATTAGCCATATCTCAAGAACTAGTGCATGGAATTTCATAAAACTTTATATTTTGTTAGTACTTGATAAAAATGGTGCTGATTACGTTTTGGTGCGAATCGCTTAACAAGTGGCGCTGTTTATGGTGCATTATTCGTAATTATAGCAATAACTCTAGCTGAAGAGCTAATGCACGAAATTTTCTGAAACTTCAGATTCAGTTAGTCCCTGATATAGACCAGCGTTGTTTAGTTTTTGTCGTAAATTGCCCTACAGATGGCACTGCTGTGTTGCATTTTTCACGATTTCGCAGTAAATGTATCTCAAGAACTAATGCATGGATTTTCATGAAACTTCAAATTTAATTAGAAAAAAAAAAAAAAAAAAAAAAAAAAAAAAAGAGAGAGAGAGAGAGAGATCCTGATTAGTTTTTGGTGTAGCGTTGTTATGCAGATTTCTTTTTAAAGATTTTACAATATATCTATCTCAAAAACTAATGCACGGATTTTCATCAAACTTCAGATTCAATAATAAATTGACATAACTTTTACTGACTAGATTTTATTTTAAACCACTTAACCGGTGCTGCTGCTATGCTGCATTTTTCAGGAAGTATTAACATGCATAAGATAGAAGAAAGTTTTGGGATTGCCACATCTGACTAGCCTTTATAGGGTTTCTAAATGGATTTTTCGATATATAATCATTAATCAATTAATATGAAACTATTAATAGATAAAAGGTATTGACAGTGATAAAAGCAGCCAATACCGGGTGTCGTAAAATGGACTGATTGACTTTAAAAGGCAATAACTAAATCAATAATCAATAATCATAAATCAATAAACCAATAATCAAAGTGATTAAATAGTATATGGAGTGAATTCCTAAGAGGAATATTCCATTTGCAACTGAGATTAACTCGATGTATTTAACTTCCTTCTTCGCACCAATGATTGAAAAAGAACAAGGGCACAAAAATGCAAAAAATAATAGCTATTTAAAAAAAAAAATCCGGAATATTTATATAAAATGTCACTTTTTTTTCCGATTTCCGGAATTAAAACCCAAACAGCAGTGATACATGGTGCTGGAAGTAAAGAGATAAATAGTATATGGAATGAATTCCTAAGATAAATTTTACATAGGTGACGAGACCCATTCCATATATTTAACCTCCATCCTCCCCATCAATAATTGGAGAAGTGAGAGGGCAGGACTCCGATTGAGCGCTTTTTGCCTATACTGTCATCTATCACAGCTATTTTAGGCTAAATTCGGGAACTATGTTAAAAAAAAATAGCTTCTGACATTTTACATAACCTTCCTGCCAGTACTTTTCTATTTGCGTCACTATTTGCAAGCTAGTGAATTTTAAAATCACTCAGTCCATTTTAGAAATCCGGTACAGTAGAACCCCGCTAATTCGGACCCCATTAATCCGGACCCCGTTAATCCGGATCGGTTTGGTCAATTTTTTTTTTTTTTTTTTTTTTTTTTTTTTTTTGAGTTTGAGAAGCGATTTGGCTAATTTCCAGTACAAACTTGTTTCATCGTCGTATTCTGAATAATAATAATAATAATAATAATAATAATAATAATAATAAAAAACTTTTTTCTGAAATCTTTTCGGAAGAATACCTTATTTAAACTCTTATATAAACTACACCCAACGAACTACTTATGCTCGCAAAAGTTATGGAAAACTGGCACAGCAAAAAATTACAAACTTTTTTATTACAAAGTAAACATTTTTTACTGTCTGTAAATAATCAATAAGTTAAACATAAAGGTGATTTTCTGTAAGTATGTTTTATTTTATTTCATTTTTTTCTAATTCTCCGGATAATCCTGATTTTCGATAATCCGGATTGGGTCTGGTCCCAATTAATCCGAGTTATCGGGGTTTTACTGTATATACTTAAATATTACACTCTTTATAATTCATTTTCCATCTTTTAATCTTTAAATGCTTCACCGTTGCAGTTTCTTAGTGAATTGTTGTATTTTGAAGAGAATTTATAAGTACATCATTTAATCCATTGTTTTTTTTTTGTTTTTTTATTTTTATTTTCTAGAATTGTATGAAGTTTCAGAAAATATTATACGATTGATTCCCTCCGTGGCGAGTTGAAAAAAAAAATAGCTTTAAATGAGTGCATTACTTGATTATGAAGCTGTAAAACTATATTAAAAATGTTATATTGTCATCGGAAATACACCTTAATACATGTATATATTTTTAATTTTAATGTAACATATAGTGGGTTAAAAATTGATCGCAAAATTCCATCTTTACATGCAAAAAAAACAGCTTAAGGCTTCTGTCCCTGCTAGCGAAGAGACTCGTCAGCTAACGTTATTCTTATAGCGAAATTATTTTTTAATAACTCATTTGCATTTTGACATTCTTTTATAGATTTTTTTTTGCATTGGATAGGTGAGATACATCTCCATATTGTTCGTTTTTTACTTTTTTGATTTGGTTGCAAATATTTTTTTTTTTATAAATTTAGTTTCACTTTCAAAACCGCTTCCGAAAATGAGAGTGTCATTAAAAAAAAAAAAATACAGTAGGCTCTCGTTAATTCGAACTCGTCGGGACCACAAGAAATGTTCGAATTATGGAAAGTTTAAGAAAATAACATGCTTAATATGGTACTATTAAAAAGGAATTAATGTTATAGTGTTTTTTTTTATTATTATTATTTCTTTCGTCTGTTATCATTAAAATGCGACTTAATATTAAATTAAAATGTGTAAATACACAAACTAATTAAAAGTTTAGAAACAAGCTCAATGGAAGAAAAATTTGAAGCGTCACTCATGGACAGACGTCGCACTAAGAAAGTGGATATCAAATGCATGGGATTTTATGCACACTCGTTCGGAACAATTTTCACAAAAATCAAAGAAAGGAAGTTATTCAAAAGATCTGATATCAGCGAGAAAGAAAAGAAATTTGAAAAAATCGGATTTCTCGTTAGTTCGAATTAAACGAAGTCAAGAGAAAATGAGTTCGAATTAAGGAAATTTTTTTTACGTTATTCTGCCATTGAAAATTTCGGGACTTCATGTTTAGTTCGAATTAAAGCGAAAATTCGAATTATCCGATTTCGAATTAACAAGAGTCGACTGTATCTACAATCGAAATGAAAAAAGTAAAAAAGGAGCGATGTGGAGAGGGTCCTCAGCTATCCAATGCAAAAGAAAAAAAAAATCTCTTAAAAATATCGAAATACAAACGAGTTATTAGAAAATAACCTCTTCATAAGAAAAGCATTAACTAACGAATATCTTTGCTCGCAAGGACAGGAGCCTTAAGTTAAATAAAAGATCAAGGCTCTCAGCGTTCCTAACATTTTCACACTTTTTTTACCACAATTTTGAAACGATACTATATTTACCACTCAATTAATTCTGTTGTAGATGTTACAGGAATTTGCCAGGAAGTTTTTTGATTTAAAATGCTGGTAGCAAAGTGTAAAAATTTTAGGAACACTGCAATTCCTGAAAAGAGGGTAAAAAGATGATAAAACTGACTGCGGTGGGTAGGTCATTAAAATATATTTTATCAACAATCAGAAATTTTTACTGCCTACCAAGTTTTTTTTTTTTTTTTTTTTTTTTTTATTTTATTTGTTGAGCCTTTGCGTCATTGAAATCACTTTTGCATCGATCACAAAGGAATTTAACCAGTACGAGTTTCAAACTTTAAACCTTCATAATTCACAACCTTTATTTCTCCGAAGCACAAAAATCTTCAAATTTTCTAAAAAAAAAATCATTATATCAAAATTTCTCTGTTTTTTTATGTTTAAAATGACGTTAAATCATGTTTTTATCTTAACTGGAACAGGAAATATTAATTTTTACTTTCTTCTATCATCAATAGAAGAAAGTATTGAAATCGAAATTTTTTCGACTTCCGGTTTTCGACGGATTTACACGTTTTTGGGGTCAGAGATTCCAAAAAACATGTTTTTACAAAATGTCTGTCTGTCCGTGTGTCTGTGTGTCTGTATGTCGCCATTCCATCATCAAAAAGTGTATGAAGTTATGCATAGAATTGAACCAAATTTTTTGTGAATATTTTTGGCTGTGGCAAGCAGGTCCTCCTTCAGTTTTGAAATATTCCGCCGGAAGGGGGCGCTGCAATCGCGATTTTTGTGCCATTTTCAATATTGTACCGACCAAAAGTATATGAAGTTATGCATCAAATTAAACCAAATTTTTTGTGTAATTGTATGACTATGGCTAATTGGTCCTCCCAGAATTTGAAAAAAATTCGTCTGAAGGGGGCGCTGCAATCGCGATTTTTGTGCCATTTTCAATATTGTACCGACCAAAAGTATATGAAGTTATGTATCGAATTGAACCAAATTTTTTGTGTATGCGTATGACTACGGCTTGTTGGTCCTCCCTGCATTTGAAAAAAATTCGTCTGAAGGGGGCGCTGCAATCGCGATTTTTGTGCCATTTTCAATATTGTACCGACCAAAAGTATATGAAGTTATGCATCAAATTAAACCAAATTTTTTGTGTAATTGTATAACTATGGCTAATTGGTCCTCCCAGAATTTGAAAAAAATTCGTCTGAAGGGGGCGCTGCAATCGCGATTTTTGTGCCATTTTCAATATTGTACCGACCAAAAGTATATGAAGTTATGCATCGAATTGAACCAAATTTTTTGAGTATGTGTATGACTACGGCTTGTTGGTCCTCCCTGCATTTGAAAAAAAATTCGTCTGAAGGGGGCGCTGCAATCGCGATTTTTGTGCCATTTTCAATATTGTACCGACCAAAAGTATATGAAGTTATGCATCGAATTGAACCAAATTTTTTGTGTAAGTATATGACTATGGCTAGTTGGTCCTTTCTGAATTTGAAAATAATCCGTCGGAAGGGGGCGCTGCAATCGCGATTTTTGTGCCATTTTCAATATTGTACCGACCAAAAGTATATGAAGTTATGCATCGAATTGAACCAAATTTTTTTGTGTAATTGTATGACTATGGCTAGTTGGTCCTCTCTGAATTTGAAAATAATCCGTCGGAAGGGGGCGCTGCAATCGCGTTTTTTGTGCCATTTTCAATATTGTACCGACCAAAAGTATATGAAGTTATGCATCGAATTGAACCAAATTTTTTGTGTAATTGTATGACTATGGCTAATTGATCCTCTCTGAATTTGAAAATAATCCGTCGGAAGGGGGCGCTGCAATCGCGTTTTTTGTGCCATTTTCAATATTGTACCGACCAAAAGTATATGAAGTTATGCATCGAATTGAACCAAATTTTTTGTGTAAGTATATGACTATGGCTAGTTGGTCCTCTCTGAATTTGAAAATAATCCGTCGGAAGGGGGCGCTGCAATCGCGATTTTTGTGCCATTTTCAATATTGTACCGACCAAAAGTATATGAAGTTATGCATCGATTTGAACCAAATTTTTTGTGTAATTGTATGACTATGGCTAATTGGTCCTCTCTGAATTTGAAAATAATCCGTCGGAAGGGGGCGCTGCAATCGCGTTTTTTGTGCCATTTTCAATATTGTACCGACCAAAAGTATATGAAGTTATGCATCGAATTGAACCAAATTTTTTGTGTAATTGTATGACTATGGCTAATTGGTCCTCTCTGAATTTGAAAATAATCCGTCGGGAGGGGGCGCTGCAATCGCGTTTTTTGTGCCATTTTCAATATTGTACCGACCAAAAGTATATGAAGTTATGCATCGAATTGAACCAAATTTTTTGTGTAAGTATATGACTATGGCTAGTTGGTCCTCTCTGAATTTGAAAATAATCCGTCGGAAGGGGGCGCTGCAATCGCGATTTTTGTGCCATTTTTAATATTGTACCGACCAAAAGTATATGAAGTTATGCATCGAATTGAACCAAATTTTTTGTGTAAGTATATGACTATGGCTAGTTGGTCCTCTCTGAATTTGAAAATAATCCGTCGGAAGGGGGCGCTGCAATCGCGATTTTTGTGCCATTTTCAATATTGTACCGACCAAAAGTATATGAAATTATGCATCAAATTAAACCAAATTTTTTGTGTAATTGTATGACTATGGCTAATTGGTCCTCCCAGAATTTAAAAAAAATTTGTCTGAAGGGGGCGCTGCAATCGCGTTTTTTGTGCCATTTTCAATATTGTACCGACCAAAAGTATATGAAGTTATGCATCGAATTGAACCAAATTTTTTGTGTAAGTATATGACTATGGCTAGTTGGTCCTCTCTGAATTTGAAAATAATCCGTCGGAAGTTGGCGCTGCAATCGCGATTTTTGTGCCATTTTCAATATTGTACCGACCAAAAGTATATGAAGTTATGCATCGAATTGAACCAAATTTTTTGTGTAAGTGTATGGCTATGGCTAGTTGGATCGCCCTGAATCGAAAAAAATATCCACCGGAAGGGGTCGCTGCAATAGCGAATTTTATACCAATTTGAATATTGCATCACTAAAAGTGTATGAAGTTAGTTCTAGAACTGAACTAAATTTTTTGTATATGATTATTTTTTGATAAGGCAAGTATGTCCTCCCTGAATAAAAAAAAAAAAAAAAAAAAAAAAAAATCGGCCTATCATTCTATCGTCTATCGGCTCGTGCAGAGACAGAAATTCGTGTTTACTCCGATTAATTGATTGAAGGAGAACCTTAAGATGAAAATCAAAGTTGGTATGGTATTGAATTAAAATTATTAAAGCATTAAAATGAGTAACTATTTTTTTTTTAATATTTAAATGTACGTATGAGATAGAAGAAAGTTTTGGGATTGGCACATCCCACTAGTTTCGTTTTGGCTTGTTTTCAAAGCCTAGCTTTCAAGCAATGTTTGTCTTTGCAAATGACACTGAAAATGCGTTTTTCTTCATGATGGATTTTTTCACAATTTCTCGGATTTAAATTGTTATAACTCAAAAATAAATAAAGATAAATGCTTCAAATATGGAACATGTCTTTTTTCATTGTTTTACTTTAATTATAATTCAGCAAATCTGAAAAAAAAAATTACTTTTGAAAATATGTTTTTTAATCTAAAAGTTAGATATATTTTTTTAAAATTTTATTTTAAATATTTTTTTAATTAATATTTTTTAAAATGCTGAATCAGAACTAAAATTTAGATACTTCTGTTTATTAATAAGCAAAAGAAAAAAAAATAATATTTTGAGTTATAACGATTTTTAATCAATAGAACCGATAAAAACTTCTTAAAAGCACTATAAAATATACTGAAATACGCTAGGTCTTTTTAAAGAACCGAGTCTTTCTTCGGTGAGTCGTGCCGCTGCTTTCATAGTAGACGCACGTCTTCTTTGCGCTTAACGAAGAAAGACTCGGTTCTTTCGGAATACCTAGCGTATTTCAGTATATTTTATAGTGCTTTTAAGAAGTTTTTTTTTAATCAGTTCTATTGATTAACACCAGTTTCAACTTATTATCTTAAATTTTAAATTACCCACTTTTTTAATAAATTTTAAATTTTAATTAAAAAAATTATGAGAAGATTTATCATGTGATTTTGTTTACAAATAATATGTTTAACCATCTCAAAAAAATTCAAGATTTTAAATCAATAAATAAAAAATATTTAAAAATGTCTACCCCTTTAACGTAGAAGAAATTTCGCAACCCACCTAATATGAAGGCGTATCTAATATGTATGGGATTTTGGCTGAGCTTTAATCTATCGTCTATTAAATCCTACGAAAACGCCATATTTCCGTACGAAGGATACACTATTAAGAAAAATAATAATGGTTAATCCCAATATGTGCAAGTCGAATAATATAATTAAAGCAACAAATATAATAGAAAAATATGTTTTATTACCTATCAAAACACAACTTAACAACCAGTGATATTTCTGGCACTATGGTATTGAACCTATGAGCAGGGCCATCGCTAAGACTTTTTATTGGTGGGGGAGAGGACCTAAAATTGCCAAGTCAAATTTCAATACTTGCCAACTCATTTTACAATTTTGCCAACTTACCACAATTATAAAATGTAATATAGCCCTTATTTGTTAAAAGGTTAATAATATTCCCAATTAGTTTTGTAATTTTTGCCAATTCTATCAAAAATTGAAAATATATTATAGTTTTTATTAAAATTTTAAAGAAAATTTGCAAACTAAGTTTTGAATTTGCCAAGTGTAACAACATTTACGAATGTTTGGGGGGGGAGGCTCCCCCCCATCCCCCCCCTTAGCGAGGCCCCTGCCTATGAGAACATCTGTATCAGATTAACTTTAACCTTAACCTTAACCCTAACTGGTTAACTTTAACCTTAAGGATGCATTCCAATCCAAACTGCTTATTTTCTTATTCTGTAACGAGATGACTGCCTTCCCTAAATTATAGAATCGATAGGTGGCGCTATTGTCACTTTCGGCAAAATATCTTGAAATATTTTGCCATGATTATACAAGTGAAGTAATTTGGAGTAGAGAGTAGATTTGCGATATGCGTTGGAATGTCGTCTCAACCGAGATGTTTCTTGTGGTATAATAAGATGTATAAATTTGTTACACATTTTAACGAATATGTATATAGTGTTTGTTGTAAATAATAGTGTTGATGTTGTGATGTCTTCATTAAAAAATGTGATTGTTTAAGAAGTATTTAGTATTTATCGGACGAACACCCACCACAATTCATTTTTAAATTAATTTCTACTCTCAAACTTATGAAACTGACAAATTCTCTTATTTAAAAACTACATAATGTGCCGTGCTTATTGATTGTTTGATAAATGAAGAAAATATTGCAAAAAATGCTGTCAAAGCTGATGCTTTAAACCGAATTTTCCGAAGCGAGAGATCTGAATGCATAAAAAAGGATCATACTGAGAAAATAATTGTTCATAAATAAAATTCTAATGAATTGAGCGAAAAATGAAATCACACAGCCATCAGTTCAAAAATCACCCCAGAAGGTTTCAGGATTTTATTTTTAAAAATGAGTCTGAAATTGTATCGGAAAATTTCCGAGGACCGGTCGTTGCAGTAACTAAGAGCTACAAAGTTGGAGCATGCGCATTTGAGCTCTGGTTTGTCGTCCGTTCGAAATCGAATATAAACAATGCTACAACAGTTTATATTGGGATAAATTACCTTCTTTGGCCGGCGGCTCCGTAGCATGGACGGCAGCATGCGGGAATTGAGGTTTTTCAGTATGAGTTCCAATCCCGCTCGGACTTATTTTTCGGAATGAAAATTCATTTCTCTGTTAAACGTAATAAATCATTGCAATCCATTGAAATAACTGTAAATAATTTTAATAAAAATAAAAAATATTCTGGTCTATTGACAGAAATATATTTTCTTTTTACTCATTATTTTTATTCATTATATATTTAAACATTTCGTTATTGAAAAAAAAAAAAAATATGTGCTACAAAACAGACATACATTTAATTTATACATTTTTAAAATTTCAATTATAATGCATATTCTTTCAATTTCGGTTCGAAAATGATTGATGAAAAATTTCGTTCCAAAAAATAAGTCCGATTGACATTACATCGATCTTTCGCGCTGTTTTGATTTTCGAGCAAACAAAGTGCGCATGCGCTAAATTTGTGGCTCTCAGTTGCTGCAACGACCTGCTCCCACTTTCTACACACGGTTTTTTTCTGTACTCGTTTTTCAAAAACAGCGAAGTAGAAAAAGTGCGTTCGCACAAGTATGTCGTGTTGAACCGCAAGAAGGACCTCAGAGGTGATTTAGATATTTCTGGATATTCTGCTCCTATTTTTATCCAGAAGGAAAGTAAGGATTCTCCCAGAGTTACCATAACGAGAGCACGGCTACTGATACATCTCAGAAAAAGTTATAACATATACCGACTGACCGTTTAAGAGGACATAGTACTTTAAAATTGATTAAAATATCGATTTTCCTTTTCCTTTTTCTTTTCTTTTTTTAAATATATATTAACTGAAAGCTTCCTTAATTGTGAATATTTTGACATTTCATTTTTACCTATATACGCAGAGTTGCCTAGTCTCCAGCTTTTTGTATACCAATATTATTTTACAGAAATTGTCGCTATTTTAAATCCCCGAAATGTTCCAATTAAATGAAACAATATTTTCTGTATTAAAATTCTGGTATTGAAAAAGCCGGAGACTTGGCAGCTCTGCAATACGGCAATTGTATCGTGAGATAGTGTAAATTTTATTAACAGATCCAACGCAATGACCCATACCAATGAAAACTGTAAATTGATGTTTCTCCCAGTTCTTATTTTTATACAGTCGGCTCTCGTTAATTCGAACTCGTCGGGACCACAAGAAATGTTCGAACTATCCGAAGTTCGAATTATGGGAAAATATGAAATGAAAACATGCTTAATATGGTGCTATTAAAAAAGGAATTAATGTTATAGTGTTTTTTAATATACCTCGCCTGTTATCATTAGAATATGACTTAATATTAAATTAAAATGTATAAATACGTAAAATAATTAAAATATTAGAAAGAAGCACAATGGAAGAAAAATTTAAAGCGTCACTGATGGACAGATGGGACACTAAGAAAATGGATATCAAATACATTGGATTGCATGTATACTCGTTCGGAAAAATTTTCACAAAAATCAAAGGAAGAAAGTTATTCAAATGATCTGAAATCCGTGAGAAAGAAAATAAAAATAAAAAATCGAAATCCTAATTAGTTCGAATTAAACAAAGTCAAGAGAAAATGAGTTCGAATTAATGAAAAATTTTAATGTTATTCTACTATTGAAAATCTCGGGACTTCATGTTTAGTTCGAATTAAGCGAAGATTCGAATTATCCGATTTCGAATTAACGAGAGTCGACTGTATCTTGTTCGATTAGTGCTAAGACTATTTTACTCATTTAGATAGAGGTCTGAATTTATTTTTACTCGTTCTCCATGAGGTATTTAATATTTATGTGAATAGATTTAATATTTAAGTTATAGTTATTTTTTTAAAAATATTTAAATTGAGAGCTTGTTGAATTTCCTTCTTTTTTTTGAACTACACAGGAGAAAAAAAAAATGTTATTAAATGTAAAATCGCACTCATCTAAAAATCCATGCACAGTTTTATGTAGTATATTCTAATGAATCTGGAAAAAAATCGAAGCCAAAGTATTCATATTTGCAAAAGTAGTAAGCATTTTTAAAAAGTTAAATTAAAAAAAAAATAATGTAAAATAGGCTCTTTTGGAAAAAATCTAATTTTATTTAATGTTTAGTACTAAGTGTTGTGCCACTACATATTATTACAATGTTATTCAAAATTGAAAAGACGGTTTCAAAGGTACTGTGTGCACTTAAAGAAACACTGTCTTCTCACGAAGTTTTAGTTTAAATTAATAGCTTTTATGATTATTGCGGTTGTTATTACATTATATATATTTTTTAAACAAGTGAAATAGAAGATACAGTTGGCTCTCGTTAATTCGAACTCGTCGGGACCACAAGAAATGTTCGAATTATCCGAAGTTCGAATTATGGAAAACATGCTTAATATGGTACTATTATATAGGAATTAATGTTATAGTGTTTTTTAAATATATTTTGTCTGTTATCATTGGAATATGACTTAATAATAAATTAGAATGTATAAATACATAAACTAATTAAATGATTAGAAACAAGCACGATGGAAGAAAATTTTGAGGTGTCACTGATGGACAGACAGGGGCACTAAGAAAATGGATATCAAATGCATTGGATTATATGTATACTTGTTCGGAACAATTTTCACAAAAATCAAAAAAAGAAAATTATTCAAATGATCTGAAATCCGCGAGAAAGAAAAGAAAAATGAAAAATCGGAATTCTCGTTTGTTCGAATTAAACGAAGTGAAGAGAAAATGAGTTTGAATTAATGAAAGTTTTTAACGTTATTCTAACTTTGAAAATTTCGGGACTTCATGTTTAGTTCGAATTAAACGAAGATTCGAATTATCCGATTTCGAATTAACGAGAGTCGACTGTATATGTTTGTGTATATATAACATTGATTGTTCCGCGAAACGCCAAAACACACATCGTGACCCACAGGTTGAGAACCGCTGCATTGAATGATTCCGCGCGGCATTACGATGCTTTTTATTACGCCATTTTACGCTACTCGGAACCATTTAATTTTCTGAATACACTGTTAAAAATTTCTGTAAAAACACAGAAAAAAAAAAATAAAAATAAAAGCGAGGCTTTTTGTAAATTTACACTAGTTCTCGGTTAAGGGTGTTCGGGACACATTTTAAAATAACTTGAATTAAAATTTTGAATTTTTTTGTGATGGTTAATCATGTTATTTGTATACAAAATCACATGATAAAACTTCTCTTAATTTGTCTCAAAATTTTTAAAATTTAGAATTTATTTAAAAATAGGGGTAATTTAAAATTGTTATAACTCAAAATATTATTTGTAGAATTTCCATTTTTTTACATTTAAATAATCAGAAATATCCAAATTTTATTTTTAATTCAGCATTTAAAAAAATAAAAATAAAATTATTTAAAGTAATAATTTGACAAAAAAAAAAAAAAAAAAAAAAAAAAAAAGTGTAACTTTTATTTAAAATATCATATATCCAAAAGTAAATATTTTTTTTTTTTTTCAAATTTCCTGAATTAAAATTAAAGTAAAATAGCCAAAAAGACATGTTTCAAGTTTGAAGCATTTACCTTTAACGGTTCTTGAGTTATAACAATTTAAACCCGCGAAATTGTGAAAAAATCCATCCTGAAGAAAAACGCATTTTCGCAAGAAGTCACTTCATAACAATCATTGATTGAAAGCTAGATTTTGAAAACATATCAAAACGAAATAATTAATATTTTTTCTTCTAATTAAGATAGAAATATGATTTAAACGTCATTTTAAACATAAAACAGCAGAGAAATTTTTAATGCAATAAAATATTTTTAGGAAATTTGAAGATTTTTGTGTCCCGGAACCCCTTAAGGGTGTATTTCGATCCAAACTGCTTATTTTCCGATTTATTTTTGAATTAATTTTTGCTCTCAAATGCACCAAACTTTCAAAATCTCTTATTTGGAAAGTACACAAGGTGCCGTGATGGTCGATTTCTTTGATAGATGCAGAAAATATTGTAAAAAAAGCAATCAAAAACGGCATTTCGAACTGATTTTCCCCTTGCGGGAGTTTTGGGAACGAAAAAAAGGTCATACTGAAAAGGTAATTGTTTATAACTCAAATTCTAATGAACTGAGCGTAAAAAGACATCACACGGCACCTCATACGTCCCTTCAAGAATCCCCTCAGCAAGTTCCATGTTTCTACTTTTAAAAATGTGTCTGAAATTGTATCAGAAAATTTCGAGCTGTTGAAGGTGGAAAAGCGCTTTTTCGAATACACCCTTAAATAAAATCGATTGAGTTTCTCAATATCAATTTTAATGATATTTCCCTTATATTACAGCTAATTCCCTGAAGGGATTTCGTCTTTACTTAGAGATATTTTTATCTTTGTTAAAACTTATAATTCAAAATATGCACTTACAAAATTATTTTGCAATTTCTTTAGAAATGTCAAAAAATGAAATTTAGTTTATTATTGTTATTATTATTATTTTAAAGTTAGACTAATTTAGAAAGGGAAAAATCATTTCCTTGGTGTTAGTAGTGCAGGGACGAAATCTCTAGGCATAGGGATTTCGTCTTTATTTAAAAATATTTCTTTCCTTTGTTAAAATTAACAATTCAAAATGCATATAAAATTATTTTGCGGTTTCTTTAAAAATATCAAGAAATAAAATTTTGCTTATGTTTTTTTTTTTTTTTTTTTTTTTTTTTTTTTTCTTAAAGTTAGAATAATTTAGAAAGGGAAAAACCATTTCCTTGGTGTTTGTGAGGATTTCATAGATTTTTCTCCGCTGAATTATAAAAGACATATTTTGAACAAAATAGCAGAAGCTCCTGTAGTTCAGTCAGCAGGTTATTATTTCACTGTCAAGAAGTCTTGAGTTCAAACCTCAGGACGGCTGGAAACAAATTGTGTAAAAAATAAATAATACAGCTGTTGAAAATTACTCGAAAAATTCAAATTCTTTTAGACTCACTGAAAATCGAGTGATTTACTGATTTTGAAAACTAAATTAGATTATTACCATTAAAGATAAATTTACAAAGTATTGTGCATTTTTAACGATGTTAATTTACGGAGAACTATTGTAAATTTACCGAATAACTTCTTTATTATTTAACAGAATCTCGATTTTTCTAATCTCCGTCATTTTACACAAGACTTAAGATAATGGATTATTCGTACATTCTCTGTCATTTCACGGGTATATTTTTAACAGTGTATGACCACTGTCAGAATCCATAAAAATTATGGTTAACTTTGAAATGACTGAATCTCTTCATTCAAGCTTCTTTGTTCAAAAATTTACAGCTTCTTGCTCCGTTTTCGTTCAAATCCCAATTAAGCATAGTTTATATTCATAACTAGCTGACCCGCCCGGCGTTGCCCGGGTCCGTATTAACAATATTAAACGAACTTGAAATTTGTATGATTTTATCATTAACTCGTTACATGCAGAAATGCATTGTCTGAAATACGTAGCCACTGGCTGTGTGAAAAATCGGTTTAAAAAACAACAACTAATATTAAGCTCTAAAAATACTCAAAATGAGCGATAAGAAACGCGGGAGGGAATATGTATCCAACGACTGCGTGATTTTTGTGTTACAGTGTTGATATTTATAAAAAATCACTGTTAAGTAACTAATTATTTTTTTTTCACATAGAAATCCCAAGTGAAATATTTTGAATTTTAAACTAATTATATCACTCTTAAATCCGACTATACCATGAATAAAATCGATACTCGCTGGTAGCTATAATATTGGTATGTAGTATTATAATTTCAGAGCCATTTAACAAAAGTAAGTGTTATTTTTAATCAAATCGTGCGTAATGTTCACTCTATAGATAAATTCCTACCTGTAAACTTTTGTACCGTAACCATAACCTGTCTGTAACCTAACTTTGACTTAACAGTACCTTACCGTAAATTAAATATAACATAAATGTAACCTAGCATTCACTTTATTGTAACATATCTGTTCCGCTTCTGTATTGTGTTCTTGTAACATCGCCTTGGCGACAAACACAGTCCACGCCAATTATACGCCAATCGGCAATTTACTGTAACCCTGCTCACGTGTTGTGTGACGCAGTGGATTGAGAGAAACAGTCTCTTAGCAACAAGCTCTAATACTGCAACAAGCAGCGACTCTTAGAAAAATAAACATTCCATTAAATTTACAGTCTACTTGCTTTTTCTTTTTAGTTTTTCTTTTTAATTTAGTACACCTCCGTACATTTGGTCCTAGCGACCCGGAGGTATGAACGAATCAGTGTCTTTTCTATTGAATTAAATATTGAATTTATCGAATTTCGTCAACAAGATGAATAATGTCGGAAACTGAGATAAAAGCATTGAACAGAAGGCGAGGGAATATCAAGGCCCAAGTCACCAGGATATTTAACGCAACGGATGGAAAAACATTTAATTTATCCGAATGGAAAGCCCACCTGGATTTACTGTCGAAAACTGAAGAAAAGTTTGAAGCTCTTAAACTGGAATATTATAGAATAATAGAGGAAGAAAGGTTGGAAGAAACTGAAAAAATACTGAGTCAACTGGACGAGGATATTCTAAAACTAGAGGTAAGCTTAAAATCCTCTATTAATGCTTATTATGAAAATACTGATTCTAATAAAAAATCTATTGAACAGGGCCAAGCTAAAACGTCTAGCATTAAGCTACCTAGGGTCATATTGCCGGTTTTTAGTGGCAGAATTGAAGAATGGTCCGTATTTAAAAGTACATTTAACGAGCTTATTAATGATAATTCAAATTTAAAAGATAATGAAAAATTATTTTATTTGCGTTCTGCTTTGACTGGTGAAGCGAGGAGTTTGCTTACACCAGATGAAAATTATGTTTCACTTTTCAATGCGTTAGAACAAAGATACGAGAATAAAAGAGTTATGGTAGATTGTCATATAAAGAATATTTTAAATCTTTGTGTAATTAAACAGGAATCCGCTAAGGATCTCCGCATTTTATTGGATAACGTGAAGAAAAATTTAAGGGCTTTAAAGATCTTAAAGTATGATAGAGATAATTTCTCGAACGCAATTTTGCTGAATATTATTCTAAATAAACTAGATAACGAAACTCGTAAACAATATGAACTAACATTAAAGGATAATAAAGTGCCTAATTTTGATGAATTTTTAGAATTTCTTGAGCGAAGATGTCAAATCTTAAATAGTATAAGTTCTAATGTATCCTCTAAATATACTGCAAAATCCTTATTCATAAAAACAAACAAACCTCAAAGCAAATGTTGCGTAATTTGTAAAACCGAAAACCACCCCTTATATCATTGTGTTAAATATAAAAATATGAAGTTAAGTGAGCGAATTAACCTTGTTAAGAAAAATAAACTTTGCTTCAATTGTTTAAGTTCAGCCCACCTCATTAATTATTGTAATTCAAAAAGCACTTGTCATGTTTGCAAGAGCGCAAGCCATCATTCATCATTACATAATTATACAACACCAGTAAACAATCCTATAAACAATCTCCCAATACATGAAACAATAAATAGCAATTTTGTTTCGGAAGATTTATCACAAAACGAAACTACTGCTCATTCATTTTTTTCATATGAAAATGATAATAATAAATCTGTTTTAATTAGCACTGCAATAATTTATTTGACAGATGTAAATGGCATCGAAATTCCTTTCAGGGCAATATTAGATTTCGCATCTCAGAATTGTTTTTGTACATTTAAAGCAGCACAAATATTAGGCTTGAAAAAGGAGAAAATAAATATTCCTGTAAGTGGAATAAATAAATTGCCTATTTACATTAAATCTAGAATCAAATCAAAGTTGTCAAATAAAATGAATAGTGCCAGTTATGATATTGAATTATTAATCGTTCCAAACATTTGTGACTTCACGCCCTCGAAAAAGATAAACATATCAGATTTTAAAATTCCAGCAAATATTTGTTTAGCGGATAAAAAATTTAACATTCCAAGCAGTGTGGAGATAATTATCGGTGCTGAACTGTATTTTTCTCTTTTAAATGAAGAAAAAATAAAGTTAGGCAATAATTTATATTTGCAATCAAGTATTTTCGGTTACATTGTATCTGGTTGTATTTATGACAAAACAGTAAATAATAATAATACTAATTATTGTTTCTTAACAAAAAATCTTGATTTACTTAATGACACTTTGAAGTCTTTTTGGGAAATTGAAGAAGTGCAAAATTAAAAACCCTGTAACAGTGAGGAATTAGAATATTGTAATGATCACTTCGATAAAACGCACTTCAGAAAACCGGATGGTAGGTTTGTGGTCACGATGCCGTTTAAACCACAGGTTTTAGAACCCGATTTGGGAAATTCCAAAAATCTTGCTTTGAAAAGATTAAACTCTCTGTGGCAACGTTTAGATCGAGATCCTGTTATGAAAAATTTATACACAGAATTTATTAAAGAATATAGAGATTTAAATCACATGCATGAAATAAAAGAAAACACGAACTTTAATGATGGCTATTACTTACCACATCACGGCGTTTTACGACCCTCTAGTAAAACCACAAAACTACGCGTCGTTTTTGACGCTAGTGCCAAGTCAACCAACGGAAAATCTTTGAACGATTTATTATGTAAGGGTGGAGTTCTGCAAGATGATCTTTTTTCGATATTAATTAGATTTAGAAAGCATATTTATGCTTTTACTGCGGATATTAAACAAATGTTTAGGATGATAGAAATAAATCCATCCCAGTACAAATATTTAAAAATTTTGTGGAAAGACAGTATGTCATCCCCGGTTAAGGTATTTCAGCTAACAACAGTTTCGTATGGAACATCTTGTGCTCCCTACTTAGCCACCAAAGTATTACAACAATTAGCTCTAGATGAGAAAAAGGAATTCCCGTTAGCATCGAAAATTGTTTTGAAGGACTTTTATATGGATGATTGCCTATCGGGCTCATCCAATTTAGAAGAATTCAGATTAATGAAATCGCAATTAACTGAACTCCTCCTAAAGGGAGGGATGGTTTTACACAAATGGTGTACCAATGAGGTCCAATCTATTGATAATCACATGTTTCCCCTGGACAGAAATTCTGAAGAAATAACTGTTAAAACATTAGGGATGTTGTGGAACAGTTTCAATGATACGTTTAGGTATAAAGTTAATATCAACACAAAGAGTGATTTCACAAAAAGAGATGTACTTTCGCAAATTGCCCGCATTTATGATCCTCTCGGTCTCTTAGGGCCAGTGATTGCTAATGCAAAAATATTCATGCAGGAGCTATGGCTTCTTAAAATAGAGTGGAATGAGAAGCTGCCCTCTCATGTCGCAAAACTATGGGAAACCTTCCTCGAAAGTCTTAAAGAACTGGAATCCATTGAAGTACCAAGATGCTTCCTAGCTGTGAATCAATCAGTGGTGCTAAATGGTTTCGCAGATGCGTCTTCCAAGGCTTATGGCGCAGTGATATACATGCAAACATCTAATTCTAGTGAAACCATCAGTTACTTATTATGTAGTAAATCCCGCGTGTGTCCAACCAAAGTAATAACAGTGCCACGTCTCGAACTGTCAGCATGTCTTCTTCTGGCTAAACTCACTAACAAGGTCTTAAATTTATTAGACAAACAAGTAGCTTCAGTCAATTTGTTTTCTGATTCAACTATTGCTTTAGCTTGGATAGACACTGCTCCTCATCTCCTGAAAACGTTTGTGGGAAACCGCGTTGTGCAAATTAAGGAACAAACTAAGAACTTTCCATGGTTTCATATTCCGTCAGAACACAATCCAGCTGACTTGATATCAAGAGAAAACCTGTCTTCTAACCAGTTGTGGTGGCATGGCCCGCCTCTTTCAATTCTTGAAGAAACAATAGCAAAAACTGACTCTAATATAAGTGACATTAAAGATGAACATTATTCTTGTGAGCTTAAAGCTCCCAGCAACTTGACATTCGCTATTCATACTGACTCTAATTTCTGTGATAATTTAATTAATCTTAGCAATAATTTCCAAAAATTAATTAGAATTTTAGCTTATATTTTCAGATTCATACATAAATGTAAAAAAGCAACATCTGCAACCGGCCCTCTGTTGCTGGAGGAATTAAGAAAGGCAGAGGTTTATTTAATAAAAAATGAACAGGTAAAGTATTTCAAAAATGAAATTTCGGCCCTCCAAGCGGGATCTTCGGTTCATCGCGCAAGTAAGTTAAAATTCTTAAATCCCTTTTTAGATGGAGATAGCTTATTGAGGGTGGGAGGAAGACTAGCAAAATCAAATTTGAATTTTGATCATAAACACCCCATTATACTTCCGACGAGCTGTCGCTTGACGAAACTAATTTTTCAATATTATCATAAACGAGATTTTCATGTAGGACCCCAAGCTCTTTAGAACACTGTGCGTCAAAAATATTGGCCTCTCGGTGGCAGAAATATTGCGCGTAAAATTGTACATGAGTGTTTACAATGCTTTAAAATTAAACCTATAACGGCTAGTCAAATGATGGGGGATCTCCCTCCTGAAAGAATAGTGCCCAGTTCCCCATTTTCAAATGTGGGATTAGATTTAAGTGGGCCTTTTGAAATAAAATATAAAGATCAAAGAAAGGGTACTTTTCAGAAAATCTATGTTGCCATATTTGTATGTATGGTCACTAAAGCTGTGCACTTGGATTTTGTCTCAGATTTGACATCCGAGGCTATAATAGCGACTCTAAAAAGATTCTTCGCTCGTCGTGGGAAAAGCTCTGTAATCTTTAGCGACAATGCTACAAATTTCGTTGGGGCTTCAGCAGAACTAAAACATTTACGTAGACTTGTTACGAGTGATGAAGTTTCGAACTTTTAGCTTCTGAAGATATTAACTGGAAGTTCTCCCCTCCTAGGGCGCCAAATTTTGGTGGCCTTTGGGAGGCAGGAGTCAAATCTTTCAAATACCACTTAAAAAGAGCTGTGGGTTCAGCTCATCTCACGATCGAGGAATTCCTGACAGTTATCACACAGATAGAGGCTATTTTAAATTCGCGACCGCTTTGTCCTTTGTCAACAGATCCTGACGATCTTCAGGTGTTGACTCCTGGTCACTTTCTCATAGGAAAGCCTCTTAATTTAATTCCAGAACCCAATTTAAGTGAGGTCAAAGATAATTTGCTAAATAAATGGCAAAGGACTCAAAAATTAACGCAGTTAATATGGAAACGTTGGCAGAATAATTATCTGAGCCAGTTACAAGAAAGAAACAAGTGGCTATTTAAAAAGCCTAATATTCTGCCAGGAATGCTAGTTTTGCTTAAGGACTCACAATTACCCATTTGCACTTGGTCACTAGGCCGCATTAATAAGGTTTTCCCAGGCGCGGACGGGATAGTCAGGGTAGTTGAAGTTCGTACCGCTAAGGGTAATTTTAAACGACCTATTTCAAAATTAAGTATATTACCCATTGAGGACAACATCATAGATCCTAAACTTTAAATGTGCTTTATTATGTATTAATTTTTCATGTATTATTTGTGTTTATTTATTTTATTTATTTATTTTTGCTTATAATCTGTATCATATTGTATTATTACTTGTATTGCATATGTATCTTGAAATATAAAAATATTTCAACGCCGGGCGGGATGTTCCGCTTCTGTATTGTGTTCTTGTAACATCGCCTTGGCGACAAACACAGCCCACGCCAATTATACGCCAATCGGCAATTTACTGTAACCCTGCTCACGTGTTGTGTGACGCAGTGGATTGAGAGAAACAGTCTCTTAGCAACAAGCTCTAATACTGCAACAAGCAGCGACTCTTAGAAAAATAAACATTCCATTAAATTTACAGTCTACTTGCTTTTTCTTTTTAGTTTTTCTTTTTAATTTAGTACACCTCCGTACAATATCCTTATTCTAACCATAACATAAATGCAATTTAACTTTAACCTAACATTAACTTAACCGTGACCTAACTGTAACCTAACGGGAAATTAAATATAATAAAAGATTTTCCGTAATGTAATTGCAACTTAAATGTTACCAAACCATATATTGGTTTCATGTCCATGGAAAATATTTTGTCTTGTTCGGATCTGGTTATGATTCATTAGAACATTTTTGTCGGGTTCAGATTTCGTCCGGTTCAAATTTTAGGTTTTTTTTTTTTTTTTTTTTTTTTTTTTTTTTATATTGAGTTTTAATATTCGTGTCGTATTCATGTCCATGGAAATTATTTTGCCTTGCTCGGATACAGTTATGGCTCTTTGTAATATTTTTGTCGGGAACAGATTTGTTTCAATTCAGATTTCGGCTTTTTCTTCAAATTGAATTTTTGGGTTCGGTTTTTCTTGCGTGTTCACGGAAATTATGCTGCCTTGTTCGAATAAGAACATGCTTCACAGGAATATTTTTTTTTCAAGTTCAGATTTGGTTCAGTTCAGATTTCGTGATTTTTTTCAAAGAAATTTTTTAGGTTCAGATTCGGTTCATGTGAATGAAAATTTTTTGTCTTATTCAGATCCGGTTACGATTCTTTGGAATATTTTTTTATCAGGTTCTGATTTGGTTCGATTCAAATTTCAGATATTTTTTCAAAAATAATTTTTTAGGTTCGGATCTCGTTCATGTCCAATGAAATTATTTTGTCATACTCGAATCCAGTTATGATTCTTTCGAATATTTTGGTCGAATTTAGATGTGATTTGGGTAAAATTTCAGTTTTTTTTTTTCAAATCGAATTTTTTAGGTTCGGATCTCGTTCATGTCCAATGAAATTATTTTGTCATACTCGAATCCAGTTATGATTCTTTCGAATATTTTGGTCGAATTTAGATGTGATTTGGGTAAAATTTCAGTTTTTTTTTCAAATCGAATTTTTTAGGTTCGAATTGGGTTTATGTCCATAGAAATTATTTCGTCTTGCTTGGATTGGGTTATAGTTCTTTGGAATATTTTTGTCAGGTCCAGATTTGGTACAATTCAGATTTCGGGTTTTTTCTTCAAATATAACTGTTGGGTTCGGGTATTCTTGCATGTTCACGGAAATAATTCTGTCTTGTTCGAATAAGGACATGCTTCACAGGAATATTTTTGCCAAGTTCAGATTTCGTTCAGTTCGCGATTTTTTCAAAGAATTTTTTGGGGTTCTGATTGTGTTCATGTCCATGGAAATATTTTGTCTTGTTTGGATCCGGTTGCGTTTCTATGAAATAGTTTTGTCAGATTCAGATTTGGTTCGATTCAAATTTCAGGTATTTTTTGAATGAGAGTTTTAGGTTCGTATCGGGTTCATGTCCACGGAAATTATTTTGTGTTACTCGAATCCGGTTATAGTTCTTTCGAATACTTTGGTCAGATTTAGATGTGGTTTGGGTCAAAGTTCAGGATTTTTCAAACGGAGTTTTTTAGGTTTGAGTCGGGTTTATGACCATGGAAAGTATTTTGTCTTGCTGGTATCGGGTTATAGTTCTCTGGAATATTTTTATCGGTTTCAGATTTCGTTCGAGTCATGTTTCGGGTTTTTTTTCAAGAAAATATTTAGGTTCGGTTCAGGTTTCATACCCACGAAAATTATTTTTCCTTGTTTGAATCGGGTTATGCTTCACTTAAACATTTTTGCGGGATTCAGATTTCGTTCGGGTCAGTTATCAAATCCATAGTTTTTTCCAAACAGAACTTTTAGGTCAGGGTCGGGTTTATACTCACGGAAATTTTGTGTATCACGGATCGAAGTGTGGTCTGTTTTTTTTTTTTTTCTGGTTGGGATCGGGTTACGTTTAAATTAGTCTAATCATTAAGGTTATAATCAGTTTTGCTACTATTCTTTTTATGGCTATTTCTGATATATAATTTACTTTGCTATTTGATAATTTATTATGGTGAATGAATCGTTTGCGAATACAAACAATTGTGCGCCAAACAGCTATTTTATTTTTGTTTTAAAAACAAATTAAAGCCATATTACAATTTTAAATTGAATAGAACACATTTAATCAATGATTAAAAAAATAAACTCATAGAAAAGTGTTGTGTAATGTTTTTTACAGCAACACAGCTAATGACTCATACATCTAATGTTCGAAATGCCAAGAATATGCGTAAAACCATATAGTAAAAAGACATTAATAGAGTGGCAGTATAATGTCTTGGGGTGACGCAAAATGTGTAACTCTAAAATCCGCTACATTAAGTCCAAATAAGCACCAACAAAACCATGTCCTTTGAAACTCCGATCAATTCAAACTGATTTAAACCAGTATTTCTTTGTCTTTGTTTTTTACCTTTTAAACTGTTATTGAATAGATGACTAAAATTTCGTTTAAAAAATAACGTTTTGTGCCATTATTGCCTGTAATACACGATCAGAATGCATGAAAGATACAATTAGATCAATCATAGGCAAGAATTATTTGATTATTTTTATCATATGACTTTGAAATATCAATATAGAAGCATCATTTAAGACTTTGCTTGAAAAATCAACATTCTTTCGTTAATGTCTTAAAATCGTCTGCACTCTGAAATCTAGATTTTAGATTAATATTATTATTTAAGTGTTCATGCATGATTTAAAAAAAATCTTTTCATCACTATATTTTATATATTTACATGGAATTATTAATATATTGTTAAATCATAAACATTTTTCATCAACGTTATAAAGTATTAAAAATTTCTGAAAAAAAGAAAAAACTTTTAGTAATACAATTTTTTACTTCAAATCATATGTTTTCAATATTTTATTTATTTTGTTTTGACATTTAATTATTTTTAATTTTCCAATTTCAATTATTTTTAAAAGCAAATATTTATTTTAATAAATAATATAATAGAAAAAACCATTTAAAAAAATTAATATTTCTTCGAAAAATATGCTTCAGTTGTAATTCATTTCTTCCAATCCGTCTTATTAATACAAAATTCCTTCCTCGTGCTTTATTTTGAGACATTAAAATTTCAGCGATAAATGGTTTCATATTGCAAACCTTTTTTTTCCTTTTACTTCGTCACCACCTATCTTTTTCCTCCATGGCGTACAGCAGCTGTAATTAAAAAAAATCCCCATTTAAACTGACAGTTTGCCAGTCTATGAATTTTAAAGGTCTGTCCCAGCTTTTTAAAATTATTTCTGCGTAAATTTTATGCAACCAACCAACTATAAGAGAATGAAAGGAATAAAAAAGTTAAAAAAAGCGATTTTTTTAAGAGAGTGAGGTTTGGAATTTAATTAATTACTCAGTTAATAAATAGAATTTTGAAATTCTGAGCGTCAGGTGCATCAGGAGAGATATTGGGCTACTCTCAGAAAAATTTTGAGCTTCGTACGTACCCTAGTTTTCGCTAACTATCGCAGACACACACACACACACACACAGACAGAGCGATTTGTTATTTTATTAATATAGATTAAACAAGTGGGTAAGTGGGATCACAGATCGCACAGAGGGAACTTTTATACTTTTTTGTTTATTAACAATAACATATTTTTTCTCTATTCTAATAAAAATTTCTTCGAAATGTAAAGAATTTCGTAAAGAAAAACAAATAATAATGAACATTATTTTTTATGATGAACAAAACGTTGCTTAAAAAATAACAGAGTCCTATATTACCTACGCTATGGATTAAACATTAATATTCCTGAATCCATCATAAAAAAAAAATTAAATAAAATTTCAGTTTTACAATTATCGTTACTGCAAATTTTTAAATTTCTAAACATTACACATTTTAAATTTTTACATCGACGTCTAGGGAAAAAATATACTTTTAAATAAAAGGGTATAGCCGGGTTTCTTAGTAAAATATGCCCTTGAGTCAACCACATCGTGTCCTACATGGATCGATAGCCCATAAAAAGACATTCATTTCTCCCCAGTTTTAAGTTTGTATCTCAAGACTATGGGGGGGGGGGGGGGGTAGTGGCCCTAAATGCCTGTTTTGGAAAAGTGCGCATTGTGATGAAACTACTAGCAAATTTCAACGAAAAAAAACAAGGAATGTAAAAAACCACCATATGAATGGTTGACAATTTTTTCAGATTTTTTTTAAACAAAAGAACAAGTTTTCTAACATTTTTCCTGTTTTTAAATGAACATTTTAATTAAAAATAAACTGAAATTTCTGAGTGACCACCTTATTTTTTTTGCATGAAATAATATGAGACATGGTGCATATTCACTATCAATTTCGACTTTCTACGTATGGTGCATCATCTATATTAATAAAATAACAAAACGCTCTGTCTGTGTGTGTGTGTGTGTGTGTCTGCGATGGCTAGAAAAATCTACAGCATGTACGAGGCTCAAAAATTTTTTGAGAGTAGCCCCAAATCTCTCCTGATGCACCTGAGCTTCAGAATTTCGAAATTCTATTTATTAACTGAGTAATTAATTAAATTCCAAAGATCACTCTCATAAAAAATCGCCTTTTTTCTTCTTTTTTTCCCTTCTTTTAGTTATGGATGGTTGGTTGCATAAAATTTTCGCATAAATAATTAAAAAAGCCAGAACAGACCTTTAAAATTCATAGACTGGCTAACTAGCAGTTTAAATGATGATTTTTTATCACAGCGGTTGTAAACCATGGAGGAAAAAGATAGGCGGTAGTGAAGTAAACCGAAAAAAGGGTTGCAATATTAAACCATTTATCGCTCAAATTTTAATAACCCAAACAAAAGTTTTTGGAAGGGATTTTGCATTAATAAGACGAATTGAAAGAAATGAATTACAGCTGAAGCATATTTTAAGAAGAAATAGTAATTTTTTAAAATGGTCTTTTTTCTATTATATTATTTATTTAAAAAAATGTTTGCTTTTAAAATAACTGAAATTGATAAATTCGAAATAATTAAATGTCAAAATAAAATTAAATAAAATATTGAAAACGTTTGATTTGAACTAAAAATTTTATTACTAAAAGTTTTCTTTTTTTTTCAGAACTTTGATACTTTATAACGTAGATGAAAAATGTCTATGATTTACCAACATATTAATAACTATGTCAATATATAAAATATATTTATGAAAACATCTTTTAAAATCATGCGCGAAAACTTAAATAACAAATATTAGTCTAAAATCTAGATTTCAGAGTGCAGACGATTTTAAGACATTAACGAAAGAATGTTAACGTTTCAAGCAAAATCTTAAATGGTGCTTCTATATTGATATTTCAAAGTCATATGATAAAAATAATCACATAATTCTTGCCTATGATTGATATATTTGTATCTTTTATGCATTCCGATCGTGTTTTACAGTCAATAATGGCACAAAACGTTATTTTTTAAACGAAATTTTAGTCACAATAATAGTTTAAAAGGTAAAAAACAAAGAAATACGGGTTTAAACGAGTTTGAATTGATCGGCGTGTCAAAATTAAATTATGGCTTTAATTTGGTTTTAAAACAAAAATAAAATATAGCTGTTTGGCGTGCAATTGTTCGTTTCCGCAAACGATTCATACACCATAAAAAATTATCAAATAGCAAAGTAAATAATTTATCAGAAATAGTCATAAAAAGAATAGTAGCAAAACTGGTTATAACCTTAATGTTTAGACTAATTAACACATAACCCGATCCCAACAAGAAGAAAACAGACCACACTCCGATCCGTGATAGGCAAAATTTCCGTGAGTATAAACCCTACCAGAACCTAAAAATTCTGTTTGAAAAAAAACTATGGATTTGATAACTGACCCGAACCAAATCTCAATCCCATAAAAATGTTCAAATGAAGCATAACCCGATCCAAACAAGGCAAAATAATGTTAGTGGGCATGAAACCTGACCCGAACCTAAATATTGTCTTTAAAAAAACTCGAAATATGACTCGAACAAAATCTGAAACCGATAAAAATATTCCATTGAACTATAACCCGATCCCAGCAAGACAAAATACTTTCCGTGGTCATAAACCCGACTCAAACCTAAAAAATTCCATTTGAAAAATTCTGAAATTTGACTCAAACCACATCTAAATCCGACCAAAATATTCGAAAGAACCATAACCGGATTCCAGTAAGACTAAATAATTTCCGTGGACATGAACCCGATACGAACCTAAAACTTCCATTCGAAAAAATACCTGAAATTTGAATCGAACCAAATCTGAATCTGAAAAAACTATTTCAAAGAACCGCAACCGGATTCGAACAAGACAAAATATTTCCATGGACATGAACCCAATCCGAACCCAAAAAATTTCTTTGAAAAAATCGCGAAATCTGAACTGAACCAAATCTGAACTTGGCAAAAATATTCCAGTGAAGCATCTCCTTATTCGAATAAGACAGAATAATTTTCGTGAACACGCAGGAAGGTCCGAACCCAAAAGTTCCATTTGAAAAAAAAAAAACCGAAATCTGAATTGAACAAAATCTGAACCCGATTAAAGTATTCCAAAGAACTATAATTCGATCCGAGCAAGACGAAATAATTTCCATGTACATAAACCCGACTCGAACCTAAAAAATCCGATTTGAAAAAAACCTGAAATTTGACTCAAACCACATCTGAGTCCGATCAATATATTAGAAAGAATCATAACCGGACTCGAGTATGATAAAATAATTTCCGTGGACATGAACGAGATTCGAACCTAAAAATTCTATTTGAAAAAATACCTGAAATTTGAATCGAACCAAATCTGAACATGACAAAAATATTCCAAAGAACCGTAACAGGATCCGAATAAGACAAAATTTCCACGCACATGAACCGAATCTGAACCTAAAAATTTCTTTGAAAAAATCTCGAAATCTGAAATGAACTTGATAAAAATAGTCCAGTGAAGCATGTATTTATTGGAACAAGGCAGAATAATGTCCGTGAACACGCAAGAAAACCCGAATCGAAAAATTACATTTGAAAAAAAGCCGAAATCTAAATTAAACCAAGTCTGAACTTGACAAAAATATTCCAGTGAAGCATGTCTTTATTCGAATTAGACAGAATAATTTCCGTGGACACGCAGGAAGACCTGAACCCGAAAATTCCATTTGAAGAAAACGCCGAAATCTGAATTGAACAAAATCTGTTCCCGACAAAATTATTTCACATAAACCTAACTGGATCCGAGCAAGGCAAAATAATTTCCGTGGACATGAATCCGACCCGAACATTTAAATCGAATTTCAAAAAATACCTGAAACCTGAATCGAACCAAATCTGAACCCGACGAAAATATTCTAATGAATCATAACCAAATCCGAACAAGACAAAATAATTTCCATGGACATGAACTCAATAAATGGTTAGATAACATTTGGGTTGCGACTACATTACGGCAAGTTTTTGATTTTATTTAATTTCACGTTAGGTTACAGTTAGATCACGGTTAGGTTAAAGTTAAATTGCATTTATGTGATGGTTAGAATAAGAATAGGTTACAATAAAGTGACGGCTAGGATACATTTATGTTATATTTAAGTTACAGTAGGGTACTGTTAAGTCGCAGTTAGGTTACAGACAGATTATGGTTATGGTACAAAAGTTTACGGTTAGGAATTTGTTCACAGAGCACACAGAGTTCACAGAGTCCACATTACGCATGCTTTGATTAAAAATATACACTTTTATTAAATGGCTCTGAAATTATAATACTATATACCAATCTTTTATCATCGCGTATCGATTTCATTCACAGTATAGTCGGATTTAAGAGTGATATAATTAGTTTGAAATTCAAAATATTTCACTTGGGATTTCTATGCGAAAAAAATAATTAGTTACGTGATTTAAAAGTGATTTTTACGGTTAATATCAACACTTTAACACGAAACTAACGCAATTGTTGGATACATGTTCCCTCCCGTGTTTCTCATTGCTCATTTTAAGTATTTTTAGAGCTTAATAGTAGTTATTGTTTTTAAAACCAATTTTTCACAAAGTCAGCTGCGACGTATTTCAGCCAATGCATTTCTGCATGCTTCCAGTTAATGATAAAATTATACAAATTTCAAGTTCGTTTAATATTGTTAATACGGACCCGGGCAACGCCGGGCGGGTCAGCTAGTATTAAAAAAAGCAAAATCATGTTCCGGCGGGAATGTGGGACGTGTCTCGGACAAATTTCACGCCTTCTTTTCAAATCTCACATATTAATTCACACGGTATTTTTAAAAGAGAGTGTGAAATTTGTCCGAGACACGCCCCACATTTCCGCAGGAATTTGATTTTGCTCTTTTTTTAATATGATGCATCATACGTAGAAAGTTGAAATTGATAGTGAATATGCACCATGTAGCACCATGTATGCACCATGCACCATAGTATTTCATCCAAAAAAATTAAGGTGGTCACTCAGAAATTTCAGTTTATTTTTAATTAAAATATACATTTAAAAACAGGAAAAATGTTAGAAAACTTCTTCTTTTGTTTAAAAAAATCTGAAAAAATTGTCAAACATTCGTATGTTTTTTTTTAAATCCCTTATGTTTTTCGTTGAAATCTGCTTAGTAGTTTCGTCACAATGCGCTCTTTTCCAAAACAGGCATTTAGGGCCATTACCTCCCATGGTCTTGAGATACAAACTTAAAACTAGAGAGAAATGAATTTCTTTTTATAGGTTATCGATCCATGAAGGACTCGATGTGGTTGACTCAAGGGCATATTTTACTAAGAAACCCGGCTATACCCTTTGTTTGAAAACTGCATCTCAATTTGTTTTTGAGTTACTGTATTTTTTGTAGTCTTTTATACTTTGTCATCGTGGCAACAAAGATATTCCATTTCTAGACATTAAACATGGACCAATCAGAAAACGAATAAAACGGACATCACTTCAGATATACTTGAAAGAATAGTCTCGACCGACAGAAACAACTATTTTCCAATTGGTTAATGAAGAAATAAGCACCACATACTTTGCAAAACAAATACATTTTATTTCAAACATTAAATATTTGTTCTACATGTTGTCACTTTCAATTAAAAACGAAATTTATAGTCTCAAACTTCGCCTGTCGAGCATATTTTATATTGCATCAGCCGTTGGATATTTTGAGAAAGTTATTCGAATCAGTAATCGTTGTTACACTATATGTTACCAGAGAGAACCAATGGGGAGGTAGGTTACATATCACCCCATCTTCATCACCGCCCTTTTTTTGCGCCCCGGATGTTATTCGAAGCGATGGTCGGTGGACTATTTTCTGCTGCTGTTGATGATCGTAATAATAATGACGTTAACAGAGATGCATATAAACAAATAAAAAATAATATAAAGATGATGGATTCACGTCAGTCATAGTAGAATGTCAAATGGGAGATGTCATAATTCACTTGTTCATGTCATGAGTTAAAATCGTGGGTCATAATCGGGAGGTTAGTCACATTTGGTTATATTACTCGTTATCTGTATTTGATGGTTTTGCACAGCACGTACAAGCAGTGAAGATATCGGCGAGGCGGGCTTTACGTTTTTTCCACCAGGAACGGATGTTCTGGCCGAATTTTTTCTTCTCAGTAGTGTCAATTTTCATGGAGCTGTTATCAGAAGGAGCCGTTTTAACTTTTGTTATTTCTTTTGAACTAGGTTGAGATGTAACATTGATATTGGAATTTTCGTCTGCTGTTTCAATGGGCCGCTCGCTATTATCACTTTTGGCGACGTCCAATTCGGAAAGGCGGAATTCCGCATCTATTTCATTATAGTTCATTCGTGTGTTCGAACGTTGTAAAGAACTCAGGATTGTAGCTGAAGACAGGGTTTTGGTTTGACTTTTTTCAATGTGATCAAGTTTCACATCGAGACTGGCTTCTGTGTCTTTATCCATTTTCAAGAAAGGATCATCTGTAGGTTCTACTTCATCTATTGCACAGTTGTGAGGACTGGAATCGGTTGGTTTTATATCACCAGCTTTTTCATTCTGATCAACGGGTTCGGCTGTATTGTTTTGACCGTGATCACTTTCTTCAGCAATTGTTTCTGGCTCGATATCTTGTAACGTCTTTTTCTCAAAAATGGAATTGAATTCATGCACACTCACTGAAATAAAAGATAAAAGAGATAATTTAAGTAATTAATAATATTTTAATAATTTTTAATATCTAACCGTAAAAACTAAACTAATGCAATATTACAATCGTAAGATTATTATTAAAAATAAAAAATAAATAGAGACCCGGCCATTTTATGTCGCATATTTCATTTCATGTACGCTATAGCATTTTGCTTGAATAAGAGGAAACGGGCATAAATAGAAATATAATACCTCTCTCAGAAGAGATTTAGTGGATAGCACTACGCTGCATACCTTCTGGATTTTTTTAGGAATAAAATATAACCTCTGTTTCTCAAAAAGCTATAGTATATACTGGCTAGGATATACTCTCTTCCTTGAGCGTAAACTCTTTGCTAGAGTGTATACCCTCTGTTTGTTTTAGGTTACACGGTGTCCCCAAGTGGCTATGAAATGTACTGAAGACTGGAGGACAGGATTATAGATGGCGCCAGTTGCTGATATGAGATAGCAGAGATCAGTTGGAACCATTCTTTCAAGTAGTGCGAATTAGTGTTTGCTCTGGACTGCAAACTTTCGACATATATCTGAAATATTTTCTTTTTGTATTTTTATGATTAGATTAATTTTTAACACAATTATTGAAAATGAATATCGATCATAAAAGTTGTAAATTTCCAAATGGATGAAAAATGTCTGGATGACGAACCTGGAAGACTAATTCACCCAGCTAAACTTTAATAATCACAGCATTTGGTCTGATATGTGAATCAGATCAACAGAATAAATCGAAGGGTATTTTTTGGAACTGGAGTAAACGCTACATGTGTAATTATATTGGCTTAATTTTTAAAGCAGTTATTTAATTGGGTTAGTTAAAAATTATTTCACGCTGTAATTAGAAAAGCGGAGATCCTAAGTTACTTTTAAAAACACACCTTTAGGTTACATGTGTAAGTGGCCATCTTTCTTAGATGGGGTGGGTGTGTATGGGCACGCTACGTTGTCCTGTATAAATATGGGCCCCCATTTAAAGGAGAGCCACAATTACACTATTTTTTTTCTCTTAAACAACATAAGTTATTTCAATATTCTACTAGGGGAATATAGCTATTACCAATATTAAGAACATTCCCAAATATATTATAAGATAAACCTAACAGATGTTTGGAAAAATGTAGAAGTAAAAGTTCTTTGAAATTTCCTTAGATGTAGATAATATTAAGTTTATAGATAATTATAATTATATTTTATTTTCTATAAATTGTCAAAGTATTCATTTTGATCCTCGTCGCCCATTATCCTCAAAGCATTTGTAATAATTATTTTTTAATATATTGGGTAATGTGCGTAATACAACATGTTGTACATTATCCGGTTTTTAACTTAGAAAGAGCTAAAAGTATATCCCAATATAAGGATCTCGTGGCTTTTATTTATTAACTTTTTTATTGTGCTAATATTTAATGTTTTTCTGTTTGTTGCAGAATGCCGAAGACGAAGAAACTTTATGAAGGCAGTAATCAGAAGCATCAGTAAGATAAATCTCAGATCGTACGTGCTATAGCAGCTGTAATAAGCAAAAGAAGCTTTCGTGAAAGATGCAGCCAGAAGGTTCGAAGAACCTCGCGGTACTCTGCAGAGATTTCTTATCTGTTGAAGAAAGGATTGGAAGGAAACCATTCTTAGCTGCAGAACTCGAAAAACAGATCGTTCCTTTTTCTTATCTCCTAGTGATGGAGGAAAAAAATACTTCGGATGCATTTTGACAGACCTGAGAATGATGGCACATTTATTTGATCAGAGAAATAGCTTGACGACGCCTTTCAAAAACGGAAAAATAGAATGGACTTGGGCTGGCCTTTTTCTTGAGAGACACAAGGATTAGCTGCCAATTCTCTAGCTTTGTGGAACATTATTTACTGAGCCTTTTTATTTCAGTAAAGAAAATGTGATAATGTTCTTTGATCTATTGGCAAACGCTTTCAACAAACACTCGTATCCAGCATACCAAATACATAACGCGCACGGTATATGCCTGCCCACTATTCAGAGCGAAATTTCCAAAGTGAAAGAGCTGAGAGAGAAAAAAACAAATTGCAGCTCTAACATCCGCTGGAAGAGGGGCTACAATCACGATTATCGCAAGCTTTCATGCTTCGGGTCATTATGTCGCTTCAATGATAATTTTTCCTAGAGTAAATATGACCCACGCATAAGATGTCCTGGTGGTGCAATTGGTAGAGCTCATCTTTCAGGATTTGCACAAAACAATTTGCTCGTCGAATGGTTTCACTTCATTGGGACGACAACTGATCAAAAACCAATTCTATTTGTCTTGGTAGTCATTAAAACAACGTTGGTGATCCAGTTGTGAATGATCTGGCCAAAGAGAACCACGTAATTTTCTTCTTCCTTCCTCCTTATTCCAACCAAAAGGTGCAACCTAGGTCTCTGCAGGTCTCTTTAAGAGGTCTCTGCAAAAGTACTACAGCAGGGCAATGAGAGTATGGTTGCAAAATAAAAGGGGTCCTCTCTTACCGTACGATGTTACGGAGAATTTTGCCTAAAGCTGCATTCGTACACAAACAGCTGGGATATCAATTAACCGATTATCAATTAACCTACATCTTCACCGACGCGATGCTGACTTTATAGCTGCTGAGTTGGTTGTGGGAAAAATTTGCTTCATAGTGGAAAATAATGTTTCAGAATCACGTTCTCCCATACTTTCTTATTCTAGATCATCGACATCATCTGTCCCTCCTTCAAATGCAGTTTCTCCGACACGAAGCAGCTGTTTCCAGCCTCATCATTGGATCACAACATGAGGTTCAAATTGAGCAAGTTGATCCTCTTGACAAAAGTGCTTTCAAGATGACGCTCTTGATTTTTCCAGGGGACAAGGGTAGGAAGATCAAAGCCCTTCAAAAAAAGAAAATTCGACCCACGAAACGATACCATTCATCATCCAATATATCAGACTGGCATCTGAATATCAACCTGGAAGTCAACGATGGAAATAAACCAGACTCGAGCGGTACAACTTTTTGTAATGGAAATTTCTCTGAAGACGCTCGCGAAAAGGTGTGGATTAAATGTTTAAGTGCCAAATGTGGGAACACACATAGACTCTGTTGCTGCCGAAAGAACTAGTTATGTCTGCGGTTTTGCGTAAACATTTTTACAAACAACATTTTCATTTTACATTTTACATGCTTTGAGGTAGACGCTTCAGCTATTCGCCGGCATAACATCCGATGATCACAAGAAACCACATAGAACACTTTATTACAGAATATCCGGTACATCCATTATCACAGGGACAACACAAGACACCCATGCCGCTAGCTGGACTCGAACCAGGGTCCAGCGGTGTGGGAGAAGCTGACGCTACCAACCATTTACAAACAATGAAAAAAAAATCTGTACCATTAAGTATTGTTTTTCACCCTTTAAAACATTTTGAACTCTACTTTTTGGAACTTTTTTTTTTGGAAAAAGCTCATGTTTGTTCTTTATAGCTATTTTTACAGATACTTTTTAAAAGGATTTTTTTCAGATCTTTGCTGCCAATCGAAATAATAGATATGGATCATTTTTTTGCCTCCTGCAATATACTGAACTTGTTATAGTTGTTAATAAAGGTCAGAAATGTAGAATTTTTTTCTTTAAGTCAAAAACAAAAGAAGGTGTCCATATTTACACATTTTTCTCTAATAATGCAAAATGGTTTGTTTTAAATGATTAAGAGTTGGATGATGCCTATACCCCATATTTCACTTTTCTGTAATTATTGAACTGCTCGTTTTTAGCAAGCTGCAACATCTATAAGAATGCTAAAATACTATAAAAAATTTATGCCTGCAAATTTAGTTTTATTTTATCATTTTATTCTGTATTATTTATTTGTCGTATTATTCTCTATTATTTATTTGTACTTCAAGCTTCAAGTATACATTTGTAGTGAAATCATGAAATAGTTCTCAAAAGTCTGTAAATTTGTAATGTTATGCTTCTCGAATAATCACTTTCACACTAACAATGTTAATTTTTTAAATGTTTCAGTTGGCACCAATTCTTATTTATAGGGTTGATAAAAGTTCTGATATAACTGAAAAGTACCATGCTAACAAAAGTAAAATATTCATTTAGAAAACACATTATACAGTAACCCGTTTCCTGGAATGAAACTTGCAGAGTTAGCGATAATTTGTAAGAAAACTGTTCAAAATCTCACCTTTTTTGCTCCATATATCCTCATGAGGCTCCAATGAAACATTTTGAAGAATGCCGCCAAAGAGTCGATGACTTTGCAACTGGTCAGCAGTCGGTCGTTTTTCCGGCACGATGGTCAAGCAGCAAGTGACGAAATTGAGGACGTCGCCCGCTTTTTCTTTCATGTTTTTCGAAGATGGAAATGTTTTGGACATCAACTCTATAAATGTATGTTTCTGAGGGAGAAAAGATAAGAATAAGTGTTTTAAAATGGTTTACTCAATTTTGAACCCATTTATACCTTATGTCCCATTTTAGGAGCTCTTCGAATTTTAGTACTTATATTTTTATAGTTTTTGAGTTTTCTATATCTGCAAATTGAATTAAATAATTGTCTATATAAACAGACATTTTTACACTTTTAATGTTTTATACAATATAATATTTGAAAAATAAGACCGTTAATGCTTAATAAAAGTGTTGCCGTTCATATACTAGTTAAAAAATTCTTGGAATTAATAAATACAATTGAGGATGTTTGATATGCTTTTCAAATTTAAAATGTTTTGCATATTTTTTTTTAAAAACAAGAATTTTATCCAGTATTGTCTTTTAGAGTTTATAATATCTTTCATAGAATAATTAAAAATTTGTATTTGTTAGGGATCAGATAACTTAACATTGTGATACGTAGAAAACATCTTAATAAATAAAACATAGCAGGATTTCTCAATTATAGTAAATATCATTAAAACATTTTAAAGAAAGAATGAAAGAGAATACGTAACAATGTAGGCTGCCAAGAAATGCAAATATGTGTGTACATTTAAAAACAACTAACACTAAAGTGAAAAAGTAAATAAATGCACAATTCCTTTCAGTAGAAACATGAGTTATTGAAGTCAAATGGAATTTCAATAAACTTAAATTCATAGTTTAACTTAAAATAAAACCTTCAACAAAATGTAAACATAAAAAAAAAAAAAAAAATACTTTCAAATTTAAAATGTTTTACACAACTTTTTAAAAACAAGAACAATGTTCAACGTTATATTTTTGTAGAATGATTTACAAATAATATTTGTTATGGACCAGATAGCATAATATTGTGATATGTAGAAAACATCTTAATAAATAAAACATAGTAGGATATCTCAATTTAAGAATCATAGAAGCATTGTAAAAAGAGAATAATAAAAAATACGTATCAATGTAGGCTGTCAAAATCTGCGAATATACCTGCACCTTAAAAAATAATTCACACTTAAATGAAAAATTAATGAGATGCACAATCAGGAATTTTTTAAGGGTATACGGGGTATAAGCCGTATACACTCGGGATTTTTTAAGAAACACTGTATATCTTCTGTTTCTCAAGAAAGCTATAGTATATACACTCAAGAGTATACCCTCTGTTTTGAGCATATACCCTCTGATTTTTTTTACGACTACACCACTGGTGCGCAATTCCTTTCGGTAGAAACATGAGTTACTGAAGTCAAATGAAATTTCAATAAACTTAAATTCATTGTTTAAACCTAAAATAAACCTTTCAGCAAAATGCAGATGAAAGAAAGCCTCTTACCTGCAAGCAGTCTTGTAAGAAGGGATACACTTGTGCATGCCAGTTCACCAAGAAAGGCCACTTCGATGCTTCACGTAGAAGGGCCATGCCAGTAAAAAGTTCAAATGCCGTCGTACCCATGGCGTAGATGTCAAAGCTTTTCCCGTCCACTCCAGTTATGCCAGATTCTACCACGCTGGCTTCGGGACATCGGTAAATGAATGGACAACCATATCTGGAATTCAAAAGATGCAATTTTTAAAAGTCGATAAAATATAAGGAGTGCCCAAATGAAAAGTGCGCGCAGAATTTTTAAAAATTCATCGAATTTCAAATCCGTCCGGTTTCCGGTTCGGTCCATTTCCGTCCGGTTTTAAAAGTACATCGGATATTCTTGTAAAACTACTAATAAAAAACAAACGTAAATGAAATCATGAATTTGATTCTTATTTCCTATGTACCTCGCATAGTTATACCTCTCTCTGTTCACCAGGGCCGTAGCTAGAAGTGAACAAAAGGGGGGGGGGGGGATCAAGAGATTGTGGGGGGGGGGTTATGATTTTTTTTCTCTCTCTCTGACGCAGAAAGATAAATTAGTGCATATTCACATTGTAGTTATTATGTTTCGTATTAAACTGTTGTAATAACTTCATTTTATGCTAAGAAAAGTATAGGATGATGAAAATTTTGAGTGTATAACTGGTGCAAAATTTAACTTCCTGTTAGCTTCATATGCACAAATAGGATGAGGAAGTGTTGATACATTTATTTTAGATCCAATTTAGTAAGTCTGCAAAACTGTGAAAGGGTCTCAAAACTAAATTAGATTTTTGAACAGAATTTCATTGGAATCTTTTCAAGGTGACAATCTTTTCTGATGACCTTGGAATCTTTTCAAGGGGGGGGGGGGGGTCTGAGCCGCCCATAGCGCGCCCTTAGCTACGGCCCTGCTGTTCACCCTATGGTATTTAGAGTTATGATGACGTATTGTGTTAGAGGTCTTGGGTTATGTTCAGGTACTGACTTTTTTCAAATATCGCATTAATGCGGAGTAGCTGCTTCTGTGTCAAAATCCTACATATTTTTTTCGGAATGAAGTGTAATATAGAACGTACTGTAAGATTAAGATATTAAGGGGGCCGAGACACAGAAATCTTCAAATTTTCTATAAAAAAAAATATTTCATTAAAAAGTTCCTTATTTTTTTTTTTTTCTTCTTAAAATGACTTTTAAATCATGTGTCTATCTTAACTGGAACAGGAAATATTAATTTTTTTCATTTCGGCTAATTTTCTAAATCTAGCTTTCAAGCAATGGTTCTGATGGAAATGACTTCACATAAAAATGCGTTTTTTTTATTAGGATTTATTTTTTCACCTTTTCTCGCATTTAAATTGTTATAACTCAAGAACCGTTAAAAATAAATGGTTCAATCTTGAAATATGTCTTTTTCAGTTTTTTAAATTTAATTTTGATTCAGTAAATTAAAAAAAAAATTCCTTTTGAAAATATGATTTTTTTTAAAAATTACATCACTATTTTTTTTTAATTTTACTTTAAATATTTTTAATTTTTATTTAAATTAATATATTTTTTGATGATGAATCAGAATTAAAATTTATATATTTCTGTTTATTTAAGTAAAAAAAAAAAAAAAAAAAAAAAAAAAAAAAAAAAAAAAAAAAAATGACATTCTACACATAATATTCAGAGTTATAACGATTTTAAATTACCCCATATTTTTAATAAATTTTAAATTTTAAATTAAAAAAAAATCTAAGAATTTAAATTATTTTAAAATATGTCCCAAACCCCCTTAGAGCGTGGAAACGGGAATAAAGCATCACTTGTCTTGTTTCTTAGTCTGTGTAAAGTGGTTATGAAGCTATGAAGTGAAGCACTTTAAGACTTTAGAACAACCTGCAGACTTAAAAATAAAAATACTTTTTTTTACTACATCTTCTGATATTATACGAGGGATGTCAATAATTATTTTCCCTAGTGTATATAAATTACTTGTACTGTGATGGTTGTTGTGGAATATCGAAACCTAATATCTTAGATACCTATATGCGAACAGTTAGTTGCTATATTCACAAAGTTTTAGAGGGAGGAATCAATAGAGGGAGGAGTGGGGTGAAAAGCTGATTTTTAGCTTATGAGACGTAACTACTGTCGTTTGGAATCGGGATCAATATCATGTAGCCACGTCTCATCCACTGTCACAAATCTAGCCTCATGATCTCCAAACCAGCGTCACCCCCCTCCCTCCCAGCTTAAAAACTCCCTCAAAAATAGGTCTTTAAAACTTTACCCCTCCCTCCAAAACTGTGTTAATAGAGTAATTACGATTTTGAAATTGAGCATGTACGCATGACATTAGGCTTCGATATTCCACATCAACCATCGCAGTACAAATATTTTATATATACTGGGGACCAGGTATGTAGTGGAGGGCATACGGAGGTATACGCCGTATACCTTCTAGGTTTTTTAAAGGACCACAGTATACCTTCTGTTTCTCAAGAAAGCTATAGTATATACATACTCTACGGTATACCCTCTGCTTTGAACGTATATTCTCTGTTATTTTTACGATTACACCCCTGCTGGGGAGAATAATTATTGAATCACTCATATATTTAGTAGAGAATATTCGGTGAACTGATAAAAATTAAGAACCTTAATTCGCTTCATCGGTTTTTGTTGATGACGTGTGCCTGAGGTGCAAGAAATATGTTGGAGTTGGAGATTCCATTGGACTGCACCCAGGGGTTGAAAGTCAGATTTCTACAGTAAAGGATGTTCGATAAAGTTCCAGTAGATGGCAGCACCAAACATTATCACATTCTCAATTTCAGTATCTCTCCGAAGTGAAGGGAAAGTTCTCCAGAGATCAATACCCATGGTAACTGCTACGACTGACCACAGGACTTTCAGAACCCCTCTATTTAACGATCGCGTACACTGCATACATTCGGTGGGTCTTTGGAGATGTCGAGCATCGAGCCCGGAACCTTTCAGTCTGAAGTTCTGTGCTATGATCAGTAGGCTACCACTGTCCTTAATCTACTTTTAAAGCCTTGATAACAACTTTTAATGATGCGTTTATATAACGCGATGCCCAGTAGTAGTAGTACAAAAGCAATGAATGTCAAATTGCTAAAAACAGACTAATTTAACTAGAATTAATTCATAAAATTATTTTTTTCGTTAAAATTTTAAATTTTAGATTTACTTAAAAAAAAAACATTATTTTTATGCTATTTTATCAAGGAATTTGTCTTATGAAAGAAAGTGTATACAGTCGAGTCTCTCTATAACGAAACTCCATACATCGAATTTCTCCATATAACGTATTTTTTGTAGGAACGTTCCCCTTTTCGCATGATTACATTAAAAACGATCTCTATATAGCGAAATATCTATCTCCATATAACGAATTTTTTCATAAATTGGTCTTAATTTATTCAGTTTTAAAAAAGCTTCGAAATCATATGGAATCAATTTTCCATCACTTATTTTTGATTTATCATTCGGTGCTGAGTTCTTTTATATTACTTCTCTCCTTATTCTTTAAATCCGACAAATTCTTCCCATCTCCCACACACCTTTCAACATCCTTCTCAAAATAGAGTCAATTAGATTGTTACCCATATAAGAGAGGAATCAATGAGAGGCACATAAGAGAGGCCTTCAAATGGAGGAAAATCTTAACTACAATTTTTCATTCCTTGCTAAAATTTGTGCATTTTTTTGAGAGCGTAACAATTTTAAAATCAAAACAACAAAAAATTACAGATTTGCTCGTTTAAAATGAATGGAAGTCTTCCTTATTTAATTTTCATTAAGCTTTCAAATAAATGGCTGTTCTCCTTTTTGAAACTGCTTAAATAATTAAGAAATAAAATGTTAGGTTAATATTTACTTTTAAACATTTCAAATTCTTAATAAAAAAACATAAAAAGTAATGTTTGTTCAAAATTTATACATTAAATACAATTTTTAACATTATTTTCTATACATCGAATTTCTCTATATAACGAATTTTTTTCTGGAACGATGGATTTCGATATATAGAGTCGACTGTATTTACTTTTATATTTACTAAGTTTACTGGTGTGACAGACGCTTTCTTGCCACTAAGTCTAGTGGTCTAAAAATATGCCACTGGCACTGAGTGTTAATCAGATAAATGCTACGGGATTCACGACTAGTTTGCATTCAGTGGATCTCTCTTTACACTTTTCGCGTCTTTAAAGTTAATTAACACTAGAATGTCCGTGAGTGATCATTTTCACTGTTATCATATCAATTTATTTCGGTTCAAATCAGAAATTTTATTATATATATATTAATACAAAGAAGAAGAATGTCAAATACAAAAATTAAACTATGAAAATTCTGGTGTGAAATATTTTTTTGAAACTTGACTAAAATTTTTGGCTTTTCTAGTGTCAAAACCCACGTGGAAAACCGTTGCACAGATCATGGCGGTGTTCCAAAATTTGCGACATACTTTCGACGCGCGCTAAGCACAATTCCAAGTTTAAACTTGGGGGAAAAATGTACATTATTACATTGAATTTAGTTTGGAGAATTGCTAAATGAAGTTTAAATATATGTTATTGTCAGTACTGAATTCAGTCCGTAAAACATACATAAGAACAACAGAAAACAGAATAAAATAAGATAAATAAAATTAAAAAAAAAAAAAGATTTAAAAAAGCGTTATGCAGAATAGCAATTTCTAAAAGGAAATTATTTAGACTTCATATCTCTTTGGATTTTTATTATATAGACATTTATACTTTTTAAATATATACAGCTAGACCCAACCCTGCTTTGTATACTTTAACCCTTTGTATCACCGTGTTGCAGATCTACAACATACAGAAAAACCAATAGTACTTAATAGTAGGCTTTAAAACACGATTTTATTGGTTTTTCCTATTTCCAAACACATCAGTCAATACAAATTGGTCATAGAAATTCTCAACAGACGATGATATTAGTTCAGTTCTCATATCAAAGTTTTGTTTATCATTTGAAAAGCTTCAAGTCGATAAATTTTGTGGAAAAAAAAAAAAAAAAAAAAAGCTGGAGAAGTCCAAATATCGATTTTTTTTTTAAAGGTAATTAGCCATTCTTTAAAATTTTATATTAGAAGATGGACACTATTTATGAGAAGCATGTCAATTTCTGCTTATTGTAGGTGTGAAAAAAAGTATCTTTTAGTCAATAATGATTTTAGTTTTATGTTCTAAATTTATTAACTATTTTTTACATTCTTAAAATGGTGTATTCTAACGTCTGAGTCAATAATTATTAAATCAGAGTTCTTGAGCCGCAAAAAGTTAAGTCTTATTGTTTATTTAACAGAGATTTTTAAAATAATATCATACAGTTATTAATTCAAATATTTATTGTACGCAATCCTCTGAGTGCGACAATACCCGCACTTGACCGTTTATTATTATTATTTTTAAATCTTGCTAGTAAGTATTTTAAGTCGGAGCGTTCATTCTACAAATTTTCAATCCAAGAAGTCATTTTAAATAACACAGTCTGAACTGATTGCCAGGCTTTGAATTATAAAAGTTCTAAAAAAAACGTACATACGGAAAACTCGAACTAACCTTTGAACTGGTTTCTCAGTAGATGACAAGAAACCGAAATCTGCAACGACTGCTCGCTTGTCTTCGGTCAGAAGAACATTATTTAACTTTAAATCCAAGTGACAGAGATTTTTATTATGTAAGTATACTATGGCTGACAAGATCTGTTCCTTCCAGACGATGGCTTTGTCGAAGGCATTTTTTTCAGCCAGGAGTGACGACTTCAGGACTACTTCTTCTAAATTCATGCTAAGTACAGGTGTCACAAATATGTAAGAATTTGCAAAATAGACATAATCGTGGGATAAGAGAGGGAGAATATTATCATGGTCTAATGTGGACCAGAGTTCCATTTCCCCTTGTGAGACGTGATCTTTGCAGACAATCTTTACGGCCCGCTCTTCATTGCTACCTAAATCCTTCACTTTCACTACTGATCCGAATGTTCCGAACCCCAACTCTTCCAAGAAGGTATAACTCTTTTCTTCCAGATAGAAGATTATCTCGATCATTTTTTCATACATTTTGGTGTCTATAACACCGCCACGGTATTTTTCTCTATAATACTCCATTTTGAAAGAAGTTTGAATCACTTTTTAAGCAATAAATACTCGAAAAAATTAAATTTATTCGAGAAGATAATCAGAAATCACGCAACTTAATCGCAATCCCTTTTATGATTACAAAGAATTCAATGTTGTTTTCACCGAAGTCAAGAAAATATTTACATTGTTAACTTGTTCGAACATTGTTGGAATTTTCATTCTCTTGTACAAAAAGTATTGACATTATGTGTTTCATTTTCTTTCATTGTTATTTTTCAACAATATTGTATTGTTACATAATCTTTATGTTTTCGACAGTTGTTTTAAAACCAATGCGCTACGAATGTTTATTTTTAATATACAAGGTGTCCACTCTCAATTAGCCAATGGCTAATTTCTAAACAATTAGTCATAAACATGAAGTTCTAGTTACATAAATATTTTAAATGGAGTAAAGAAGTATTTTAAAAGATATGAGTTAATAAAAATATTTCTTAAAAAATTACTACATTTCAATTTTTATTCGGTCCCTGTCCTATGAGTTATATTTAGTAAAATTTTCCTGTTACACCGACAATTAAAACATAAAAAAAGTCCGGCTATTCTACTATTCTATTAAATTATTATTATTTTTTGTTGCTAAACAAGGGTCATTCACAAATTTAGTAGAAATATGATTTTGTGAGATATATTAAAAAAATAGCAACATTGCAATGTAAGTTTAAAATCTTTAACCAGTCTGACATATGACTGCAATATATATAATTTGTAATAAACATATCAAGAAAAAAAAAACAGAATGTTTGTTAAATAAAATGGTGAAAATTAACTGCCTACAAAATGATACATGGTTTCAAATGATATTATAAAACACTAGCTTTCTAAAGTTGGGTTACCTAATGCTCTTTTGTTTTTGAAAATCGAATCTCATGTATTATGCAGCGCTGAAATCAAAATTGATCTTCATTTTTTACCAGCACGTAAAGATATTTTGCAAATCATAAATTTTAAAGTTACAAACGAAAAAAAAAAATAGCGAAAATTTTATATTATAAAATAGGTATATTTTTAAATTTTTGTAATAACATTTTATGTATTTTTTATCGCTGAAACCGAAAATAACCTACATTTTTAACAATCGCTTCAGGATTTTTCGCAAATTGTAAATTTCAAATTTAAAATTGAACCTCCTTCCCCACCTAATCGGGCATTTCAGATATTTAGCTGTAGAAATCTCTGTATAAGCCAAAAAGATGAATAAATCATATTGAATTAATTAAATTTAATTTAATAAAAGAAACATCTTTTTTATAATATTAAATGTTCGCTATATTTTAACTTTGACATTAACGATTTAAAAAAAATTCTGACGTGATAACCTAAAAATGAAGATCATTTTCAGATTAAGTGCTAAAATACACACAAAAGTCAAATATCAAAATTTAAAAAAAACACAGCCATATCTCCTCTACTTTATAGTACCCGATTTTTGTTATTATTCTTTTTTTTAACTGTGATAATTTATGGTTTATGAAAAATCTTGATATAATGGTTAAAATTTAAGGTAATTTTCAGTTTCAGCGATAAAAAATACATAATAGTTAAAAAACACAAAGACGTCTTGCGTTATCTAAACTAAAACATTTTTCTTAAACTTCTTGGTGGCAATCTAGCCGAAATTTTTTGTGTTATTCTGTAAAATAAGTATAAATGGTAACCACCGAAAAGCATATAGCTACTGGGAGACCACTAACAACCATTCATGGACAGGCACGTAGCCAGGGAGGGGGCTAAGGGGGCTGAAGCCCCTCCCGAAAGTTTATAGACTTTGGAAATTTATCTCTAATGACAATAACAAATGACAATGTTTTTATCTTCGGTTACACAAAAAAGTTTTAGCTGTTAACATATAAATTTATTCAACTACAGTTATAGCATTTTTTTTTGTCATACTTGCTCATTCAGCTATATCGTTCTTTATTCACATCAACCATTAAAAATATAAGTTATTTTAACCCTTTGAGGCGCAGAGCAAATTCATTGCTTATGTGTTGAAATTGATGACTGACACCGGAATTTTAAAACAACTATATTTGTAATTAAGAAAAAGCTATTTTGCAGGAATTCAATAAACCGATTTTTTTTAAATCAAAATTCCGGTACCAATGTGGAGTTTGCGATTTAAAATTAAGTAGTTTCATAGATATATCGCCGTGCCGCAAGGGGTTAAAACGCAATTTTAACTGTCTTCTTGCACAGTACATTTCGATTAGGGTAATTCCATATCATTAATTTGACAAAGAAAAAGTAAGTATAAACACGTATGATGTATAAGTTAACTTTAGAAATCAAATATAAAACATTTATTTGCATGATTTGATCTTCCTTAATTTTGTCTTTTTACATTATATCATGCATACAATGAAAACTTTGATTCGTCAATGTTCAATATTTGTAGAGAAAGGAGTCAAAAACTTTGATTAGTACTATAATGTAACATCATGCGGAAATTAATGATTTAAAAAATATATATATCATTGAAAATGGTGTTATAATTGTAAAGGGCTTTTTATTTAAAAGAAAATCAGTAGCTGTAAATTTTGAAAAAGAAAGGTTTGGTTTGAAGAAAAATGATAGGGTATCGAAAAACCTTCAAAGGGGCCATGGCAGCCGAGGTAACCCAGGCTCTTCACTCAACTTTATTGTAAATTGCTTGTGTATGAATCTCTAATCGAAAGAAAGTGTGCACAGGGTAGCCTGTTTGACTAGAAAATTTTCTTTATCTTTTGAAGAATTATCAACTTTAGGAATGAATATACCTATGTAAGGATTTTTTTGACAATTTTTCAAATCTCCTTCTACAGATCTAGGGGGCAACATCTAACATTCTTGCACTCATATTTTGTGTTGAGCAAGAAATGCCGCTCAGATGTTATCATGATAATGGTCCCCTAACGTTAGAGAAACTGGTAAAACAAAAACTAAGCTACGAGCACTTTAAAGATTTAGAGCAAAGTCTGGAGATGTTGAACTAAAACGATATATCATAAAAAGCTGTTTCAGCACAGACTTTCAAAGTAAAATTATTGAAATACGCTCGAATATTGTTACTAAAGAACTAATTTACAAAATAAATAACACGATCTGTTTTAATTTGATTGCTTATGAAAGTATTATGTTTCAAGGTCAGAACAGCCTGTTTTCTTTACGTTATATATGTGTGCTATAAGGAAAGGGCATGTTTACAAACAAACGCTTAATTCAACCAATCTACCAGTTACATTTTTGCTTTAGCAATCATTACAGGAATCACCATGGTCCACGTTGACCAATCATACAGCAGAGCTTTTAATCGCAGACGAATCAGACCAATCGTCGACCAATCAGATCGCCTTGACTTCTTGTATAAAGTAGGAGTGTTAAAGACGGGCAGGAAATTACTGTGGATCCACAGTAATTTTGTCCACAGTGACGTCAGCTGCCCTTTCCTTATATATAAAATTCACAAAACCTATATTTCAGGAAGCTATTTTAGGTTTCATCCCAGTGATATTACAACGTTCTGATAAACTACGTCTTGATATGTCTAAATCTCTCACTGAGGCGTATGAGTTAGCAGTAATTATGGCTTGTTATGTTAGTGGATCCAGCATAAAATTCGTCAAAAGTACTCCAAAAATTAGATGCGCCCATTGTTCAAGTTAATTGCTAAACTTCACATTGTCCAATAGCATGCGGATTCCCGCCATCCGAAACTGACTTGGAACTGTTGATGGCATCTTCTAAGTTGAAATAAAGGTTCTAAGATCAACATTTAAGCAGACAACATGTACAAACCCTCAACTTATACCCATTAAATAATATTACACCTATGTAACACTACACCATTATACTGTCGTTATTCACGGCATAGAAATTTGAATGACAGACACATTTCGAATTCTGATTCTAAGTACTTCTTCAAAAATATGTTCCTTCGGGAAGGGGAAAAATATCAGAGAATCTCTTTCAATATTTTCACAATAATGTCACAAGTGAAAGCTGAATATTAATTATGGTGCAGGAGAATTGCTTATGTTTATGCAAACACAGAGCCCCACAATTTTTAGAGTATTAAAATGCAACGTATTACATTATGATAAAACACTTGCTGATAGTCTTGGCTAGACTTCTGGTGACAACAGCTAGTGCTGGAAGGTCTTTTTCGACAGTGAAAAGATAGACCGGGATGCAGCAGCACATTCAATCCCCTCATCAAGTTCACGGATGAAAGTCTAGGATTAGTAAATCTCGATTCGCATACAATCGGTCTGCCAAGTCGTTTCTTGGTGGAAAACATCTAAAAATCCGATTTTAACGGTTGACTCATAGGTTCACCATTGTGTTTTCCTGCAGCCAAAAGTATGAAAACATGGCGGATTAGGAATGGAGGATTTGGAGCAAGAAAACATAACGGCAAACCCATGTGTCAACGACTAAAATCGGGTTTTTAGGTGTTTTCTACCAAAATATGATTTGTTACACCGACTGCGTGTTAATATGCGAATCAAGAATTAACTAATACTAAATTTTCATTCGTGAAATCAATGAGGTGATTGTCTGTGCTGCTGCTCCCCGGTCTATGAGCCTACCTTTGCTTTGAAGTGTTATGGTTGATGAAAAACTGAGTAGTTTTACAAGGATTTTTATTCGTTGGGACATTACAGTAAATACTGATAAATTAATCACCCTCAGAAAGCTGAGAAGAAGTCATGAAAATTGTTTCTGTACCATTAGTAAACTTATTGTACCAAGAGTACTGCATTTATAATTATTCTAATAAGAGAATATGAAATATATAAATACTGTTTTATGAGTGCATATATCCGTTACAATTATTATTTCTTCGGGAGGAGGTAACACGTATAATAAATTTCATCTACGGGTTAATCATTTTAAGACCCTGCGTTCGTAATGCGAGATACTCGATACTCGCTTGCTAATATTAATCCTGTGCTTTAAACCTATTCAAATTTCAATTCGCATTTTCAAATCGCATTTCAATATTTTTTAACTTTTTTTCTTATAGGATACACGAGTGTCATCCGGGAATAATTTAGTTTGTGCTTTTTTATTTTCATTGTAGTTTTCCCTACATTTCCTTTTTTTAAAAACCATATAAATTTCCAAACAAATTGAAAAAATATGAATTAACATTTTTTTACATGGATATCAAGTATCTTATGCAGAAATATATCTTAGGTTAGATCTTGTTTATTTTTTTTTCTCGTGTTAAACCATGCAAATTACGTTTGTTAGACCAGAAAAAAAAAATCCAAGATTCAGCCCCCTTCGAAAAGAAATTCTGGCTACGGGCCTGTTCATGGACTTCATGTTCCCAAATGACAATGGAATTTTGCAGGCTGACAATGCGCCATGTTACCGGGGCATAACTGTTCGCAATTGGTTCGCTGAACATTCTGGTTAATTCCAGCGGATGATTTGGCCGCCGAGATGAATCTCATCGAAAATTTATGGGACTGAATTGAGAGATAAACTCGTGAACAAAATCCTCCACCGGCAACACGCTCGGAATAATGGAAGTCTATGGAGGTTGCATGGCTCAGTATTTCTCCAGAGGACTTCCAACGACTCGTAGAGTCCATACTACGTTGTGTTGCTGCACTTTGCCGGGCAAACGGAGTACCGACACGCTATTAGCAGGATATCCAGGGATGTAGTGGAGGATATACGCCGTATACCTTCTGAAGATATATGTATATATATATATACTATATGTATTTATTAAATTGCGAATTTGGATAAAAATTGATTTCAAAATTTCATCTTTACATTCAAAAAATAACTTAAGTTAAATAAAACTAAAATTTTTCACTTTTTTCTACCACAATTTTGAAACTATAATATTTATTATAGAATTCTATTGTAGATGTTACAGGAATCTGCCAGGAAGTTTTTTTGATTTAAAATGCTGATAGCAAAATGTATGTGAAAATTTTAGAAACACTGCGACCCTGTAAAAAGGATTAAAAGTTAGCAAAAGTGACTTAGTATGGTGGGTAGGCAAATATATATTTTATTAACAGTCAGAAATTTTTACTGGCAATCAAATTTTTTTCAATTTAGAGAGCCTCTCGCATCATTGAAATCAATTTTCTACCCATTATAAAGGTGTTTAATTATTACTAGTTTCATAAAAGAGCTATTCGGATTATTTTGATTTTTGTATACTAAAAAGCTTATCATCTATAGTACAGTTATAGAATCTTTTAAATATTGGTTTGCAACTCATGGAATTCCCGAAACCTTATTTTCTGATGCAGGTTCTCAGCTGATTTCTAAAGAATTGAAGCATTTTGATAAAGAGTGGAATATAAATTTGCAATTATCAAGTCCTGAACACAAAAGATTCAATATTCTAGCTGAACGTTATGTTCAAGAAGCTAAACAGTTAATAACTAATTGTGCTTCAGATGGTTCTGACTTATATTTAGCACTAGAGATGTGTCATTTGTTGAAGAACGATTCCAAAGGAACGGTTCCGGTAGTGGAACTGAACGAACGGTTCCTGTCTGTAAAAAGGATTCGTTCCTTTTCGGAACGATTCCCAAATGGAACGATTCCTCGGACTAGTTCCGAAATGAAACCATGCCGAAAAGAAACGATTGATCGAACTCCTTCCGAAAAAGAACGATTCCTCGGACTAGTTCCGAAATGAAACCATTCCGAAAAGGAACAATTGATCGGACTCGTTCCGAAAAGGAACGGATTCCTCGGACTAGTTCCGAAATGAAACGACTCCGAAAAGGACTGATTCCTCGGACTCGTTCCGAAATGAAACGACTCCGAAAAGGACCGATTCGTCGGACTCGTTCCAAAATGAAACAACTCCGAAAAGGACCGATTCCTCGGACTCGTTCCGAAATGAAACGACTCCGAAAAGGACTGATTCTTCGGACTCGTTCCGAAATGAAACGACTCCGAAAAGGACCGATTCCTCTTACTCGTTCCGAAATGAAACGACTGCGAAAAGGAGCGAATCCTCGGACTCGTTCCGAAATGAAACGACTCCGAAAAGGAGAGAATCCTCAGACTCGTTCCGAAATGAAACGACTCCGAAAAGGAGAGAATCCTCAGACTCGTTCCGAAATGAAACGACTCCGAAAAGGAGCGAATCCTCGAACTCGTTCCGAAATGAAACGACTGCGAAAAGGACAGATTCCTCAGACTCGTTCCGAAATGCACCGACTGCGAAAAGAACCGATTCATTAGATTCGGTCCGAAAAGACCGATTTCTTGGATTCGGTTCGAAATGGATTGATTCCGAAAAAATCGGTTCTTGTTCTTGTAGATTGTCCAGTGTTAATAAGTTAAAATACGCTATTTTATTTTAAAATAAAATATATTTTGATTTATTAAAGCAAAGTGTATTGCCCAAATACCCTTCAAATGTGTATGAAAAAAAGCGGGGGGGGGGGGGGAGGGGAGACGAAGAAAAACGAAAGAAAGAGAAACGAAATTAAAGTTGTAGGAGGGAATAAACGTTTAATAAACTACAGCTGCACATTATGTCTTCTTAAATTTAATGTTTAGAAAAATAGAAGTATATTATTTTACTTCATTTAAGATATTGTCTGTTACAAATTATTTACTGTCATCTGGACTTAATTACAATACTATTTGATGTGTTCATGCAAAATTTATCTGAAAGAAATAGTTTACGAAGTTGATTTTTTATATCTGAGTGAAAAAAATGCCCCAGCTAGGATTCGAATAGAGAACCTAAACATGCTTTATCGATTGAGTACCAGGATCCGAAGGTAATGGAGCACCATATAGACTTAGATACATGCACTAATACTTTTTCTAATTGGTAAATATATCACACGAAATGATTACATATATATATATATATATATATAATGAATTTTCAAGAAAAACAAGATTAAAAGAAAGAAAAAAAATTGATTTGAAACGGTTTTGAATAATATAAGAGATACATCATCACGTCGTAAAAATTGCACTTTAATGGGATAATAACTGATTTTCGATTATTTTAATAGTTACGCACTTTTATGTATATTTCGGTTTCATGCTATTTTTCCTCAAGTATAATTTGAATTTGAGAATCTTCTTTGTCAAAAGAAAAATAAGACCAGCTAATAGCGCTCGCTCATGTATCACTTTATAAGTTTGGCGTCTTGTTTTTCTCTCCTGAAGAAGATGATTAAAAAACAATCTTGAAACTCTCGAAGATTGTTTTAATCAACTTACATTGAGGTTTATTACATAGAGGAAAATCTGTTTGAACAATAGTCCAGGCAATAAAGACCGTATTGGGTTTCTACCTAGCAAAATTCATGATAATTCTGGAAAAATGCTTTTTTTAGTTTTTTAATTCGCTAAATCCGAATTTTCAACTTCCCACCAAAATTTTCCTCGGCAACTCCCCTAAAATTTGGTAAAATACTCCCCCCCCCCCCCAAAAAAAAAAAGTTATTTAAGAAAAAAATCAATTATTTTATCGTTTTAGTTAAAAAGTATGCAGGAATTTTGAAAGTATACAAAATTTGCAACAAATACGATGCATGACTAAGACGTAAAATGAACGGGAAGAGGGAAGCCTGCCTCTCAACATGCGCCGCAGCGCTACATGCAATTCTACTTAAATTCCTCAAATCTGAGACAAATTAAGAAGGACCACACAAACTAGTTTAAAATTACTGTAAAACATATTCAAAGATGTATCAGTATGAATGGATGCCTCTAATATGCACGCATTTAGTAAAAACCTCTAGAAGTAAGTAATTTTAACAATTTTAAATTAAATTAAAAGATTTATTAAATTAGATTGCATTAAATGAACTTAATGGATATTCTTTTGTGTCACCTATAGGCGACATCAGGACTGAGGAGGTTAACCAATCGCATGATATGTCTTCGCTCTCCTGTTACTCCTCCGAAATTTTCCTGTAAGACTTACTTTATGTTTTGGGATCGCTGAATCCGGATTTTTAACTTCTCACTAAAATCCTCCCTTAAGAAAAGAAAAAAAAGAGAAAAAGAAAAGAAAAAGGAAAGGTAAAATGATACCCAAAATACGTTTAATTTTGGGTATTATAATAAAAATATTAATTTTAATATATATATATATATATTTAATTAAAAGTTTTTGGAAAAAAAGGAAATTCAGAAAGCAGGCAAAATTTGCTACAAAAAAGATACGTGACAGCATGAACTTGGAGGAGGGAGTCTGCCTCTCAACATGCGCTGTGGCACTGTATCGTCTGCAGCCCCGTGTAAAAGGAGAGGGGTGCGACGGGGGCGGTCATTCCGATCGCGGAAACTTAGGGGACGCCAAAATTATACTACCAACGTTATTTTTTGGCCTGTCGCAAGAAAATGTTGGGGGGGGTACCCCCCCAACTTACTTGGGGAGCGCTAGATTGAGACTTTGCCGCGGGTACAGTTTTCTCTTCGCACGACCCTGGTCGCCTGAGTCAAGGCAATAGAGACCATATAGGGGCTATACCTAGCAAAATTCATGGTAGCTCTAGAAAAGACTTATTTTATGTTTTGTGGATTGCTGAATGAAAATTTCTCCCGGCAACTCCTCCCGGTCAAACACATGCACACAAATTTTAATAAAAGCGGAATTGCATAACTTAGTGCCCGTAGCGCTGTGAGGCAGGCTCCCCCCCCACACACACACACACTCCATTCATCCTAAGTCATAATGTTATGCATCGTACTCTTTTGAAAACTCTGTCTACTTTCTGAATTTCTAGATAATTTTTCCTCAAAAAATATAAAAAACCTATATTGGCGATTATTTTACTTTTTTCTGGGGGGAGGGGGTGAGAAGTAAAAAATTCGGATCGAATGACTCAAAAGCATAAAATAAGAATTATTGAAAGTTCGGAGGAGAGAAAAAAGCAAACGATGTTCCCCCCTCCCCGTTCATCGTACATCATAATGTCATGTATAGTATATCTTGGAAATTTTGTCTGCATCTACATTTATAGACACTTTTTCGCTAAAACAGTAAAAAATTTAATTTTTAAAAATTTCTTTTGGGGTGCATTTTATTAAAATTTGGGAGAGGGGAGTTGCCGGGAGAAATTTTTGCTGAGAAGATACAAATTCGGATTTCCTGACCCAAAAATCACAAGCGAAGGGGTTAAGGGTGTATTTCAATCCAAACTGCTTATTGTCTGATTTATTCTTAAATTCATTTTTGCTCTCAAACGTTTCAAACTGGCAGTTCTCTTTCTTACAAAGTACACAATACGCCGTGCTTGTTATTTTTATTTTATTTTATTTATTTATTTATTTTATTTTTTTACAATTGCAAAAAATATTGCAAAAAACTGTTGTCATAGTTGGCGTTTTGAACTGAATTTCCTAAAGAGGGGCATCTGCGAACGAAAAAAATGGTCATACTGAGAAAATAATTGTTTATAAATCAAATTCTAACGAATTGAGCGGAAAAAAAAGAAATCACGCGGCCTCTTATACATCTCTTTAAAAATCATCTCAGCAAGTTTCACGTATCTACTTTTAACCCTTTCCGGCACGGGCAAAATCTGTTAGTAAAATAAGAAAATATTGACTGACACCGGAATTCACAAACGATTTTTTTAGATATTTTGAATTCCTTAATTTAAGCCTTTGTTGCAAAAGCAAAATGTTATTGGTGCCGTTTGCAAGTTTGGAATAAAAATTAGGTATCCCAGACCGGGCACAGTGTGCCGGAAAGGGTTAAAAATGTGTCTGAAACTGTATGGGAAATTTTCGAGCTGTTGAAGGTGGAAAAATATTTTTTTCGAATACACTCTTAATTCCTAAATAGATAGACTTCTAGGAATTCTTGAAATGGGCAGACTCCGAAATTCCCAATTCCTGAGGAATCGTACTGAAATGGACCAACTTGGAAAACGGCCTGTTACGAGGACCGATATATAAGTTAAAGATTACGTTAGGGTGAATTTTGAAGAGGAAACAAATCATAGACCCCGATATCAAATATTAGATCAATAAAGAAATTTCCTACGCAAAAATAATAAAATAAATCGAAGGTCATTTGACGACAGATTTTGGAGGGGAAAGCAATGATTACATTGAAAATCTAATAGACCGCCGCAACAGCCTGATGACCGAAACCAAAGCTACAATAAAATTTCACAGATAAACTATAGCGATAAATGAAAGGTCAACCAAATGCAAATTTTCAAGAGGAATTATGCTTAATACAATAAATCATAAAGTCAGAGAATACTTATATTATGGGGATTAGAAATAACTATGCTAATTAATAGCGCACACAGATGAATAAAATGAACTCTTAAAAACAAAATGATCTGTCCAAAATATTTAAAAATTAAAGCAAACGATAAGAAATGATATGAAAAAAATGAATACGTAAGAAAATAAATTAGTTATAAATAATAAATATTAGGGATTGCATGTCGCTCCGTGATCTATTATCCCTGTTTCCGGATTCGTTCCCTTTTTCGTAAAATAGTTTCGGACGCGTTTTTTCCCTTTTTAAAAGAAAATCCATCCTATTTTGTCGGATTCCTTCCTTTTTATCTCGAAGTCGTTCCTTTTTTTCTCGGATTCGTTCCATTTTTATCGGATTCGTTCCTTTTATTACGGATTCGTTCTTTTTTTTTTCTTGAAATCGTCCTTTTTTCTCGAATTCGTTCCTTTTTCACAAAATCGTTCCTTTGTCGGAATCGTTCCTTTTTTTACGGATTCGTTCCTTTATTTTTCTTGAAATCGTCCTTTTTTCTCGAATTCGTTCCTTTTTCTCAAAATCGTTCCTTTGTCGAAATCGTTCCTTTTTTTCACGGATTCGTTCCTTTTTTTCTTGAAATCGTCTTTTTTTCTCGAATTCGTTCCTTTTGCTCAAAATCGTTCCTTTGTCGGAATCTTCCTTTTTTCGGAACGGTTCCAATAAGAACGAGTCCAAAGAACTCGTTCATTTTGGGAACGGTTCCTTAAAAGGAACGATATTGCCCATCTCTATTTAGCACTGTTAAATAACAGAAATATACCGAGAAGAGTTTTAAGATCCCCCGCACAACAACTTATGGGGAGAACTAGAAGAATTTTGCCAGGAAACTCAAAGTTGTTAAAATCATTTGTCATAAAAATGTCCCTTCTAACCTTACAGAAAAGAGTTTAAAAGAGAAAGGGTACAGATATACAGGTTCAAAGCCAAAAAAGCCAATTTCTATTGGTCAGAAAGCGTGGTTTCGGAAAGGTCACTGAAGGTGGAGTCCTGTTGATGTAATTGTTCCAGCTCAATGACCAAGATCATTTATTATTAAAACGCCAAATGTTGCAACTTATAGAATAAATACTTGATTTCTTCGTCCAAATGCTACTCCTGAGAAACTGTCAGTTTCAATAGTCCTAATTCTACACATGGCCAAAGTGAAGTAGAAGCAGCACCAAAAATATCTGATGACTCGAGTTTTAATGATCCTTCTCCAAATCTCTACTCCTATTCCGAAGATCAAAACTCTTGTGCACCAAACTGATACTGGTATAAAAACTCGTTTGGCAGGACTGTTTAAAAACTGTTAACCTTTACTTGTAAAGGAAAAAATGGTTTTTTTTAATAAAAAAAGGAGAATGTCATGATATTATAATCAAGGCTGCCAGAGGCGATTATTTTTTTATTCTAACTGGCACCACTTTCTCAAAACAGAAAATTTTAAAATACTGTTTGTCAAAATTTGGAAGAAAAATATACTTCAAAATTTATATTAGAAAAATATTCGAAAAGTATTGGTGGGAACAAAATATAAAAACAGTTGCCTGTGGCAGCCCTGTATATGTAACTCTTATTACTTGTAACCAACACTGTGTATACATTACCTGATTACGTGTAACCTTTAATAGTGCTCCAAATATATAATGTTATCGTTTTTGTGTGCGTCAGCGCCGTGCGATAGGGGGGAAAGGGGGCGGTTGCCCCCTTCAAATTTATATTGCCATCGTCATTTTTTGGCCTGTCACAAGAAAAAGTTGGGAAAAGGGGGCGCCAAATTGTAACTTTGCCCCGGGCGCAGTTTTCTGTTCGCACACCTCTAGTATTTATTTGAACAACATATATCTGACTTGTGTGCTCTGCATGAAAGCCTGCTCATAAGTCATCATCAACATACAAGGACGAGATAGCACGAGGAAATTTACATCACATGAGAAGTACAACTAGGAGCTCCACACAAAGTGTGTGTGCAATTGAGTCAGCGAGAATCGAACCCACAACTTCTAGATTAGCAGAGCGGCGTCTTAACCACTCGGCCAAGGAGCCCCCCCACACCCCTAGTGTGCGTCATCTATTAATCTATTGTAGGAAACTCCGTGGCCGAGTGGATAAGACACAACACTGCTAATCGCTTGCGAGCGTAGGAGGCTGTATTTCTCTTGTGTTGTAAAATTTCCTTGTGCTATTTCGTCCCTGTATATTGACGATGACTTATAAGCAGGCTTTCGTGTCGAGCACACAAGTCAGATGTATTTTATAAGAAAAATAACTTATTGCAGATTGTTATTAACTAATATTAAGGTAACGTTCGTATGAATCGTAATCCTCCTACTTTGTTAAGAATTACTTCTGTTTTTAGAGGTTTTCCATTTTCTAATCTGTGAGAACCTTTCAAAGCAGTGTACTAAAAATTTGACTCCTTTGCTGCGTCGTCACTCCACCGCTTTTATAGAAAACGATTATTTCACTGTTTATGGAACATTCTCATGAGTCAAAATAGAAGATATTCTATAAAAGCGGGGAGTGATGATACAGCAAAAAGGTCAAATTTTGTACAGTTTGGTTATTTATTAACAATATTTTTATCAGTATGCGTTTTGTGAGGAGCTTATAAATGTGTTAACTGAACGTTTCTCGAATCTGAAGTTTATTACCATATTATAGTTATATTAAGTTACATTATCATGTATTAATGTCATTTTTGGACAAAAACAGTTTGCCAAACTTGTCATTATTACCCAGATAATATTTGTTAAAATATTGAAATACCTTCTCTCACTCGTCTTTGGACATAGTTTGGACAAAAATCTCTGTCTGAATGCTGTCAGCATATGTCCCATTTCCTATCGTTCCCTATAAGGAAAAGGCATGTTTACAAACAAACAATTCTGCCAACCACTCTACCGCTACATTTTTTATCATAGCGATCATTGTAGGAATCATCTTGACGACGTAGCCTAATCATATCATACTTACTTATGCAATGGCAAACTTCCAATCAAAATTCCCAGAGTTCATCCGACAGTGTCAGTCGTTAAAGAACGGACTGGTTTTTCTCCCTTATCCACAGTAATTCGTCCACAGTGACGTCAGCTGCCCTTTGAAGTTGTCCTCGTCAGCTGCCGAATGAAACTAACGTGCATCACTGAACGCACCAGATAATCTCCAACGCAAAATGTTTACTAATTCTACATGCACTTCGGCAAAGTAAAAAAGGGGCTGATTTGCCGGAACGTTACTGCTTTAGGTGCAAGAATTCCGTCTGTCTTTTGAAAATAATTTTTAACGTGGTGTTTTTGTTTTTAAATACAAGTAAACAATAATATGAAGTTGCACATTAAAGATGACTGCAGTATTAGCTCCATTAAGATATTATGTACAAGTGAATTTCTTTCTTTAACAGTTGATGTCTGTAAAAGTTCAGGTATTTATTGACAATTCTATTAAAATATCACTATAGTGTGTTGCATCATAAGAGTTTTTGTTTTGTTTCAGTCTTTTCTTATGTTGAAGTAAACTATGTTTTAGCATCTGAAAATTAAGATTGTATCAGTTTATGTAAAAACTGTACCGTGATCTCAATTTTTATTTTGTGGTTTTAACATTTTCTCTTTCCAATTCTTTTATTTATCAATGATCCATTAAGACAACAGATGTTCAGAGTTGTTTATAAATGTGAAAATACTGATTCCCAAATTATGGATCGCGGGCAGTGCTGTAGTTGGAAAAAAATGTTTCTGGGAACTCACTTTTTGATATAGTAGATGTTGATGTTGCCGAATTTTTGCTAAGCAAAAAGCCAATTTAAAACATAAGCCGGCTTTTTTTAATTTATCAATTATAATTATTATATTCCAAAAATTTCTAGTATTGTATTTGTAAAGCATTCATCTAAAAGCAGTACTTGGTCAATTCTGCTGTAACATTTTTCATTATGATCAAAATTTAATGGAAAAACAGAAATAGATCTATATATTATTTGCTAACATATATATCCTAAAAATTTCCATAAAGAACGATAATGAGAAGTGTTTTCTATGCTCTTTCATATACAAGCAGCTCTCTTGTCTGTTAACATCCGTGCTGGTCGCAACCAAGATTTCACGTATGGTTCATGGCAAAATTCGGCATGTTCCTAAAACACCCGAGACACTTGATTTTGGCGATTTTTTAACACGCGCCAAGCACCCACGAACGCCAACCGAGTTTTCAGCAACCCACAGATTCTACCCAATCACAACGCGCGTTTTTCAACAGACGATTCGACAGCACAATTCTAAGGTCTATTCCGTTTTTGAGAATTTGTTTGTATACGAAACTATTTACTTTCTTATATCCCATTTAATTTTTTGTAACTTTATACATTTTTCGATGTCTTTTTTTTGCTAATTCTAGGAATTTAACTCTCCACTATTGCATATCTAAAAATGTTTCTATCTTTCCATAAATTTCGCTATGAATTTTTGTATTTTTATGAAGTAACAATTTCGAATTTTAAATATTTTCCACTTCAGAATTTACGAATTTTACAAAAATTCCTGCCCTGATTTTTTTTTTTTTTTTAATTTATCCAATTTTACTCTGAAATTATATTTTTACAAAATATATCGCTCAGAATATTTAATTAACGCAAATTTTTCACTCATTTTTTTTTCTTTTCGGATTTCTTTTTATTTCTACAAAGTTTATAATAATTAATTTTACAAATTTTTCGATTTTTCAAAATTTTCACTCGAAATTTTTCAAATTCTACAAAAATTCCTGTCCAGATTTTTCGAATTTTAAATATTTTCCACTTCAGAATTTACGAATTTTACAAAAATGCCTGCCCCGATTTTTTAAAATTTATCCAATTTTACTCGGAAATTTTATATTTTTATAAAATATATCGCTCAGAATATTTAATTAACGCAAATTTTTCACTCAATTTTTTTCTTTACGGTTTTTTTTTTTATTATTATTATTTCTACAAAGTTTATAATAACTAATTTTACAAATTTTTCGATTTTTAAAAATTGTCACTCCAAATTTTTCAAATTCTACAATTCTTATCCAGATTTTTCGTATTTATCCAATTTTACTTGGAAACTTTACATTTTTATAAACTATATCGCTCCAAATATTTCAATGTACGCAAATTTTTCGATGTGAATTTAATTTAATTTTCTTTTCGGATTTTTTTACTACTACAAAGTTTACGATTTACAGTTTTACAAATTTTCTCTCCAAAAATTTTTTTAACTAATTTTTTAATTTTCACTCTATATTTTTCGAATTTTAAAAATTTTCACTCCACATTTTTCGAATTTCATAAACATTACTATCCCGATTTTTCGAATTTATACTATTTTACTCTAAAACATCACATTTTTACAAACTATATCGCTCCAAATATTTAAATTTTTTCACTCTTGATTTTTAATTTTTAATTTCCGATTTCTTTTATTTCTACAAAAATTTCAGCCCTTAAATTTTTAAAAATTTCTCCCGAAGGCACTAAATGTACAAAACTAACATGCACAAATTTAAATGCAAAAATAATATACAATGTTCTTCTAAAAACAATAAGTAGCATTCCTCTAAACTCATAAAATAGAGTATTTTATAGCCCCAAACCGAAATCAAAATACTATTACATGAAATGTATAAAAAATCACTTACCTACTTTTCATACTTTGTTTTCTTATGCGAAGGCCCGGGCTTATTAATATCATCATCGGAAGAATATAATGTGGCTTCCAGCTCCTCTTCACATTTAGTTTTTTTATGTGAAGGCCCGGGCCTATTTATATCGTCATCGGATGAAACCCCGTCGTCTTCTCCCCCCTCCTGCTGCTCCTGCTCATCCCTCATTTTAGGTGGGTAAATCCGAATTACCGCCCTCAAGAATGATTCAGTAAGTCCAAGATGATCATTCCTGTGACGCTTCCTCCACATAAATTCTGCAAGGTACGGGTCATATTCATCTTCGCCTGCATTCCCCCGTACCCGCCTAATTCCGCGGAGGCTGCGTTTAATCCAGCTCCACAAACCTTCTATCGTATTTGTGTGTGCTCCTGTAACCGGATCCTTAAAATGTAATTTGTGATTGACTCGGAGCTTCCGGTAGCCTTCATGTTGAAGGCAATTGTAAGCTCTCCAGTAATCAGAAATTACCTCAGTTCCCGGTAAAATCCGCCTCTTAATAATTTCTAACAAAGTCTCTTTCGTTCTATCACCCACAACTTCAAAAAAACACTCATTACTTCCACGCTCAACACCACCAAATACCCACTTACCATTCACACGCTTTCCTCTATTATACTTTCTCTTTCCAAACAAACTCTCATCTATTTCAACAGTCTTTCCTTCCCCTCCCAAACTACTACTTTCATGCACACATATACACATACAAACCTCTCTACAAAAATTCATCCAATCAGTCACTGTATTCTTATTCACTCGCGCCAAATGCCTTATCTGTGCATTCGTATGTTTCTCAACCCAAGCATACGTAACAATCAAAACATCAATCATACTTAATTTAGACTCTTCAAACCAACTACCACGCCTAATACTCCTCCTCACACAATGTTTTTCCCCTTTCATTCTTCTATCACACCGCCATTCAAATCCATCAACATTCTTAGCTTCACAAAGTTTCATTCCACGTCTGCATACCGCACATTCATAACTACTGGCAATCAATCCTTTCTTCATACAAAAATCAACCACCTCCCTCTTACTTCTACCACCCATTTCAATCAAACTACGCAAATCATTCCTTTCACTCTTTGAGACAGATTTTGGAGGCATTCTCACACTTTAAAATAAAAAGTTTATGAAGGGATACTTAAAAATTCACAGAAAAGAACACAAGAACAAAAACTGTTCAAACAAGAGGACGAAATTCGAACTTACCCACAAAACAAAATTCCTTTCAAAAATCAACTTAAACTAAAATATACAAACAAAATTAACACGAAAAAAATCTGAAGTAAAATAAAAAATACAGTACTAAAAATTAAAAAGCTCATTCAATCCGCAACGCAAACGATTTCTGAAGAAATCTAACCTTCAAAGTAAAAATAGACCAAAAAAAAAGAAAAGATTTTTTTCCCCTTGCCAGATGCCGGAATATCCTGCAGACGATTTTAAAATTGCAAAATTTCACAACTTGCTAACTAATATCAATCCGTCATTTCTATCTTTTAAAGTGCCTTTCTACACGGAAAAAAAAAAAAATATATATATTTTTGTTGCTCAAAAATCGGCGCTAAACAACTATTTCGAGTTTCTTAAAATTACAAGAAATCAATTACAGAAACACATAGCATTAATTTCTGCAAATTTAATTAAGAAACTTTTTTATTCATATATTTTACGGAAATTCTTCATTTAAATTATTAATTTAAATGTAATTCATTAAATTAATGGTACAATAATTTCATAAAATATTTCTGCACCACGGCAAACAAACGATTTTCTATTATTAAACATTCAACTCATTCAAAGTATGTATTAGCAATAACTTTGAAAATTTTCATCTAATGCTATAAAAATATTAAAATTTCAAACCTACAAAAGAAATATATATCCTCCGAATTGACTAATAAGAGGGGGGAGAGGGCGGAGGGGCAAAACGAAAGTTTCCTCCCCTCCGTCAGATTTCAGATTCTCTGTTCGCAATGTCCAAAAAGTGAAATTTATTCCTTGAAACTGCATGCTGCCCAGAGATGTAATATAGGATATACAGGATATACTTTTTGGAACTTTTAATAAAACACCGTGTGTTTCTCAAGAAAGCTATAGTACATATACTCTAGGATATACACTCTGCCTTGAGCGCATACCCTCTGCTTAGAGTGTGAGGCCTATGCTTTTTTACGACTATAACACCGATGTTGCATCCCCCACAGGGGGAGACACAAAAACTCTCAATTAAAAAAAAAACCTCAATTCAACACGGTTTTCTTACTTAAAAATTAAACTAAAACACTAACTAACGCATTAATACAAATACGCTTCATTTCTAAAATTTATTACGAAAATTAATCAGATATTTCATTTACAACAATTAAAAATACGAAATAATTTAGTCATAACATCGTTAAAAAGAGCTCAATTAGTTGTAAGGATAAAGTAAAAAACTCAAATTTCCTCTAAAGTTTACATAAAAAATGTGAATTTCGGCAAAAATTCCAGCAAAAGCTACAATTTAGTAAAAAAAAAAGCCAAAAATACGAATTTAGTGCATGAAACTCGCTGTACAGGAATCACTAAAATGCACGAAACTCGTCAACGCCGCAGTCACTAACGTGTGTATGAGCGCTTCGCGCCCATTAAAACTAAAAGAAACATCAGTGGATCCACGAAACTCGCTGTGCAGGAATCACTAAAATGCACGAAACTCGTCAACGCCGCAGTCACTAACGTGTGTATGAGCGCTTCGCGCCCATTAAAACTAAGAAAAACATCAGTGGATCCACGAAACTCGCTGTGCAGGAATCACTAAAATGCACGAAACTCGTCAACGCCGCAGTCACTAACGTGTGTATGAGCGCTTCGCGCCCATTAAAACTAAAAGAAAACATCAGTGGATCCACGAAACTCGCTGTGCAGGAATCACTAAAATGCACGAAACTCGTCAACGCCGCAGTCACTAACGTGTGTATGAGCGCTTCGCGCCCATTAAAACTAAAAAAAACATCAGTGGATCCACGAAACTCGCTGTGCAGGAATCACTAAAATGCACGAAACTCGTCAACGCCGCAGTCACTAACGTGTGTATGAGTGCTTCGCGCCCATTAAAACTAAAAAAAACATCAGTGGATCCACGAAACTCGCTGTGCAGGAATCACTAAAATGCACGAAACTCGTCAATGCCGCAGTCACTAACGTGTGTATGAGCGCTTCGCGCCCATTAAAACAAAAAAAAAATCGCTGGATTCACGAAACTCGCTGTGTTAGAATCCCTAAAATGCACAAAACTCGTTAAACCTGCATTAACTAACGACACTAAAACCGTAAAATTCTCTGGAAGCTCAAAAGTCGCATTGAAGAAATTTCTAAAATGAGCAAAATTGCGGTTATTAATGCAGATATCCAACTATTAAAATCTTTCTAAATTTGTACGAAAATACGAGATAAAATTTCGAAATATTTTTTATGTATTTATGATACATAAATATTGCTCGAATTTTTAAGTATATTCGTCCGCCGTATCCCATATTCGTTTCCAAATGTATATTATTTATTAAAATAAGCAATATCCACGGAGCTCCGTGACAAATCATAAATAATTGAATATTTATTTCGAGAAAAGCGTATCCTCAATATATTCGTCTGCCGTACCGCATATTTTTTCCAAATGTATGGTATTATTTATTAAAATAAGCAATATCTTAATAAGCAATATCTAATAAAATAACACGAAAAAAGGCCGGGAAAATATAGTCATACATATATAATGCAATCTCCTCTTTTAATTTAAACAATAACAGACTGATGGCATTTCATAAAAGCCAATGAAACGAAAGATAAGAAACCATGCAATCCGGTTAACCCGATCAGAATTCCTTAACTAACAACTGTGGGCGTGGAAAGAATTCAGAAAACGATCCGGTAACAAGAAAAAGCCATTTATCGCCTCGCCAAATTTAACGACGCCAAGTGTCTCGGGTGTATTAGGATTATGCCCAAAATTCTTAAGGAGGTTCTACACGGCTTAAGCATTTAAGTGAATTAATTGGCTTTTTCAATAAGCTATGAACGTCTCGCATCGATCATGATGTTATTCATACAACTGAATATTCTTTTGCAATCAGACGTTGAAATCGGTATAGTTTTTACAGTTTAGAAAAGAGGATTTAACTTTCTAGAGTCATCTCCAGTATCCATAAACTTCATTATTATCGTTATAATAAATAATAATTATTATCATTTTGCTTGAAAAAAAGTTTGTGTGCGATATATATACATATATTTATTTTAACAGTACCAAAAAAATCTTTCTGGGAACTGCGTTCCCGTCCAATTACAGCACTGATCGCGGGTGATGTTTTGATGAGTCGAAAACAATCGATTAAGTCTTCACTCTTCAAGAATGTTTAATAAATTTTATCCGCAGCAAAATATAAGTTAAATAGTAAGGTATGTATGGCAGTAATGGACACCCTTATGGGAGTTCCTTTTTATTGATAGTTATAATTACATTACAGTTTTTTTATTGTTATACCAATATATCAAAATATTCCATCTTTCTCATTTCCGAATGTGAATCAAAATTTAATTATAAATAGCTGAAACAAATGTCAAAACACCCTCTGTTCCAGTAATCGGCATCCTTAAAAAGTTAACAGATACAATTGCTTTTATAATCAGAATTTAATGAAAGCATACTATACTAATGAAGCAAAGCAGTTATTTTCGTATAAATTTAAAAATTAGGATATCAATAATTAATATTTGAATTATTCACTGTTGATATTTATTATTATGATTACCAGGAGATCAATATTTAAAACTTTTTTGATGGGTGGTTTAATATTCTAATTGCCAGATAATTGCAATTATCAAATTATTGAGACAGTGGGAGGAGGGGTCAGAAAGGTTTAATAATAAATAATAACGATGTTTTTCTGATTTTTTTTAACTGTAAATTTTCAGAAACTACTTGATATATTACTTTGACAAATATAAAAAATGAAAGTCAAAGTTGAATGTTTTAAATATTAAATAAAATTAATTTAAGATAAAACTGCACAACTGATAGGCAGATTTAATAGTTTCATTACTACTATACATTTAATCATTATAATTATTTCTTTCTTTCTTAAGAATAGAGTAGTTTTGGCAGTGATGAATAATCAAACATTTTAGATAAGAAATAATAGATTTTGAACAATTTCTGTAACTTAAAAGGTTGTCTTTATTTCAGGGTTGCCGGCTTTTAGCCAGGCCAAAAAAAGCCGGCCGGCTTTTTTTGGTTTTATCCGCTTAAAAAAAGCCGGCTAAAATTGAAAAAAGCCGGCTTTTATTTTTAAAGTGTTAATTTGTATTGAATCCATATTAAATTTTGATTGATTTATTTTAAATACATTTTTAATAATTTACTACTAAAAAAGTTATAAATTTCTATTTAATTTTTCAAATAAATAAGTCTTTATAACTGCTAGGAGTCAACTGTGAAGGCATTATGTCTGAAAAATATAAATCTTGAAAAAAAGAAAATATACTCAAAAAATGTGTTTTAAACTTCTACATTTCATACTTCTACTTATATTACACATTCTTAAGAATTATATTTAATGGAATTATGACAAAATTAGTGTTCCCTATAGCTATAAAAAGGGCAAGGTGCTATTCATTAAAAAGTGCATTACTGTATCATAAAAGGGCACTTTTTCAAGAACAAAAATTGTTATTGCCTTTAGAAAGGGAAAAAGAAAGCAGCAAAATACATAATTTTTAAATATGATAAATCAAGTAACATTAATTTCGAATGATTTTATGATATAAAAATTAGAAATACAATTAAATTAAAACATGATTGAATAGTTTCATGTTCTTCTTCTTAAAGAAATGAAAAAATTCTATCATTTTTGGAAATTTCACACAAATTTAGAAATACTACGAAAAAAAAAATATATATTTATCAAAAATTTCTGGGTAAAATCAGAGGTGCATTTTACTACTTTTAAAAAGGGCAGGGTGCTGCACTCTTCAAAAATGGCCTAAAATGAACACTAACAAAATGAAACACATCAAAGCATTCATGGAAACATTGTTGCAGGTCAATATGTAAAGATTAAGTCATAAAATGAACAATGTTGAAAGAGAAATTAGGAAGGATTCAATATTTGAGGAAAGTTTAATACATAATTACATAAAATTAAACATCAAAAAATGTTCTAATAAAATTTGCTGGATTAAAATTTTAAATAGCTCTTTGTTATTTAAAAGTGCATATATGCCTACTTGCATGAATGAATATATTCATGCATATGCTAATTGAGAATACTGAAATAAATTGTGAAATATAATATATTATGAAATCTGCATAATTCGAAATACTATTTTCAATAGTGAGAAATGGTGTTTTTTTATATGTATGATTTTAAATGTTTATAGCGAATAAAACATGACATTTTAATAACTCTTAAAATTAGTTAAGTAATAAAACATGTAACTAAGTAACCTTTAATTTTATAAAGCAGTAAAAATGGAAAAACAAAGGTAGGATTAAAGGTCAATGTAAATCAGAAAAAACACTTGGTATGGCCATTTTATAATTTAGCTGACATATTTGCAATTCTGACTATAAACCACTAGCAACTCCATCAATGTGTTATTCTAGTATTAATGTCTTCATTATTGAAAATTTGGGTTATAACTCAATTTCTCAATGAATCATAATTAAAATCTCAATTTTTCATATTAAGAAACAAATTTATTAAACTCAAAGTAAATTAAACATCATTAAAATTAGTTAAAAGACACTTAAAAATGTGTTGCTTATAATAAAAAGGCTTCACTGTATAAAAGCCAATTATGGCCAAAAAAGGCCAATTTTGGCCAAAAAAAGCCGGCTAAAATCAATAAAAGCCAGCCGGCCTGGCTTTTTTTAATTTTAGCCGGCTTTTTTGCAACCCTGCTTTATTTATATGTGGAATGCTTATGCCCCATGAGTTGCTCGCATCCTTATGCCACTAAACAATATTTATCTAGTTCCTGACCAGTTTGATTGATTATCAGATTATAAAATATGCAGTACAGAATTATAAAAAAAAAAATAATTTGAGTACAATAGTTATTAAAAATTTTATAAATCATATGAAATTAATTAAAAGCAGCTATTTATAAAAAAAATTGTTTTTGTTAAATTTCGGTAAGAACAGTTTAAAAATTAATTTTGATTTTTTTAGTTTTTCAGTTAAGTTAAAAGTTTTTTGCTCTGTAAAAATTACTGAAATTGCACTTTAGTTAATGGAGGCCACGATTATGATTAATTGGGGCCCTGGGCAAAGATAAATTAGGGGGCCCATTTCAGATCATTGCAATGTTAATCAAATAGAATTGATGGCGACTCATATGTGTATGTGTAATGCATAAGCATATTTTGCATCTTGGATATCAATAGAAGAAAATTCTTAACTCTGTCAATTGTAAATTAGATATTGTAATTAATAAAAATGCACTTTTTTTTATTGTTGAAATTCAGGATTTTTTCTGAGATGGATCGACAAATTTCATAATTTTTTTCCTGCATTTGATTGATAAGTTTCGTACTAATTTCCGCACTGAAAGAGAGCTCTATTTTGTTCCGAATTTTCCAAAAATAAATAAATAAAATAAAATAACACATTCAATTCCAAAAATTATGAAGAAACGGTTAACAGACCGGAAATTCTGGCTTACAGATATCATGAATTTCGACAAATGGTAGCTGAAAAATCAGTTTCGTCAATCCTTCGCAGAAAATGGCCAATTTCGTCAAAGGATCGCGAAAAAAAGACTTCAATTTTGTCAAAGGACAGCAAAAAAATGCAAATTTGTTGAAGGATTGGGAAAAAACTTGCAAATTTCTTTATATGATCGGGGGAAAATGCCAAATTCGTCAAAGGGGTGTCATTTGATCAGGGGTGATGCTGCATGAAAAAAAAAAAATCTGAAATTAACAGCAAAATTTCTAATAGGTTTCAGTAGAGTGTGCATGGAGGGGAGGAGGAAGAAATCGATTTCAGACATAATGTGTTATTTCGTGGTCCTTTGATGAAATTTCCAGTTTTTAGCAATTTTTTGATGAAAATTGTAGATTTTTCGTTATTTTTTGAAGAAATTTTATAATTTTTTCATGATTTTTTGAAAATATTTGCAGGTTTTCACGATTTTTTAAAAAAATTAGCGGTTTTATTGCGACTGTTTGCGTTTTTCCACGATTCTTTAAGGATTTTTGCATTTTTTCTGTGATCCTTGAACAAAATTCGCATTTTTTCCCGATCCTTTGATAATTTTTTTTTTTTTTTAAACTATTTTTTAACAAAATTTGTGATTTTTTTTTTTTTTTTTTTTTTTTGTTCACGATTTTCTGAAAAAATTCTCTTTTACCCAGTGATTCTCTGACAAAATCCACATTTTTTCCGCTATCCTCTGACAAAATTCGCGATTTTCAAAATTGATTTATTATGTTATTGATGAAATATGTGAATTTCATCAAAAAGTCGCAAAAAATATGAATTAGACCATAAGGGTCATAGAATAAACATGAATTTAATCAAAGAGCTGCTAATAAACGTGAATTTCATCAAAGAATCACAAAAAAGAGGTGAATTTTGTCAAAGGCTCGCAAAATAAATGCTAATTTAGTCAAAGAGCTGCAAAAACACAAATTTCGCCAACGAATCGCAATAAAAAAATATGACATTGATTTTCTTAGAGGACGTGGAAAATGCAGCAGTCGTCTTAGAAAACAGCCCACACACAAACATACATGTTTGTTATTGTATGTATAATTTTTAATTGGAAATAATATTAAAACTAATTTCTGTAAAATTTGGTTTAACCCGAACCCAGCTTGCAGGAATCTACACTCAATCTAAAATAATCGAGTCGAACCAAAAACTCAGTTTACTAGATCTACAATAAAAATAATTAGCTCCGGGAGGGAATTTACCCCCTGTAATGACTAGACTGTATAAAACCTTAAACCACATTTTGCATAATTATTCTGAGTTGATAAAAATTGCTTCAGTTGTATTTTATTATGTCTATTCATGTAATCCCTTAAATAATACATAAAATAATAGTGCTTTTTAAAGATTTTTTTCTCCCTCCCAAACAGCTAAACTCCCCTCCATTTATAAATGTTGGGAGGGAGACTCCTCTCTTTGGAAAAATCGAATTTCAAGCTCTGTGTATATACAATAATTTAAAGCCAGTTCTTTAAGATTTTCACAGAAAAGCAATGGAACTTCGCAAAATTATTTTTTTGCTCCCTGATTGGTTTGATTATGAGCAGCGTTCGAAATCCTTGGTGGTCCGCTGGTCCAAGACCACCGATAATTCAATCGGACCACTAAGTTGAGAAATTTAGTGGTCCGCAGGACCAGTGCCTTTTTTCAGGCCCTGAGAAAACCGCAACCAATCGCACATAAGATTTTTTTTTTTATTTCAGAGATGTCACGGATGCACTATAGCGCGTAAATTAAGCAAAAAATCGGCGATGGGATGCAAAAAAAAAGCTCATACGCGTCCCACGGGATGCGTAATTTCGTTAAGGGATCGCAAAAAAAAAGCAAATTTCGTTAAAAAATCGCGAAATAATGGCTAATTTCATTCCAAAACCTGAAAAAAGGCAGATTTCTTCAAAAGATTGCGAAAAAACGGCAAATTTCAAACAAAATAGCGTTAAACGGCAAAGTTAGAAAAAAAACACGAAAAAACGGCAAATTTTGTCCAAAAATCGCAATAAAATGGCAAAATTTGTCAAAAAAACCTGCGAAACACGACAAATTTCATCAAGAGAGTGCGAAAAAACGATAAATTTTGTTAAAAAATCGCTAAATAACGACTAATTTTCGGCAAATATCGTCAAAAAATAGACTAATTTCAGCCTGAAACCCGAAAAAAACGACAGATTTCTTCAAAAGATCGCGAAAAAAAACGACAAATTTCGTCCAAAAATCGCGATAAAATGGCAAATTTTGCCAAAAAATATCGCGAAAAACGGTACATTTTGTCAATAAACCCCAAAAAAACAAAAGATTTCGTCAAAATAACACAAAAAACAAAAATTGACAAAAAAGCACGAAAAAAAAAAAAAATAAATAAAATAAATAAATAAGTGAATGCTGGGAGAGAATTTTTCTGTTTTAAAAACTAATTTTCCTGTTTCAAAATTGTTGTTGCTGCTCCAAAAACTGATTTTCCTGTTTCCCAATCGGTTTTTTATTGCTCCAAATCTTTCTGAGTGAATGCGACTCCTGAAAGCACCATTTCATTAAGCAAAGTATCCATTTACTCAACAAAAATATCCCTTTTTTCAGCAAAAATGTTTTTTTTCAATAAACCTGTCTTGCCCCTTTTTAAAAGGGGTTTGTTATCTTCTACACTTAAATAAGCATTAGTTTATAATTAAATTTGTATCTTGCACTTTTATTCTTTAAAAAGTACACAAATTTTCTCTTAAATTGATATTGGTTTTAATTATTTATTATTACTAAAACAATTATTGCATTTTATTTTTCTTGTGGAAATGAACAAGTTAAATTTTTGAGAAGAAAAATATGACTTAATATTATTAGTGGGGATCCGCTTTTGTCGAAAAGGGACACAGAATTTTAGAAGTCCCGGGGACCCAGAATTATTCAAGTCCAGCTGCATCACTGACACTAGCTACAATTCCACCCCTTAAAAAATTGCATTAAAACTTACAGTCAGTTGAAATAAGTAATCTCAAATAAAATATCTAATTAATAATTTGATAGTTTTTCTTTACGTACTGTTTATTTAATTTTACATTTTATTATGCTAAAAATTTTGGACAAATGCAAAGTAGGATTGGGTTATATTCCAGGGGGGGGGGGGGAGAGGCCATTATAAGTGTTAAAATTATTTAATAGAATTTTATTTAGCGGACCAGTGATGATGTCTGCGGACCAGTAAATTCTCATGTTTACTGGTCCTTGGGACCGGTGACTTTTTTTTAGGAATTCTAACGCTGATGAGTGTCAACAATAATTCTAATTGTAAAACATGCAAGGAGTTCTTATGAAGAAATAATAAAAGCTAAATTGTTATTGGGCTAATTCCAAAAAAAACTTGTCATGTCTGTCACTACAATGATTTTTTGCTACCAGTATTTTAGAATGGAAAAATGTGACTTATTTTATCAGAGAAATTTCATCATTTGAATACGGCGAAGGAAAATTTTCAAAAATAACAGTGGCAAACAAGCATAGGAATTTTTAGTTGGGTGACAGACATGACAAATTTTCATGGAATTAACCATTGGTTTACTTTTTTATCAACCAAACATTTTAAAGGATTTCCATGCCGACCCATCTATCATATCTCAAACTTTAAATTGTTAACCAGTGGCGTAGCTAAGGGGGGGGGGCAAGGGGGGCGGTCGCCCCGGGCACCGAGTCTTAGGGGCGCCAAATTGAGAGAAGTTTAAATCACAAATAACTCGCATATTTTGACAAAAAAAGAAAATTGTCAATTTTTTAAATTTTTGTATGCAAGTGTTTGTATGCTTTGTTGTATCCAGATAAAGAAGATAGAAAAAAGTTTTTGTAAATATTTCTAGGGATAGTTCAACATACTTGGTATCTAAGTACCTTTAAAATCCCGTACATGCCTTTTATCAAAGTGTTATCTGATTGCGAAAGACATTTTGTCATCATTTTTTATGTTGCAAACAGGGCTCGAAAAATCTATTGCCCGACATGCCCGGGGCATGTAAAATTATCGATCGGGCATGTATTATTTTTATCAACATGCCCGAACGGGCATGTATTTTTGAAAGTACCACATTTAAATTTAAATAGGTTGGCATAAGCTATATCATGAAGAAGAATGATCAAACTTCGTAAATTAATGGACGCCTTACGAAAAGTAGACATTTTATTTACAATACAATCGGTCAGCGCCGGAATACGACTGAGCTTTCGTCAAAACAAATGAAAATAGAAGAGGAGCATAGCCTTTGCTGCGCACATCCGTTGCGCATACACACCTTTTCTCCGATGGAACGGCAGAGAAAGACTCTCCGCTAGCTGCTACCGCATTGGCTGCCAGGATAGAACTTCACTCACGTAACTAAGTGCCGTGATTGCCGATGTACCAGTGATTCTTTAATAACGGTTTTCAAAAGTTATGGAGCAACATATTTACCCGCGCAGCAATGGCGGCTCGCATAATGTACACTATTGACGATTTGAGAAGGTTAAAAACAAAACATAACACGTAAATAAACTTTAAGTACTTTAACTAATTATGAATAATCACAACATCGGTAACAATTATTATGAATGACATCGCAACTTTTTCTTTCACATCGACATCGCCCCCCCCTTCATTTTTCACGATCGGCATTGCAATATTTTTTCTTCTTGCAAAGACATTTTTTTCTCAACAGTTTTTGTAATAAAATGATATAACTCACGATTTTCCGACGGTCACACGTGAACATAGATTTCCTTTCCCCACACTATCTTTAACGATTATGTTAACTTTTTTTTTTTTTTTTTGGGCCATCACCTATGTTGTTAGTCATACAAGACACAACCTGATTAATCAGATATCTGAAAAACGTGTGGCAATTTTTAACGGTGCAGCGTGATAATTTTCCTTTATTAATGGACTATGATATATAAAAAATACCAGCTTTAAAGTTACAATCATAAAACTTAGAAGTACAAAAAAGTTGGGCATGTAAATTTTTTATTCGGGCATCTATTTTTCCCTACCACATGCCCGACTGGGCATGTAATTTTTTTCAAATTTTTCTAGCCCTGGTTGCAAACATGTTTTAAGATTTCTTTCCATCCATAGGGCGCCTCAAAAGTAAGTTTGCTCAATTATGAAAATTTTTAATTACTTTCTTTAAAAAATCAGATTATCTTAATCAAGATATTCTATTGAAGTTCTTAATTAGTCTTATATGTCTAAGTTAAATTGCATTGTAATTAGATAGGGGCGCCAAATTGATTGGAGATTTAAACCAAAATTATTAATAAATAAGAATTGTTGACCTTTCCTTTTTGTGTGAATTTTTCAAAGAAATTCATTGAAGGTACAACAAAAAGAAAGATCTATAATTGTCAATTGCTAATGGAGGTCTTTCATGATCTTTTTTGGAACCTACATGATCGCAGGTTGCGCAGGCACCTCGAATGATCGAAATCTAATCTTTTTCGTGCGTTCTTCCTAATATGCTGGGAATTCTAATAGCTTCCAGAAGGGAACGCGGTTAAAAAATTGGATTAACATTTAATGCAATTGGTTAATTAGCTCTTGAATGACCTGTGGTCAAGATCCTTATTTCCCGAGATCTGTGATGTTCAAACCTTTAATGCTGAGAAACAAAATTACAAAGGGTAAAACGGATTTTAAAATAGAAGATTTAAAATAAGGAAAAATAATTTAAGGATATTAATTAATTTTGAAATTTAATTTTAACTTTAATTTTAAAATTATTTTAATTCTTATCCTTTCCATCTATAGAAGTATGTATAGCTTTCTATAAATATCTGAACATTGTCATACGATTGCACTAACTTATAAACCATGTTAGATGTGATTCAGCATATGTTAAGGGTTTATTAAAATCTAGACTTTAATTTAAACTTGATTTTTTTGGTGGAAATTCGTGCTTTTAGTTCTTGAACTAAAGCTATTGCAATTAACAGGAATAATGCATTATAGCAGCGCCACCTCTTGAACGATTTGCGTCAAAAAGTAATCAACATCAAATCATATCATGGACCAAATGAATCAAAAGTTTTATGAAAATCTCTGCATTAGTTCTTGAGATAGAACTACCGTGGAAATTGGGAATAATGCTGTTTAGAAGTGCCATCTTTTGAGATACATACATCATAAACTAATCAGCTTAAGTTTATGCCAAGGTCTAATTGAATCTAAAGTTTTGAAAAGAAAGTAAAAATTAGCGGAACATTCACGGATATCACCGTTGTTTTAAGCGTTTGAGAGTAGCAACAAAGAAAATAAATTAAATAAATATATATTTGCTAAAACTAACGCCCGGTTACGGAAAAGAAAAAAAAACTATTTCAACACGGTAGCCGTCCTCCGTTTTTAAGGAAGAGAGGAAATCAAAAAATGTTCTTCAATCCTTCTATTAAGACCTAGCAATTATCCAATGATATTATTTGATGCTGATTCCTTTTTGGCACAAATTATTCAAGAGGTGGCGCTGCTATGCTGCATTATTCCTGTTTATTGCAATAGCTTTAGTTCAAGAATTAAAAGCACGAATTTCCATCAAATTTCAGATACAATCAGTACCTAATACAGACTAGGGTTGTTTAGTTTTTGGTGTAAATCGTCCTACAGGTGGTGCTGCTATGCTGCAATTTTTAGGATTCCGCGATAGTTGTATCCCAGGAACTTATGCACAGATTTTCATCACACTTCAAATTCAGTTAGTACATGATAAAAATTTAATCTGATTATTTTTTGGTGTACATCATCACCCATCAGGTCGCGTTATTATGCTGAATTTTTAAAGATTTCCACAATAGCTCCAGAGTTTCCTCCAGGTTTAAAAAGGAGCAGGGCGCTATTGTTCTGAAAAGGGCACTTTTTACATTCTTCAGCGCACTTTTATAGAGTTGAATCTAGAATCTAGCGGTTCAAAAAATCGTGGAAAAACAAAAATTTCGTCCAAAAAAAAAAAAAAAAAAAATTCAAAAATTGAAAAAAATTGTAAATTTTGTTAAAAGATCGCGTATAAATGGCAAATATTGTTAAAAGATCGCGTATAAATGGCAAATATTGTTAAAAGATCGTGAAAAAAAGGCCAATTTTGTTAAAAGATCGCAAAAAACAGCAGATTTTGTTAAAAAATCGTGAAAAAACGGCAGATTTTGCTAAACAAATCGAGAAAAACGACAAATTTCGTGAAAAGATTGCGATATAACGGCAAAAACCAGTATTAATTTTTAAACTATTTTGAGAAATTTTCTTTTTAAAAAATGTGCAAGATACAAATATAATTATGAAATAATGCTTATTTGAGTGTAGAAGATAACAAGTACAGTAGAACCCCGCTAATTTAGACCCGTTAATCCGGATCTTTGCATAATCCGGATCGGTTTGGTCTTTTTTTAAGTTTGAGAAGCGACTGGCTAATTTCCATAACATTAACTTGTTTCATCGTCATATTCTGGAAAAAAAATAAAGGAAGAACGTTTTCTGAAATATTTTCGGAAGAATTAAACAAAGTAAACATTTTTACTGTCTATAAATATTGAATAAGTTTATTATAAATGGTTTTTCTGTAAGTATGTTTTATTTTATTTCATTTTTTTTCTAATTTTCCGTATAATCCAGATTTTTGATAATCCGGATTCGGTCTGGTCCCAATTAATTCGAATTATCGGGGTTTTACTGTATTATTATTGTTCGCATTTCTTTTAAAAAGAGGCAAGACGGATTTACTGAAAGACTTTTTTATATAAAAAAAAAAAAAATAAAAATAAAATAAATTTTAAAAAAAGACTACTTTTGTTGAATAAAGGATTACGTTTGTTCAATGAACGGAGTCACATTAAAAAAAATTGAATAGTCAAAAACGGATTGTGAACAGAACCGTACGAAAGAGAGGAAGGCATCAAATTCTAACTATGTTCTGGGTGTAATTTTCTCTTTGCACGCCCCTGATTGTGAAGCAGAAAAATCCGCTTTTGGAGCAATAATGATACAATTTTGAAACAGGAAAATTAGTTTTTTGAACAGAAAAAAATCACTTCTGTCATTAACATTTTTTCTTCTTTTTTTGTGCTTCTTTGACGAAATTTGTATTTTTCACGATCTTTTGACGAAATCTGCCGTTTTTTTCAGGATATTTTGACGAATTTTGCGTTTTTTCGCGAATTTTAGGTAAAATTTGCCATGTTTCGCGAATCTTTTGACAGAATTTTCCGTTTTATTGTGACTTTTGGACGAAATTTGTCGTTTTTTCGAAAATCTTTTGGCGAAATCTGCCGTTTTATCGCAATTTTCTGACGAAAGTTCCCTTTTTTTCGTGCGTTTTAGGCCCGAATTTGCCATTTTTCTCGAATTTTTTGACAAAATTTCCGTTTTATCGCGAAATTTGTCGTTTTTTCACGATCTTTTGAGGAAATTGCAGTTTTTTCGGGATCCATTTTTTCGCGAATCTTGTCTGAAATTAGTCGTTATTTTCGATTTTTTAACAAAATTTGCCTTTTTTCTGCGATTTTTTGACGAAATTATGCTGTTTGTGGGACGTTTAAGAGCTATTTTTTGCGTTTCATCGCCGATTTCTTGCTTAATTTACGCGTTATAGCGCGTCGGTATCATCGCTGAAAGGCGCTATTTTTTAAATGAGCGACAACAGGGGCGCTAGTTTTTAGGGATGGGACGAATATTCGGCCACTATTCGGTATTCGGCCTATTCGGCCCTTTTGCCGAATATTCGGTTGGCCGAATATTGGAGGCTTGTTGACCGAATACTTCGGCCGAATACCTGTAGCCGAATATTTAGAGATATCTTGCCGAATATTGCTAAAATCTCGCCGAATAGTGAAAGATATCTTGCCAAATAAATTTCGGATTTAAAGAATTTCATTCTTGAAATTTTTTTTCCTCTAGTCCAAATTGGCTACTTCATTTATGAAGTCATTGTCACTCTTACTTACAAAATATAGAGTTATTCAGATATTAAAAAATATACAGCCTTTCTGTATTTCCTATAAAATTTAGTGATATTCTAGAAAATGCTGCCCAAGTTGGAGATTTAATTGTACGGGAAATGTCATCATTAGAGAATGATATATTACAATTCAAAATATAAAAATACTGCCTTATTCTAAAATGCTCGAACATTTTTTAATGTCTGCAAATTCCATGCATATATAAAAAAGGCTCTTGTGAAATTCATAACTTATTTTCTATAAAGTAAGAAATGAAAAAATTTATTCACTAGGTGTGTTAATGAAGATTCATTTTCAAAATTAAATTAAATATATCATCATTCCAACTACAACGGTACATCTGAAAGCAGAACTGGTATCAAACTCGATACACATTAGATGACACAACTTGCTTTATGACGATGGTTTTATAAATATTTTAATATAAATTCTAAGTACTCAACAAAATATTTTTTTCATTCTATAGTTTTCACTTTTAAATAATTATTTGCATAATTACTGACTTAAATATGTAACATTATTATGTATATATTTTTAATTTAATCTTCCTTCCTTCATGTTGTTATCAATTTCTGTTTATCCTTTTAATGCTTGTTGAATAAGTGCAATATTGAAGTTGAATATTGTATGTGCCGATTCAAATATCAAAGATTTTGTTAACATATGCATTCTACTTTAAGCATAACCTTTTGCTTTAACATAATTTGTAATTTAAAGCTTGACATCTGATTTCAGAACAGTCTCATTCTTACAAATTTGCTTATCACTAGGGACACAAACTCTAAATGATCAAATTTACTTCATTAAAGGTTATTTCAGAAAATATGTCCTTGTGAGTTCTGAGAGAGAGAGAGATTAAGAATATTATTGATTTTGGATACAAGAAGTATCAATTGATAGTAAAAGTGAAGTACAACATTCTTCATATTTTAATGGAAATATTTTCCCATCTTGACTTACTGAAAATCAATTTGATGTACATTAGAATAAAGGATATAATGCAATTTCATGATTTTTTTTGTGTTAAAATAAGTTTTTCAAATTTAAAAATACATTTAAAAGCACATTAAAGAGTAATAATTATTAAGTTGCTCCTATTTTTAAAATTATATATAATAAAAATTTATTTTCTTTATTGGAAAAAAAAATTTACTATTCGGCCGGCCGAATATTCGGTATTCGGCTTAAAATTTGGCCGAATATTCGGTATTCGGCTATTCGGCCAAATCACTATTCGTCCCATCCCTACTAGTTTTTGGATGAGGGCCGCTATTTCTTAAACCAGGAGAGGTGGAGCGCCCTCCTGACACCCTCTGGGGGAAACTCTAATAACTCTATCTCAGAAATTAATGCACGGATTTCATCAAACTTAAGATTCAGTTAAGTACCTAAAAAAAATTGATCCTGATTAGTTTTTGGAGTACATCACCGAACAGATTACGCTGTTGAGCAGAAATTTTCACGATTTCCACTAGGGCTGGGCGATATACCGTAATATCGTTATATATCGATATTTCTTTAAGACCGCGGTAACGATATTGAGATTTCAATCCTTCCGATATATCGTTTCAAACGGTATTTCATCCTACTTTCGGAATTAGTTACGGAGTTATGGAATTTCGAATCCACCTCTATCGGCACAAAAGTTGTTTACTTTTGCAAATGTCCGCGCCGTAATCCGCACTTGCGTGATACTCAGGGGCGTATTTAAGTAGAATTCATTAGGGGGGCGTAAATGACGATTTTGCCGACTAACTTAAAATATATATGTTTATATCTTTAAAAGTATTTGTATATATGCATCTACCGGATGTCCTAAAATTGACTGACTGATTTTAAAACTCAGTAACTTGCAAATTGTGGTAGCTATAAAATTAAATTCCTACAAGAGTATTATGGAAGAATGTAATATAGCAGGAGTTTTTTACCGCGATTCTCGATTTTAATTTAAAATAGCGGGGATAGATGGTACTCTTAGCAACAGGCGCTAAATCTGAGTCCTTTTGGCCTCTTTTCTCAATTCTGGTGTGAAAGAAAAAGATTAAATATATGCAGTGGACTCCTAATAACAAAATTACATTGGTAACTGAGAGTCATTTCATATATTTAATCTCCTTTTGTCGCAACAAGACTGAGAGTGAAGAGAAACAAAATATCGGCCCCCAATTTAACAACCATTGCTAACAATTTCATGTATTTCTTGTCGAGAAATGCTGTAAAAAACACTTCTCACATCTTACCTAACCCTTCTGCAAATATTTTTTAAATAGCTGAGACCATTTGTAAGTTATTGAATTTTTAAATCAGTTAATTTATTTTAAGACACCCTGTATGTTCTATATAAAATTCAACATTATTAACCCACCGAGATTAACTCATTAGTGCCTAGCGTCCCTTTTTAGGGACAATTACAAAAAAGACAAAAAAGCACTTTTCACACCAGTAAATAGAAAGATAAATAAGTACTATTTTTTAAGAGACCTCAATAAATTAAGATCAAAGTTATTCTTCTTTTAAAAGTGGTGGGAAACCCAAAAATTTCATTTTTATTGAAGAAAATAATTTGGGCATTAATGGGTTAAATTTTTCACTTTAAAACATCGAATATTTTACACTTATTGAGGAGACTATAAGATAGATTTAAAGATGGACATTCTATACTACCCCTTACGTTATATTGCTATAAATATTCCAGTTGCGTATTTTCATATTAATGAAAATTTGTTTATTTTATTGCTGATAGTACAGCAGGAAATTCGAATCCAAATTAATTAAACAAGTTGAAATTTTTAGTAAGAAGTTACTTGGAATTTATTTACAGTAAACTTAAATCAAAATTTATTTTATTACTCTTCCTAGGTCGGGCTGGGATAGGGACTTACTTTTTTCCTGAAAGATCGGATCAGGCCGGACCTAATTTATTTTTCCGTACCGAGCCGGGACTGATTTCATTCTTCTTAGCCTTCACGGGCCAAAATATTTTGTCCCAGGTTTGAGCCAGCCTATATGAAAATCATAGTCTGTTGAAAGATTGTTGTCAGGTTGCATTGTTGAAAGATTGTTGTCAGGAAAGATTGTTGTTAGGATTGTTGTCAGGTCTGTTGAAAGATCAGTAAAATTTGCCCTGAGCCAAAAATTTTTGCAAAAAAAAAGCATACAGTTTAAAATCGCCTTTATTCTTCAATTAAATATAAAAATTTATTCTTTTAAAGAATCGTAGATTTCTAAGCTCATTAAAATGTAGTAAAATGTATAAAAATGTATTTGCCTATGGCGGAATAATATTTTAAATTGAAAATTGCGTTTCATCCATACAAAATTAATGCAATAATATGTGAGGGTAAAATACAATACATTTTTGTACCTCCTAAGAAGGAAACATGTCTATAACGATTTTTTTCTTTCCTATGCGACTCCGTTTTAGAAGATTTTACTGTATACCATTTTTAAGATATTTATATCTCCAATACATGGAATACGGATTAACAGTATTGAGGATAACTGAAACATTTACATACAACAAACAGCGGTTCATTTTAAACATAAACTACATCATTTCTATATAAATGAAGATCATAAACGTTAGAAAAATTCTAAGATTTTTTTTTTTTTTTAATCAGAACTTCTCCATAAAAGTAAAAATCACTATTTAGTAGAAATTCAATCGGACTGAGTTGGAATTTTGCGGGCCGGTTTCGGGTGAAATTCCAACTTCTTTTTAGGGCCGGGCCAAGATTTTTTTCAAACAGGTCGAGCCTGAAAATTATGGCCCGTGTGGATCTCTATATCTCTAGTCTCTAAAAGGGATTAAAAAAAAAAAAAAAAAAAAAAAAAAAAACAATTATTTAAAAGACAGGTCAATTTTTCAATAATCGCTTTAGACGTAAATAATCGACTAAATGATTCAATTATTCAACCCATTTCATTGAACTTTACCTATGTCACATCAGCTGCGGATATCTAGAAGATAAACAAACACCATCAGACTGAGAATCAGCTGCACGGATCATCACCACATCGAATTGGCGGTTGAATTTTCAATATTCGCATGTTAAAATGTAACTGGTCTGCCAAAGTCATTCTTAGTGCCACCTGCAGACCTGATTTTCGTCAATGATCGATAGGTTTATCATCAAATTTTCCTGTATTAGAGCCAGAATTTCACTATGGGCCAGAATTTTCAGGCCCAGTCCCGACTCGAATGATAGTTATCTTGGACCGGCGTATCCAATGTAAAAATTTTAAGTTTGGTCCGTTTATATTTATAGTACACAGCTCCGCCCTGCGCGATCTGGCCCAATTTAATTTCTCTAAGGGAAAAAAAATCACAATTTTGTCTTAACTACAATTAAGATTCCTTTAACAATATTGCATGCATATTTATATAATAAATTTACAGTATATCTTACAGTATATACAGTATATTACGATGCGTTCGCACGACAGAAAGTACATAAAAGCAACATTAATGACTACTTTTCCTAGACGCTTCAACATTCAAATAAGTATTCATAATAAATAAGTAATAAAAATAATAATAATTTAGTTTAGAATACTTTTGAAGCTGTCTAATAAAAAGTAGATTTGTGAAAATATTTCTCCGCCATTTATTAAAGTTTTCCCAAAACAAAAGGGCTATTTTTGGACACACTTCTGAATTCATTTATTTTCGGAAATGCATAAGATTGGCAGGTGTTCTCATTAGAAACTATTCAATCGAATGACGTTATTTATTTTTTGGTAAAGGCAATGCATCTTAGATAAAATAGTGTTAAAGAAAGCGTTTTGAAACAAATTTCCAGTTCCGACATCACGAAAAAGGGGAAAAACCTGAAGCCGTAACAAGAAACTTTTATTGTCAACCTTATATATATATATAAATTACAATTGGATTCAAAATCGCTTCAATAGTCAGGCTTGTCAGTTTTAAGCCTTTACAGTTAAAAGTAGTTTAAAAATGTGCTGTTTAGCAATACATTTGACCACCTTACGATATATTTATAAAGATTACTTTAACAGAACATTATCGTTTTTAATATTTTTACAAAACATGTTGTCTGCGCTATACATCCTGAGAACAATTAAGTACAGTTCCAGCCCGTCTCGACTGCTTGATTTCAGCACTGCACGAGTCTGCTAAAGAAAAAAGAAACTCAGCTCAGACACCATGCCTGATGCCGACTTCTATGGTGGACATGCAACATTTCTGTATTGATTTATCAAACTAGCATCGGTTCATGACGAACATTTACCCTTATTCTCCTGAAAATCATATTCATTGAAACTAGCCAATATTTTACCGGCTTTGCTTACTCAATTTTTTTTTTTTTTTTTTTTTTTTACCGGCCTAGCTGGTCCGTTTAATTTGCTGGCATGGCCCGTATTTTTCGTTTATCAGCCCGTTGATAAAAATGTCTTAATTCTGCCGACCCGACCCGTTTGAAAATTGTCTTTATTTCGACTGGCCGACTGCGGGCCTCGGATCAAGCCCGGGTCCGTGCAAGTCCCTATCTTGTACCCTAAGATATGAAAAACATAGACGACTGGGTTCAGGAAAACACAGGGATAAACCTTCCAATTGACCACTAAAATAGAGTTTTTGACAGTTGTTTCCGCCAAGTTATGGCTATGGCAGATCAGTTGCATTTTAATATGATAATCGAGTTCTGTCCAATCCTAGAATTTTAGCCACAAACTCAATGAGGCCTGTATAGTGGCTTTACTGTCCAATAAGAATGAAGAACATTTTTACTCAACTTTCCTTTCGTCCAATAAACAGTCTTTTTCGGACGGTACATAGTCGCCGAAGTGTGATTGTTGCCACTCCTGGGTTAAGTGAATGCACACGAAAAAATATGAATATCTTCACCGAAGTCGTCATCATCTTTAATGCTAGTTGATCTACTAAGAACTCTACTCATCTACTGCAAATTCTCAAAAAAAACTAGTCTTTCCCGATTTTTTTTTTTTTTTTTTTTTTTTTTTTTTTTTTTTTTTTTGGGGGGGGGGGGGGGGGGGTTAAATTATTTTCAGCAGTCACGAGAAGTCGAAAAATGGTGAGGCAAACTTCGGATTTTTGGAAGAAATCCTTTAGAAAAATACTAAGGATTGGTGTTTTTTAGTGTATGTTTTAAGTAAAAACATGTAAAATTGGGAAAAAAACGGGTGTTTTACAGTTGTATCGATTGATACTGACTACCTAGAATTTGCCGACTGTCATCGAAGTTGCCGACATTAGGGGGGCGAGACGCCCCCCTACGCCCCCCCAGTAGCTACGCCCCTAGTGATACTTCCGATTTTGAGCCGGTGTCGCGCACTCAAAGGAATATGGGCGAACAGTCTACTTTTTGCACTGGTGTCGCGCACATACCGGAATATGGGCGAACAGTCTACTTTTTGCGCTGGTGTCGCGCACATACCGGAATATGGGCGAACAGTCTACTTTTTGCGCTGGTGTCGCGCACATACCGGAATATAGGTGAATTGTCTACTATTCTGATGTACCGATTTATTTATTGCAGTTCGTTCGAGAATCGAAGTTTAAACACTCGTTCGAGGATCGGGCATTTCCGATACAATCACTTGTTGACTCCATATCGTTGGCTGACTATTGTTTTCTTTTGAGCTTGTGTACAGTTATTGCTGATGGAATACAGAATAGATTGACATATTTTCAAGAATGTGAGCACAATTAATCGATATTTCTTGTATGTTGGTTTTTTATTTATTAACAGCATTAATAAATAATTATATTAAATCACATGTTATTTTACATTTTTTATTAATAACATTAATAATTTACATGTATGATAATTCTATTACGTCATTTATTTTAAGCAGAAATTTTACTTAAAGCCGAAGTTCTTAGTTTTAGAGTTTATTGGATACTAGTATTTTTATCCGTTTTGCGTACAGGTTTAAAAAAAAATGAAAATCTTTTTTAAATTAGGAAGGAAAATATTTTTCATTTCGAAAGATCGCTTAAACTCTATGAATGGTGTCTTTCTGCTTAGCAAAACATATTACCCATCCACAGCAGATAATAATATGATTATATAAACATTCAAGTTTCGATTTCGCTGAGTTCGATAAACAAAAACAAACGATGGATAGTTTCCTATGTTTACTTTGAGGTTCTTCTGTACTGGACATTTGCAAAAGACACTCAAATTTTGTAATAACTTATTATATTTTAATAAAAATTTGTCACACAGCCTAATTTACTATTATTGCAAATTGCTGAAAATTTGAAAAAAATCGGTAAATTAACTTAGGAGTTATGATTTTTTTTTCCTCTTAATGGTAAAGAATAAAAGGTTTTGTTTTCCTTCCCCCCCCCCCCCCCCCCCCCCGTTTTCGTTTGTATGTGCCGTTGAATGTGTTTTTCTCGCACTTAAACAACTGAAACTAGTTGATACTTTCACAAAACCCTTTTTATAAGTAAAAAAAAGTAACTAAATATATAAATAAAAATAATCGAACAGTTTATCTCTCATAAAAGAATGAGGATTTTTTTTATACCTCGTTTGCATTTCCATATTTTTGTTTATTTATTTATTTATTTTTGCATTGCACATTTGAGATCGATCTGTTTCAACAAAACCCGTTTTTTAATATTTGTTTTCAAGTTTTTCTTTTCTTTACTGGAATACTTTTATTTTTGAAACCGGTTTCGAAAGTAAAAGCATCCTAGAAAAAAAAAATCTGTAAACAAAATCGAAAAAGTAAAAAATTATTTTAGAGATTAATTCAACATTATTAAAAAAAAAAAATTGGAACTTTGTACTGTATTAAATTTTGTGTTTTCTTAAAATTATTCGATTGTTCTAATGCTTTCATTTGTATTCTGACTAATAATAGAATTATTTACTATAACAACGAAAAGAAAGTGTTCCTTACTGCCCAAAATTGCAGAAATGCAAATTTTTTTTGTATTGTAATAAAAAAATTCTAAATTTATAGGTAATTAAAGTATTTTCTTTCAATATATCTAATGTCTATTTGTTGTCTTATAGGGGGAACTGGGGCACATTGATACTTGGGGCACATTGATACACCCCCTGTACAGCACACAGGGTCATTACAGGAAATTTCACAACAGCTCCAAAAGGTGATACAAGTGAAATTAACTACATACAGAAAGTTTTGGAATGATTCAATAGTTTGATGAAATGGGATGGGTGATTAATTGTTTTTGTAGGTCAAAAGTAAATTTGAGTTGCACAATTGAAATGGTATTATACAACTGTTCCAGTATTTTCAACCGAAAAGAATACCCTCCCTGGCAAGCAAAGCTACTCTTTATCAGTTCCTCATTCTTTATTGTTAGATAAATTATGAAGTGTCGGATTTGCGACTCATTTTATTCAAAATGGCTGTATGGGGCACATTGATACTGTCTTTGTCGGGGCACATTGATGCAACCTAAATCCTTTTCTAGTTCATTTTTTCATTAGCTTTTATTTTTTTTTTACCATACACTCTTTAATTCAGCCATTTTTCGTCAAAAATTTCTACTCTTAGTTTTTCTTGAAGTGAAATAGCTCTAATTTCTTTATATTAGAACATTTTATAGTATTTTTGCAAACAGAAGACGTACAAACTTACACAATATCTAGTGCTAGTAGAATTAACAAAAGAAATGGACGGCAGCCTGGCAAATCTCAAATTTATATCGATTCTCCAGAGAAAAAAGTATTATCGACATATGAAATGTTAAGTAAGAGAAACAAGCTGCAGAACAGTACAGGATAATTATATTATAAACATAATTTTTAATATAATTATCCTTTATTTTCTGTTTGTAAACCGATTTATAAACAGAAAACCTGGTAATTCTTTCACCTTTCCCAAGAAAGAAGATAATTCTGGGGTTAAAGTACCAGATATGACAAAGTTACCACAGCCAACAAACAGACAAGGAACAGCCAGAACATCAGGTCATTATATATTTCATTTTGATTGCTTTAATATCGCTTACAAATAAATTGTGTGCGATTTTAATGTCTATAAATATATATAAAATGGTTTGCTAACTATTTTTCTATGAAAAATATGCATTGGTGTTATTTTGTCTCCATTTTCCACAGACGTGTCAAAGTGTATTAATCTGCCCCGGGGATGGGGCACATTGATACAAATTCCTTTTTTTGATTTTTTTAAAATTACATGCAAAAATAATATATAAAACAACGATTGTACATTTTTATAACACACTACACAGGTTTTGCTGACATCACATAGAAAAATAACTTGAAATTTCTGCTTTCTAGACATCGAAATATTTTTTTGAAAAAAGCTGTATCAATGTCCCCCAGTTCCCCCTATACATTTTCTTGTTTCATTTTAATGATTTATAATGTTTAACTTTCCAAGAGTTTTCAATAACACATATTTTAGATCGGATTTGCAGGTAAAAGTTTTGCATATTTTGAATCAATACATATAAATTAAAATTTATGTTCCTTGGAATATGTTAAGATATCGATATTTTTGTTTTTTTCTTGATAATTAACATACACACACATATATACATATGTGTGTATGTATATATATATATATATATATATATAGAACCATTAGATAATACTACAAATCAACATCAATTACTGTAAAAACTTGTTAATGCCAAATTATATTATACAGAGGAGTAGTCAAAATTAGGAATAAAATTGGATATACTATGTGTTTGTTTGTATTATTTTATACAGAGGACAGTTACATTTATGACCCTGTAATGGAGTGACATATGAATTGACATATATCGATATATCGAAAATATCGATATTTGGTTAGCGATATATCACGATATTAAAATTCTGATATCGCCCAGCCCTAATTTCCACAATAGCTGTATGTCAGAAATAAATGTATGGACTTTCATCAAATTTCAGATTCAGTTATAAGTTGACATAAGTTGTTGCGACTAGAATTTGGTGTAAATCACCTAAACGGTAGTGTTGCTATGCTGCATTTTTCAAGAAGTTTTAACATGTATGAGATAGAAGAAAGTTTTGGGATTGACACATCTGACTAGTTTTAATTGACTAGTTTATTATTGACAAAAGCTACAAATCTTCTGCAATCGGGTTCCATGCATTTTAGTTTTGTGTATTTGAGAAATTTGCTGAATCCTTAAAAACAATGAAGAGTGAAGCTGCTTTTTCCACCCGGTACAAGCCTAAAAGACTTTTTGTTCACCTTGAAGAAAAATAATGTGGTAATTTTTTTAAGAAGGGGGAGGGGGGCGCAAAATTTCTCTTGGCCCCGGGCGCGAAAATCCATAGCTACGCCACTGTTGTTAACATTGGAAAAAAAACCAATAAATAATTACTGTAAAATAAATTTGGGGAGAATGGGGGGGGGGGGGAACAGACCTCTCTCTGGCATCTTCCTTGGACTTGGACACATAGACAGAGTAGTGAGACAAATATAGGGTTTCCATCAGATGAAATAAACTAACTAGTTAGATGTGTCAATCCCGAAACTTTCTTCTATCTGATTAAAAAAAAAAAAAAAAACCCCAAAGTTACCCACTATTGAATTTCCTCGAACATTTGACCTAGCCTAATGAGATTCTGGTATCCGAAAAGCCTAAAACGCAAAATTTAATTAATATTCTGAGAAAATGAGCTTAGTAGTACCTCTTGGTGGGTAATTTATACTAAAACCTAATAAACATTTATTGATGTCAAGATCTAACAGAATCTGAAATTTGATGGAATTTCGTCCATTAGTTCTTGAGATATAATTATAACAAAAAATTCGCAAAACGTAGCACCGCAACACCATATTTTGCACAATTTATGCCAAAACATAAAAAAGCGTCTAATTATGTTATGGTGTAAAAGAATCTGAAGTTTGATGAAATTCTGTGCATTAGTTCTTGAAATATAGCTAGTTTAAAAAAGCATGTAAAATATAGCACAGCAGCACCATCAGTTGAAGGCAGTGATAGAAATTGGGAGATAAAAGGCAGGCGACAAATGACGACTACTGTAAAAATCTTAGGCGTCAAATTAAGATTTTCAGTTGCAGTTTCTAAAATTCATATTAATATTATTGTAATACTGTATATAATTTTGGAGTGATTCTGAGTAAAAGAAAATTTTTGAAATTTGCATCAAATTTTCTGAAAGGTACACAGGATTGAAATCCACACCCGATACTGTTTTTTTTTTTGGGGGGGGGTCGCGCCCCTTTTACGAAATTTGCGTTTTTTGCTATCTTTCGACAAACCTTGCCATCTTTTTGCTATCTTTCGACGCAACTGGTCGTTTTTTCGCGATCTTTCGACGAAACTTGCCTTTTTTTCGCGATCTTTTGACGAAACTTGCCGTTTTTTTGCAATCTTTTAAAGAAATTTACCGTTTTTTGCGATCTTTTGACAAATTTTGCTGTGTTTTTCACGATTTTTTGACGAAAATTGCCAGTTTTTTCGCGATCGTTTGACGAAACTTGCTAGTTTTTTCGTGATTTTTGACGAAACGTGCCTGTTTTTTTTTGAGATCTTTTGATGAAACTTGCCGTTTTTCGCTATCTTATGACGAAACTTGCCTTTTTTCGTGATTTTTTTGAAGAAATTTGCCTTTTCTGTGATCTTTTGACAAACTTTGCCGTGTTTTTTCGCGATCTTTCGATGAGACTTGCCGCTTTTTTCCCCCGGTTTTTTGACGAAACTTGCTGGTTTTGTCGCGATTTTTGTCGAAACTTACCGTTTTTTCGCGATCCTTTGAAGAAAATTGTTGTTTTTCCTCAATCTTTTTACAAACTGTCGTGTTTTTCCGCGATCTGTTTACGAAATTGGCCGTGTTTTTTCGCAATCTTTTGCCGAAATTTTTCTCTTTTCGCGATTTTTTTGACGAAATTTACCGTCTCCCCCCTTTTTTTTTCGATTCTCTGTCGAAATTCGGATTTTTTCCACGATCCCTTGAAAAATTGACAATTTTTCTTCGAACGATTGACTAAATTGATTTTATTCGGCGACCATTTCTCGAAATTTGCGATGCATTTTATGTCAGAATTTTTGGCATTATGACCGATTTTTTGTAATTTTCGGAAAATGATAACCTTTATTTATCAAAAAAATTCGACCATAATCATCCAAATACTACATTTCAAGAAAACACAAATACTTTTTTTTTTTAAATTATAGAAATTAATCTCTAAGTTTATAATAATTCAAGCAACTTTAAAACTGGTGTAAAGCTTTTCTAATTATTGCTATATTTAGAAATTTGTAAATATAGTAAAGTAAAAAAAAAAGTAATAATAATAGAAGCATAATGCATCTATACTTGAATCAAGGGAGGGGGGGGGGGGGAGATTCTGAATTAAAAAAAAGTTCTGAAATTAGCAAAATTTTTTAAAGGTTACATCAGAAGAAGAAGGGCTTGGAACAGCCTCGCCCCCCATTAATTATGCGTTTTTTTTCGCAATCCTTTGGCGAAAATTGCAGGTTTTTTGTGATCCTTTGAAGAAATTTGCTTTTCTTTGCGAACCTTTGATGGAATTAACGGATTTTATCGGGATCCTATGACAAGATTTTCATTTCTTCTGTAATTCTTCGACAAAATTCGATTTTTCAAAAGATTCTGCGACGAAATTAAGATTTGTTTTTACGATCCTTTGCAGAAAATTGCGTTTTTTTTTCGATCCTATAGCAAAGTTCGCGTTTTTCCCGGGATTTTTTTTTTTTTTTTTTTTGACGAAATTAGAATTTTTTTGCGATTCTTTTACGGAATTCGCGTTTTTTCTGTGATTCTTTGACGAAATTTACATTTCTGATCGCAATCATTTGTAGAAATTTGCGTTTTTTTTTCGCTATCGTATAAAAAACTTTTGCTTTTTTGCTATTTTTGGAAAAAAAATAGTTTTTTTTTTTGCGATCTTTTGCCGAAATCGGTGATTTTTTATTTGAACAATTGATGAAATTGATTTTTTTTTTTGCGACTATTTCTCGAAATTCGCGATGATTTTTAGTTCCAAATTTTCAGAGTAGACTATTTTTTTTTAATTTTCGAAACTGAATGTCTAATAAATATTTTTTAAAAAGCTTGGCGTCAATTTTGACGACCGAGAATAATTTTGTAGTCGTCAAATTCAATTCTTTAGTTGCATTTGACGACTAACGACCGCTAATTTCTAACACTAGTTGAAGGATTTATAACAAAACGTAATCATCATGTAATTATATTATATGTCATTTTGTAACAAAATCTGAAGTTTGATGAAATTCTGTGCGTTGGTTGTTGAGATATAGCTATCGGAAAAATCGTCAAAATACAGCATAGCTGCACCACCTGTTGCAAGGTTAATACCAAAATGTAATCAGCGTCTAATTATGTTATATATTCTAGTGTCAAAGAAATTAAAATTTGATGAAGTTCTCTGCATTAGTTCTTGAGATATAGCTATCGCAAAAATTGTGCAAAATGTAGCATAGCAGCGCCACCTATAGGGCAGTTCACACCAAAACCTTATCAGCGGCTATGTATCTCAAGGTATCGCGGTATCTGAAGTTTGGTGAAAGTCTGTGCATTAGTTCTTGAGATATAGCTATCATGAAAAACGTGGCATAGCAGCGCCACCTGCTGGCCAATTTGCACCAAAATTTAATCAGCATCTATGTATATCAAGGGGTCACAGAATCTGAAGTTTGGTGAAACTCTGTGCATTCGTTCTTGAGATATAGCAATCTTGAAAATCATGAAAAACGTAGTATAGCAGCGCCACCTGCAGGCTAATTTTCACCAAAAACCAATAGGCACTAATTCATATCAAGGTCTAACTGAATATACAATTTTATTAAATTTCGTGCATTAGTTCTTGAGATAGAGCGCCCACAATTTTTTTGTCACATACAGACAGACAGACTCACAGACAGACGGACAGACTCACAGACAGACATTTTCTAAAAATAGTCAAAACGTGTTCAGGACCTTCTAAAACGTATAAATCCGTCGAAAATTTTCATGAATCCAATACTTTCTTCTTGTAAAGATAGAAGAAAGTAAAAATGATTCACATTTGTTAGATTAATTTGAAATCACTATGTTTGGCTTGGCATGATTGGCAATTTTATACAATCTTTTAATTATATACAACCTTTATAATTATTTATTATTATTTTCTTTATTTTTCCCGCTAGGATACTTAATATTATTTTAAAATAAATTTTAGATAAGGAGAATTTGCACAAATCTTCTGTATTTGAAGCAGATGATGGTTCTCTATTCTTCTCTGCAAATGCAACATGCCGGTGAGTTCTGTTGTTTTGTTTTTTCAGTAAATAAACTTTATGTAACAAGTGTAAATATTCTTTTCTAATTATAAATGAAGAAAAATTGGTTGCTAGTCAGGGTTGGTAAAAAACCTGGGTTTTAAATTAAAAAAAATTTTTTTTTAGTTTAAACCAGGTTTTTTTTTTTTTTTTTTTTTTTTTTTTTTTTTTTTTTAACATTCTTTCTTATTATATATACATGCATATTTATTGATAAAAATAGACGTTGTTGGATTATAAGTAGAATTTAAAATAATTTAAATTAAATAATTGCAGTGAATTTATATAGAAAATTGAAAAAAAAATATTTTTATTTAAACAGTATTAGTGAACAGTTTTCTGTTCAAAGAATAAAACACTGTACATAGTGATACATTGATATTCTGAAAATCTTTATAAACAATCTTTTGATTTCTAATAACAAACATTTCAATGTAGTTTGATTAAAAAAAAAAAAAAAAAAAAAAAAAAACATGAAAAAAGGGGCAGATTTTGTCAAAAGATCATAGTAAAAAAAGGTGGATCTCTTCAAAAAAATTTTAAAAGAACTGCAAATTTTGTCAAAAAACACAAAAAAATGGCCAAATTCGTCAAAAAATCACAAATAAACAGCATAATTTATTCAAAAATCACAAAAAACAATACATTTCATCCAAAAATCATGAAAATATGATCAATTGTAAAAAAATCGTGAAAAAACAGCAAATTTCTTCAAAAGATCGCAAAATCCATTAACCAGTAACAAAAAATATTATTAAATTCAGCAAGTGGTCGAAAAAAAAAAAAAAATCACCATTTAGTTAATTGGTGATGGGGAATAAATCATGTATGAATGGAGCTATGGTTTTCTGTACATATAAAATAATCAATTATTTAATATTCTGATTAGAATTGCATGAAACCAAATTCTATATTTGAGCAAAATAATGTTAGTGTATTATGAAATTGTACATATTGACAAGATAGTAAAATAGCTATTCGTTTACAGCAATCCAACTATGACAATGCAGTGTATTTATTATAGAAAATGTTATAAAACTTTTTAAGGGGACACCAGTACCTTTGAAACCATCTCTTCAATTTTGAATAATACTGTAATACATGCGTTTATGTAATATACTGTAATACAATTTTTTCCTTGTTATATGAAAAAAAAAAAAAAGAAATTCAGCAAACTCTCAATTTAAGTATTTTTGAAAAAATAACTATAAACATGAATGTTAAATCCATATACAAAGATATTAAATACACCATAAAAAACAAGTAAAAAAAAAAAAAAAAAATCAAACCTCTATCTTTCTTAATTAGCGAAAAAGCCTTAATATTTTTCAAACAAGCAAATTATAAAAACATAAATAGGGAGAAAAATCAGTTTTTATTTATATGGGTGATTGTGCTGGATTTATTAACATAATTTACAATATCTCACAATGACAATATAATTATTGTGTAGGTAAAAATGACGTGTCAAAACATTCACAATCCGAGAAGTTTTCAGTTAATATTAAAAAAAGAAAATCTATATTTTGACCAATTTCAAGGCACTGTGACACCTTAACAAGAAATAATGTCAATGCAATATCCAGTGCAATATAATTTACAAAATCTAAGCAAAAATGTTGTGAAATATGTCGTAAATTTTTCTTTACATGATATTTTCTTCTCAGCGGCATCCCTGTTAGTAATTAGTGGCCACTAACTTGACAATAGTGGCTACTAAACATTCAGCTTCTTGGCCACTGGCTACTAATACAAATATTAAATTTTAACCTTTACTTGATAGGATAATAAAATCAAAAGCTGATTATATATTTTTTTTCCTGTCTAGGTACTTGAAAACATTAAAAGGAGAAGACATTGATTACTCGACTGAATCCTGGTTAGAATGGGAGGCTACTGTTCTGCAGGTATGAAATAGGTGCCTAACAAATTCTATAAATATGACATATTTTCATAAACTTTGACTTCAGATCCATTTTTTATAGTCCGGGAGCTGGTGATATTGAAAACCCCATTTTTTATAGTTTGGAAGCTGGTGATATTGAAAGACGTTGTAGATTTGAAATTTGTTTATGTAAATCAATACAGTACAGAACCATTTATCCAGAATGGTTAGGGTCAGATGTATTCCGGTTAACTGGATGGGCATTAAATCACCATCCATTTGATAAGTTTTATAGGATATAGGTGGTTGTGGTATTACTTCTGATTTTAAATTAGATTACTTGAACTAAGAATCAGATGCAAGTGAGGTCAAATGTTAAGAGTTTTGAAAGAAGGTCATTTATGGGAATCTCTTGGGAACAAAAACTCTTCTGTTTCCTTTATAATCCATACAATCTATATCCATGCATCTAAAATATGACTGTATATGCTTCTATTTCAAATACTAGGAGCTATTATCAAACTATACAATTGTTTCAAGCAATGTATATGTCAAATTGACAGTGTATGACATTTTGTTTCTACAATGATTCTAATATCAGTCTATTAGAAACATCATTCCGGATAACTGGTTTCTGGATAAATGGTTCCATACTGTAATTAAAAAAATCATATGAAAAAAATGAGCAATGTATGACCATGTTTGAAGTGCTGAAAATTTATGTAATTATATTATTATTGAAAATCCATAATTTTTTTATCACCATTACAGATATTTATTATAATTAGAGCATTTTATACAAAAATTTTGCACTCATTCAGAAAAACTTTATTCTGCCAAAATAGTCCATCACACCTATTTTAAGGAGGTGGGTAGTGATAAAATTTAACATTTATTTTGCTTTTAAATTTTACTGGTGGCTGTTTTATTTTGTGTCCAGATGATGGCAAGAGTGTGTTTTCTAAGAAGCTTGTAAATCATTACATTTTTTAAATACAGTAGAACCCTGGTTATCCGAAAATTGGCTTAACCAAAAAACCCTAAAACTACTTAAAGTGCATTTTAAATGTCAAAAATTTTACTGTCAACATAATTTTTCTGATGTCAAATGACACCTTTCAACATATTTTGATTTACAATTACTATTTCATTTGTAAGATTTTGACCCAAAACAATTGTGAATCCTATTTAAGACATTGAAGAGTTGTTTTAATATATATTAGTTTAAAAATTAGAAGCAAAATAAGTAAAAATCAAAATTTCTAGAGTTATTGTTGTACACTGGTAGAAATAGTGTTAAAAAAGCATGTTCTTTATGAAATAAACAAACTCAACTTATTTGATCTCTCTGCATAATTTCAGGAACTTTATTAGATAAACAGATACAACACTTCATTTTTTTTTTTTTTTTAATAAAATATGATGTGAATTTCTTTTTAACTTCAGGGTGCTTTGAATACGGTACCACAAGATTTAACTAAACTATGTTCAAAATTATGATCACTAGGGCTGGGCGATATCAGAATTTTAATATCGTGATATATCGCTGACCAAATATCGATAATTTTCGATATATCGATATATTTCAATTCATATGTCACTCCATTATAGGGTTATAATTGTAACTGTCCTCTGTATAAAATACTACAAACACATAATAGTATATATATATGTGTGTGTGTGTGAGTATGTTAATTATCAAGAAAAAACAAAAATATCAATATCTTAACATATTCCAAGGAACATAAATTTTAATTTTTGTCATCTGCTGTGGATGGGTAATATGTTTTGCCAAGCAGAAAGACACCATCCATAGAGTTTCAGCGATCTTTCAAAATGAAAAGTATTTTCCTACCTAATTTGAGAAAGATTTTTTTTTTTTTTTTGGGGGGGGGGGATTTTTTTAAAAACCCGTACGCAAAACGGGTAAAAATACTAGTATTCAATAAACTCTAAAACTAAGGTGAATCACAATGAAAAAAGAAAAAACTTCCGCTTTAAGTAAAATTTCTGCTTAAAATAAATGACATAATAGAATTACCATACATGTAAATTATTAATGTTATTAATAAAAAATGCAAAATAATATGTGATTTAATATAATTATTTATTAATGCTATTAATAAATGAAAAACAAACATACAAGAAATATCGAATTATTGTGCTCACATTCTTGAAAATATGGCAATCAATTCTGCATTCCGGCAGCAATAACTGTACACAAGCTCACAGGAAAACAACAGTCAGCCACCATTATGGAGTCAACAAGTAATTGTAGCGAAAATACCCGATCCTCGAACGAGTGTTTCAACTTCGATTCTCGAACGAACTCCGATAAATAAAGCAGTACATCAGAATAGTAGATTGTTCGCCCATATTCCGGTATGTGCGCGACACCAGCGCAAAAAGTGGACGGTTCGCCCATATTCCGGTATGTGCGCGACACCAGCGCAAAAAGTAGACTGTTCGCCCACATTCCGGTGTGTGCGCGACACCGGCTCAAAACCGGAAGTATCACGCAAGTGCCGATTACAGCGCGAACGTTTGCAAAAGTAAACAGCTTTTGCGCCGACAGAGGTAGATTCGAAATTCCGTAACTCCGTAATTTCGAAAGTAGGATGAAATACCGTTTGAAACGATATATCGGAAGGATTGAAATCTCAATATCGTTACCGCGGTCTTAAAGAAATATCGATATATAACGATATTACGGTATATCGCCCAGCCCTAATGATCACAGGTTTTCACCATAAGCCTTCCGGTTATTCAAAAATTCCTATGGAACCCAGGTTATCCAAAAAGTCCTATGGAACCCTGGTTAACTGAAAATGCTTTGATCCCATGTTTTTCGGGTAACCGGTGTTTTACTGAATAATAAATTCAGTTAAACTTATTGTTTGCTTATCACACCTTGTCATACCTAACATATTTAGTTTTTCAATTTTGTTTTTATATTTTTTTTAATGTAAGATACTTTTACTTTTGGAAGTGATTTTTAAATTAAAACTATCATCATTTCCAAAAAAAAAAAAAAAAGGAGGGGGAGGAATAAAATAATGCCTTTGTAGGGATCAATCTCAGCTGCCTAATGCAAATGGGAAAAAAAAAAAAAATCGTTTAAAAATCAAGTTTGGGTTCTGACAATTGAAAATCTTTCTAACTGGTTGGGCTTGAGTTTCAAGTTGTCAGGTTGGGGATAAGTTTAATCAGTGATGTAATCATAAAAGAAACAGAGTGTATACGCTGAAGGCAGAAAGTGTATCTTAAAGTGTATATACTATAGCTTTCTTGAGAAATAGAGAGTATACGGTGTTCTTAAAAAAAAAAAAAAAATTCCAGATGGTATATGGCATATATCACCATATACCCTGCACTACATCCCTGATTTCAATTTAGAAGAAAGTGAAAAGACAAATTTATCCTTACTATCAACATTGACATTTAAATTGGTAACTTGTATGGAATCTTCTAATATGCATGTAGTAAGGATTAAAAATTTTGTTGAGATAAATTTATGTATATGAATTAAAAAAATTTGCTTTTTAGTTTTCAATTTCAATCTGAGTTTGTTTTCTGCATTTAATTCTAGCCATCTGTGTCACTTCTGCTGAAATGTGCCAAGGTAGATGAAGTACCCTTGTCTTTCAGAAATAATTTATGCTACTTGGATGCTCTTTTAAATACTCAAGATTATCTTAGTCATAAAGTATGTAAATTCTCTCATCTTTCTTTTTTCTTTTCTTTTTTTGTATTGTGTTTCATGTATTTGTAGTTTAGCAAGAGTCTGTGCAGTTTTTTTTTTTTCTTTGAAGCTAATTTTATGGAAAAAAAAAGGGATTTTTGTGAAATGTATATAGTATTATATTTTTGTGAAAAGATGAAATCCAATGGCTCCAATTCAAACTAAACATTTAATAAAATTAACTTCTTTAAGTTCTTCTGAAACAAGTTTTCCTTTTTAGTAAACTTGTTTTTTAAGGTGAGGGAGGCTAGACACACACACACATATATATATAAGCTTAACAAAATAAAAATAATGAATGAAAAATGTTTTTATGGAATGAAATTTTATAAAGATTAATTTCGTGGAGATTATTAAAATGATATTTATGAAGGGTCCCTAAATATATCCCAAATTTTTCCTCAATCGGCCCCTGAGTTTAGAGACTTTGTATCTATATTAGCATATAGAGTGTCCCTTTTTATCATAGACCAATAATTAATTGCTAATTTTTTTTGTAAGTGTTTGGCTATGGTCAGTATGTTCTCCCTAAATTTGAAAAAAAAAAAAAAAAAAAAAAAAAAAAAAAAAAAAAAAAGAAACACTGAAAGGGGACGCTGTAATCACGATGTATGTGTCTTTTTCATTATTCTACCATCAAAAAGTGTATGAAGTTATGCATAGAACTGAGCAAACTTTTTTGTGTACGGCAAGCAGATCCTTCCTAAATTTGAAAAAAAAAATCTGCCAGAAGGCGACACTGTAAAAGCGATTTTCATTATTATACTGTCCAAAAGTGTATAAAGTTATGTACAGATATGACAAAAATTTTTATGTATGATTTTGTTTTGGCTATGGCCAGCAGATCTTTCTTGAATTTGGAAATATTCCGTGGGAAAAGAGTATTGTGATATTATTTATGGTATGATTTTCTTCATTCTTTGTTGTTCTATTGTTCATCGCCCGTGTATAGACAGGAACTGGCATCCTGCTAAGGCGGCTATTTGCAAACAGCTGATGATTTTAGAATAATGGAAAACTATTAATTTAAATAAATATCATGATCCACATTCATTCGTTTTTATTCCGATTAATTGACTGAAGCAGAAATTAAAAATGAAAATCAAACTTGGTATAGTATTGAATTAATAATATTAAAATATTAACATGTGTCACTAATTTTTGAAAAATTGAAATGTACGTATGAGATAGAAGAACGTTTTGAGATTGCCACATCCAACAAGTTAAAAAAAGTAAATTTAATGCCATATCTTTTAATCATAGATCAAGAAATTGTTAGTGACACTAATGACAATAAACATGAAATTCCTCAATAGACAATGGGAAATCTTTAAACAATGTTGCCGGCTGTTTGTCGATTTATCAATCAAAGTAAAGTGTGGCAGATAAAATTTTGGATTGTGCCATAAAATTACACAACAATACATATAAAGATCAGTTATTCAACTATTACACCCTGACGCAAAAGTTTAGACAATGAAGAAATTCTTACATACTTTGAAAAATATTTATTCAATTTTCAAATCACTGCTTGAAATTAATGTGCTGTACATATAAACAATATTTATAACAAAGAAAAGTGGAATTGTGCATATTGCAATAAATTAAATGGTAACAAAAATAAACTGCTGTCTCAAAAGTTTAGACACAAATCAAATAAAATCGAAATAAACAATTTTTAAAACCTGGTTGTGCATCCATGCTTCTGTATTACGTCAAATATACAAGATTACATCGAAGAAACTAAATCTTGCATAGTTTGTGGATCGATATTGTACCATGCATCCTCAATAGATGTCTTAAGTTCCTGTACAGAAGAGTATTGTCTAGTGTTGCTATAAACTTTGCGACACATGATGCTCCAAAGGTTTTCTATAGGGTTAAGATTTGGGCTACATGCTGGCCAGTCGAGAACTCTTATATTATGGGAATTAAACCAAGATTTTGAATGTTTTGCAGTATGAATTGAAGCATTGTCTTGCTGAAATTCCCACTGATGACCCCCTAGAAGCTCAGCAAATGGCAGTAGGTTTTCTTATAATGTCTGTGTATAATGCTGTGAAGTTTGACGACCACTGGTGAAGGTCAGAGATACTTGTCCATTATAGCAAAAGGCTGCCCAAACCATCACCGAGTCCCCTCTTGTCTGCGACTAAAAAAACGTCGGGGTTCCTTCCGCAAGTCATGCCAATATGATAGACAACCATCTGGACCATCCAGATTCCACTTTTTTTCATCGCTAAATATGACTGACTGCCATTTCTCTCCATATGACATATGCTTTCGAGCCCACATCATTCTTTGTAACTTATGATGTGGCTTCAGAGCTGGTTTCTTCTGCATTTTGCTATAAACGATTGTTCCTTTTTCCAAAATTCATCTACGAATCGTATCCTTTGATACAGAGAGTCCCGATGAGCTTTGAACTCCACGTAAGCTCATTTGTTGAGTACTCGCTAGTCTTTGTATCAGGCGATCCTCTCGTACATTTGTCACACGTGGCCTCCCAGACTGACATTTTGCTTTATATTCGGAACCACTCAATAAAACTCGATAAATAGATTTTTTTCACCTATTAAGAATAGCAGAAATTTCAGAAACGCTCTTCCCTTCACCTTTCAACTGCCAAATCCTTGAAACCTCATTCACTTGAATTTCTTTAGCTCTCGGCATGTCGACTATGAAGCGCAATCGTTTGCAGAACTTAAGTACTCCAAATTTGTGACATCATCGATTCTAAATTTGCATATGCCAGCGAATATTCAAAGAAATTTAGAATAGTGTCTAAACTTTTGCGACAAGCACATTTGAATTTTTATGAAAAAAATTAGTATTATAGCAAATAAAACGACTGTCTTTTGTACATAGCATTTTAAATCAGTTTTTGAATATATTTACAGGTTTTTGTAATTCTGACGTCATAATTCTACATTTTAAAGCTGAATGACATCATTGTCTAAACTTTTGCGTCATGGTATTACTAAGGAAAGTGACTTAGTAATTTAAATGTTGCGAATCCATCAATTTATTCATGCATTTTGTTCATCTTGAGTAATTACCATAAAATGGGGGTGAATCGGAACACTTTTCAACTTTAACGTAAAAAAAGAGCAACTACCAATTTATTTTATTTTTGACTAGAATCTTCGGTCTTGTTTTGTTCTTGAAATTTAAAGCAAAAGCGAAAATAAATTTCAGTTTATATGTATATATTTTGTGTTTTTAATAATGTTCCGATTCACCTGTATTCTAATCTTTATTTTGATTCGGACTTTAACTAGGTTAATAAAAATGGGTAATAATGATAAGGGAGGAATATGAAAAAGTAATTACTATCAAACCAATCCTTTATTATTATTTTTTTTTATGCAAGTGAGGGTATGACTTTTCAAAAATTAGAAAACTTTGAACTCAACAAAGATTGAAATTTGTTCTAAGAAAATCTATTTGAATCGAGGAAGATGAAATTTAATGCAAATTTAGCCCTGTTCTAAGTTATCATGTACTATTAGTCATTGGGTAATTGAATCTATTGGGTAACCCCAATCGCTATACGTTTTGATACAATCTACTAATAAGGCTTTTCATCCTCAGCTCTTAATACTGTATGCATCCCTCTCTTTTTTAATTGGTTTCCCGATTTGAGATATTTGTGTAATGTGGTTGTCAAAGAATATTTCTCTGCAAAGAATATTGTTACAATACATATTTATGCATATGTTTTTAGATATGACATAAAACTATTATTGTATTGAAAAATAAATCATGACCGTAAATGTGTTCCGATTCACCTCTTAAATCTGTGATGTTACAAGGCATTTTTCACATTTGCATTATGTAGTTTAAAAATACTTAGAATCTAATGCAGAATATCGCTTACAGGTCTATCATTAATTAAAACCCCCTACTCTTTGTTTTAGAATACAAAAAATACTGCAGTTACGTACAAAGTTTTGAAGACGTTGAAAATATGAGGTTTTGGAGGACCCACTTGCAGTTTTTTTATATACCCCAGTATTCTTGCTATCATGGCAAAAGTGAATATTCCAACTCTTAATGATATTAAATTCTTATAAAAAAAATGGCAGCTAAAAATATCATCACGTGTAATTATATTAAATTTATTTGTATGACTGGGAAGTTTCATTCCTATTCACCCCACTGTTCCTAACACCCCGCTTTACGGTAATTCTTTTATATCAACAATATTGTCAATTATTTGAATTTTTTACTAAAGATATTCAATTAAAAGAACATTATTTCTTATAGCATAAAGTTCCAGCCCATTTACTTAAAAAAATTAACTTCAGTTAATTCAATGTAAGGAATTATTTTTATACTAATTATTACATTGTTTAATGTGTATAAAAATTGGTTTCCCTTGAAAGTACTAATAGGAGTTATTGAAAAGTGATAATGAAGTAAGTGTTTGTAAATATGATTGTAAGTATATATTTTTTCTGTTTGATTATTTCAGACAGCTGTAGACCTTCCAGATATACTGATATGGGCCAATTTATATTCGTTGTCTAAAGCATCTTTGTTGCCTGATAGTAAGTTTTTTCTTTTCATAAATTTTAAGCTACTTATTATTAGTGTTCACATTTCTTTTGAAAGGGGGCAGGGCACATTTAGTGAAAAGGGCACTTTTTTGTCAAGAAAAAGGGCACTTTTTATAAGAAAAACGGCACTTTTTTTTCCATAAAAAAGAACAGTTGAGCAAGCAAAAGAACATCTCTGCTCCCAGGTCTCAAGTGCTACGCATATCTGCGCCGAATGAAAGTTTTTTCGTAAATTTGCCCCAAACCTGCGCTAAAATGTATTTAGTACCAAAATAAAAATTTTGTACGAATTGTCAATTCGAGAAACAAATCAAAATTCCATTTCTAACTTTTTATGCATCGCTACTTTCGTCAAAAAATGAAAAAAACACATAAAATATGCAGATTATTTCGTCAAAAGATAACTAAAAACAGGCAGATATTGTCAAAAAATCATGAAAAACATGCGAATTTCGGCCAAAAATAGCAAAAAACATGTTATATTTGACAAAGAATTGTGAAAAACACTATGTTTGGGTAAAGATCGCGAGAAAAAAAGCTTTCTTTTTTCTCGTGATCTTTTTACGCGATCAAGATACTTGATTCACAAACTGAAAAACAGAAAATTCTACCAGAAAGATTGCAAAGCTACAAGGTAAACTACACTGCTGAACAAAAGTATTAAAGTATGTTTCCATCTAATAGTATGAATTGCTGAAAAAGAAATTTCAAGCTAATGTGTATTTTTTTGCTAAACTAAATTTTCCCGTTATATCAATGGAGAGATGAAATACAGGGCTGTTCAAAAGTACTGGAATACATATTTGGGTATATTTCGCTATACACTATTATTTCCCGAAATAAAAAAGTTTTGTTAAAGATTTCATGAAGTGTTGGAAAGTGCTTCATAATCCATGCTTAACACATGATTTTTCTTACTTGTTGATTAGTTTACATGAGTCATCTATTTATGGTCTTTATCTCAGGACATTGCAGAGGAGAGGGGGAAAAATATAGGTCACGCGACAATTTGAACAAAAAAGGGTTTTTCTTTTCTTTTCTCCTTTACAAATTAATTCTCCTCTCAGGACATTGCAGAGGAGAGGGGGGAAAATATAGGTCCTAGACAATTTGAACAAAAAAGGGTTTTTCTTTCCTTTTCTCCTTTACAAATTAATTTTGAAAGATAATTTCGGGAAAGAAAGGTTAACCACATGCACTAAACTCTCTTTACCCTCTTGTCACTTTGATCCTCATATGAGGCTTTTACTTTGAATTGTAATAGTTGAATGAAAAAAAGATGAAATTTTTTCCTTTTTCATTAGTAATACCATTAAATCATTTAGAATACATAGGAAGCTTCTAAATAGTTGCATTATTGTACTTAGATGTCAAAATTAGATAATTTCTAACAGTATTTACAATTATTGCTGTATTATTTTGGATGAGAAATGAACTAATTTTTTGAACTGTATTATTTTTTGAGTTACTTATTTTTCTTTTCTTTTCTGTGAGGTAAAAAATGTTTAATTATTCTTTAATTTTCCTTTAATATGTGCATGCTTTCAAATTAATTTTAAACATAATAAATTCCTTAAAAACTGTGGAGGTGTTTTGGGCCTTACAGGAAACTTAAAGAGTAACATTACAAAAAAAAGATCCTTTTGCACATGATTTATAATGGTATTTTAGAAGTATTAAAAGTTAGAAAGTTTTTTTTTCTCTATTTTTATAATAATTAGATGATAATAGGATTTCTTTGCACAACAATCTGAAACCACTTGTTGTGCTGATATTCTAATTTTGTGGAATTTTTTATCATTGCTTTGTTGACATTTTTCTAAACAGTAATTTGAATGTAATAATGCATTCAAAATTATGATGATTGTTAACATTATAGTAAAATATTAAAATAATTAAGGGAGGACTGGGATGCTACGTCCATTTATGTTAATTTTACTCCAACATTTTATACTCATTCATTATATATGAAACTATATTTTATCCCAGTGTTTATATAATACTTTATTACTTAATTCAAATATTTGATGAAACTGCAAGAACTTCATTTGTTTTTAAACGAATCTTTATTTTCAGTTACAAGCTATCCACATATTCAGAAATGGATGACACGTTTAAAAGATGAGGCGGCTCTCAATAAAGGCTTTGCCAAAGCTTGTGGAAATGCTAAAATGGAAGCAATGAAGGTAACTATGATAGGATTATTGAAATCATCTGTATACATTTATGTATTCTGTAAAAACTGATTTGTGTTTGTAAAACACAGAAAATTGATTAGCTATTTTTACACTGTTTTATTTGATTTAATTTGGTTATTACAGGCATGAAAGAGTTCCTCCTAAAGGAGGAATTCCACCTTTTTTAAAGCAATTTTAGACATTATCTGGATTAATGCAAAAGTGCAAAGAAAATTTTAGAAGGCTATTACATGGGGGAAAGGGGGGGGGGTTGCCTGAAAAATTACATGACATTTTGTCAGGCCTCGGAGTGAGTCGCTAAACTTGCTTTTCTCGCTATTTTTTTTTTGTCTCTTTTAGTCTATATTTTTCAAATTTAATCTCTTTTTTTCGCTTTTTTTTTTTTTTTAAGATTTTCTTTACCCATCGATCGGTCGCAGGAAAAAGATCGTAACTTTCGTTATTTGATCGCGGGAAAAATATTGCGAAATTCAACAATTTGTCGCGAGGAAAAATCGGAAAACTTGTCAATCCGTCGCAGAAAAATCTCGAAATTTGTTAACTGTTCGCGGATAAAAATTTCAAATTTTTTCAGTTGGAAACCAGCAAAAAAATCATGGATTATGTCAACCTGCCATAGGATGAAACCACGAAATCCCGCGGAAACGATCGTGAAACTTAGTCATGGAAAAAATACCGCGAAATTTGTATTTCATTTACAGGGGGGGGGAATTCTAAAGTTCGTCTCTCTATCGTGAAAAAAAGTTTATGAAATTAGCATATTGTTTGCGGGCAAGAATTGCAAAATTTTTCTGTCAGACATTGAAAAGAAAGTGATTTTGATCAATTTGTGGCAAGATAAAAACGTGTAATTCGATAATCATTCGTGGAGGTAAAAATCATACACGTCGTCATTCAATCGCGGAAAAAGGTCTCGATTTTGTCATTCTTGCGAGGAAAAAAAAAAAACACGTATAATCCGTCAATCGGTGACAAAAACATATCGCAAAATTTGTTAGTTGATCTCGTGAAAAGCAATTGAGAAATTCGTCTGTGGATTGCGGAAAAAGAAAAAAAAAAAACCTCTTCATTCACTTGTTGCAGGGGCATCACTTTTTCGACAAACGGCAGATTTCCGCGTTTTTTAAGTTTTAAAAATCCGCGATTTTAATCAATTGATCGCGGGGAAAAGACGATTTTCATTAAACAATTGCGAGATCAAGCCGCGATTCTCACCGTACTATACTGGGGGAAAAAACACAATTATTTCCAAACACTTCCGAAATAAAATCGCGATTTTCGCCAAACGAAAAAAAAAAAGGGAGATTTTCGTCAAACGATCCCAAAATAAAACCGCGCTTTTCGTCAAATGACTGTAAAATCAAAAAGCGATATTCTTCGAATGTGTCAGATATATTAGGACCTTTTTCTTACCCTTGCACTAATTTATAATACTTCTCAAATTAAATATCTTTATTAATTCATTTATTAAGTACCTATATTAATTATTTCCATAAGTTAATTACTTCTATTTAACTTACCATACCTGTCATAATCTTTTAAAGATACAAGTCGTTTCAATAGTTTATTTAAAATAACTTTATTAAAGTAACTAAATAAATTTAACTTACCTTTTTCCAAACATAGTCATTTTCTCATAAAGTATAATTCTATAGTTAATAAATTTAAAAGAAACTTGTTTCTAAAATCACCTGTCTGTTCTTTATAAACACCGGCAACATATTAAACTTCCGTACGTAATTCCCGACCTAATCCAGTTGTTTAACTGAGTAATTCATGGAAGCAATAACAGATGGCGTCGCGATCATAGATCGCATCGCAGTCCACGTCATCTTTAGTTTTGCATATGACGTTCTGGAAACTGGTAGAAGGATGGGCTGTCATGCGTAGAGTTTCGTTTTAGACTAACGGTAAGATATAAATAGAATAGCGGGCAGGTTTTTATCAGTTCATTCACGCTTTCTATCAGCCGCTGTTTGTTTGGCCGTTCTAATGTTTTGAGTAAAGTTTTGTCAGCTGTTTGGTCAGTATGGAAAATATTCAAAGTGATTATGGTTTAGCTTAGTTCCTGCTTTTTGAGTTCGTCTTCCTTATTAAAGAACTTTTAATGTGAGTCATCTTGATGTTATAAAGAACTCTGGATGTTGTCTCCTGATGTGAATCGACGAGCCATGTTGTCTGATTTTTAAATGCCTTTGAAGGTGATTTAAAGAGTTTATCGGGAAGATTGAAAGTCGTAGTTCGTGTAAACCTCTTTCCCTGTTATGAACTGGTAATCGTCAGATGTTCAAGTAGAGACTTACTGCTGTTTAGGTATGCCGGTGATGGAAACAAGCGTATTTTTATTGTGTTAGATCATCCCTGTGATGAAGTATTTCAATTAATGAAGTAGCAGGTTCTTCATGGGAATAGATCAATGCCTCTGCATCAATGTCCTGGTTCATGGCTGTTAATATGCATAAAAAGCAATCATGTCGTGAGTCTGATTTTTCTTTTTAAATATTCTCCTCTATAAATAAATTAATCTTATGGGTAAATGTTATGTGATTTAAAGATTTTAATGGATTTAATTGTTTTATTATGATATAGATTAAATATGTTTCTGTTGAATATATATATTGAAATTTAATAAATAGATATTTATTTTTTAAATATGTTATCTTTATTTTTGTTTAAAGTATTTTCATTTAATTTAAATATTAATTTAAATTAACAATATCTTTATTTATCATAGTTAACATAATTTAATTTTTGGGGGGTTTGATAAAAACAGCAATAACGCTTTCAACTGTACTTTAGCACTCTGCTATATATATATATATTTTAAACCCCAATACATTACGTCTTCGTAATGTTAAACTAACAGGTTATGGGCCTTTAATATAAATTTAATTAAAACTAAAAAAAAAAAAAAATAAAAAAAAAATAAAGTTTCTTTAAGCTTTAAATGGCGAAGTTAGCGATTACAGTGGTTTAACTTAAAATAAATAAATGAATCTATTGAATTGATAGTTAAAAACTTATGTTATATTTTAATTTTGATATAAGAAATTGATTTAAAGTTATAATTTTTTTTATGATTGTTTAATACCAGGTTTAGTTAGTTAAATAAGAAGGAATTTATTCCGGCCCTTCACGGGTGTTAACGATAATTTTAGTTGGGGGGGCCGCGATCTTTTGATGGTTAATCTAGGTATAAGTTAATTTGTTTTGAACTGTATTGATTAGATATTTAAGTAATTTTTAAAAGTAAATAGTTTAATATAGCGTTAGAAATATTTAAAATTGATAGAATTTTTTTTTTATAATTAAAGAAATTAAAGGTTTGTTAATGTTTGATTAAATTTTTTCAATATATAAATCCTTTAAATGAAATATAGTATAAGTTAAGAGGATAATATAACATTTGGCTCACGCCATGATTGCAATTATTTCATTTTTAAAAAGATGACTCAGCTACTGGTTAATCATCGTTTTGAGGATGGCCTTGGAAGTGAAAGTGTTGAACTGTGAATCCTGAACTGTTTTTGTTCGAGGCTTTGGAACTTAAGAATGGCTATGGAGATAGAGGTTTTCGATTGAGAATCATCTGGAACTGTTTTTAAAGGTTTCTGGAGAACGTGGAGTTCCGTACTTCGTTTGATCGTCTTTCATCTAGTAAATTGAAGAATTCATCGCTGCAACGATACGAGATTTTGAGCTGCTATGTGATTAAAGTTTACGTCATCGTTAACGTCGGTACGTTCCCTAAGTGGAGCGTGCTGGCGCCAATTCATCGATGTGCTGCTGTTGTTTTATTTGGAATAGCAAGATGTGTTTTGTGATGGATTCGACTTTTTGGAACTTCGACTTTTTGGATGTATGGAGTTCCAGATGTGTTTTGGAGGACTAATCTTGCCACTTTTTTTGACCTCGACTTAAACGAACTGATGCTGACTGTTTTGTTTGACCGGGAGCAGACTGGACTTTATTTTTTTAGCGGTGAATGAACTTTTTTTTTGCAAGCTGGAGCGAAGCGGCAGATGGTGATCTGGCATCAAGATTTTTTTATTTTTTTTTTAATGTGTTGTAATTTTTAATGGTATTCATCTGTTTCTTTTAAAAAAAATTTGAAATATAGTGAGAAATGATATATTTATACCCCATCATTTAATGAAGACTGTTATTATTTTTGCATGTATTTATGTTAAGTTTTAAAAGTTTAATTTTTTTTTGCTTGAACTAGTGGAGCCTCCGACCTTTTGCCTTGATATTTAAATGAAGGAAGCTAAGTAGAGCAAAGATGAGGAGTTTTTGTTTTCAGGACAGAGTAATGATTAATTAGATTTGATTAATTTAAAAGTTAGAGTTAATTATGAAGTTAAATATATAAATGGCTTATTTTTAATTGAAATTATTTTTTCAGTTAATATATTGATTAAAATTTTTTTATTTTCCAGTTAATAAATTGAATAAAAATGAAGTTTAATACTTAAAGACATTTTTTTACTCTCCCTCTTTTAAAGTTTTATATATAATAGTAAAGTACTTTAATTAATAAATAAAAATAAGGATAAATTGTTTATAATTTGAGATTAAAATATAAGTTTAAAGTATCTATTAACTAATTACAGATTAAAATATAGACTTAAATTTTTTTTTAATTTACAAGTTTAGAACTTAAATTTTTTTATGTTCATCATTTGGAGGATTCTTCATATTTAGTGTTAGATTTTTTTTTTAGAGAAGATCCATACCATGATGTGATGAATACATGTTGGGATTTGAGTTTTATTTTTAAAATGTTAAAATTAAAAGTTCTAAAATATTGAAGTTAATTTTCAAATATTTAAAGAGGGGAGTTATCTGTTAAATTTTTTAAGGATGAGTCAACTGTGGGGAACCGATGTTAGAGATTCAACTTTGTATTAATGATAGAAATCTGGGAAAGTAACAGATTAAGATGTCAAAGGTTATAATGACCATTGGGTTGAACTTTGTTTGGTTTCTAACTCTTGGCTCATCTGAATGAATTTTATTAATAAATTTGAATAATTGATGGTTTAATTTGCTTCTGTTTCTGAAAAACTAAAGTTAAAATAGTTATAGTAAAGATGTGTGAAAATTTAGTAATCTTGTGTGAATATTTAATGTGTAAGAGAAAGGGCTTCTCAATTTTTCTTGATTAGAGTTAAAATTGATATAAGTGTAATTATATGCAAGAAAAGGAGCCATACTATATATAGGCCTTAAATATGCAATGAAGTTATTATATTGATTTATTTACAAGTTTAATATATTTTTGCTTTATTTTTTTAGTTGAAAAATAAAAGTGTAAATTTTTCATTATAAAGGTTGAAAGTTTTTATTGAATTTTTCTTATGCATTATTCAAGAAGTTTCTTTAATGGAATCTTTAAGTAATCAAGTATCTTAAATGGCATGTAATTAGCCTTGTGAAGGATTTACTTGATGTGATATGGAAAGAATATCCTTATTGAAGTGACTTCCTATTGAAATTCTTGAAAGTAAATGTTTTTTTATAATTGCTCATGAATCTTGGAACTTTAAAGATAATTTGATTAAGGAATTGTTAATTTTTTAAGTAAGATAATTTTGAAGTAAAGTAATTTTTAAATAAAGTAATCTTCAATGAAAACAACTTTCAAGTAAAGTAATTTACAAGTAAAAATAATCTTTATGTAATTTTTAATTAAAAGTAATTTTTAAAGTAATTTCAGTTTAAAGTTTTTATTAAGTAATTGCAGTTTTTAACATTTCTGTTCGGCATTGGGGATTGCAGTTCAGATGTTCTCTTTCGCTCACTGTCGGACAGAATGTTTTTTTTAAGTAAATATGTTTGCTTCGAAGGAAATAGTGTTTGTGTCGCCTTAATCGATAGTATTGGAACTGGAAAGTGGTCTCTTTGATGGTGGTTATACCATCGCATTTTTCCTCTTTATTTTCCTTATCCTTTTTAGTTGAATCTCATTTTGACAGTACAAGCTTTCTGCCTGAAAATATTTGGATTTTGGGTAGTTAGTAAATCAGGTTTTGAGTTTTATTTTTTTTTTAAAATCTGAATTTATAAAGGGCTGTTTTTAGGAGAACGTAACGGAGTGAAGAGTGCGAGGAGTTAAATTTTTAGGAGATCAGGTTCCTAATGTGGTCATCCATGAAATATGGGTCTACATGTACTTATTAATTGAGGCGACGGGCAGATATTACAAATACATTAGTTCTGGCAATTTTTTTTCTATTTTTGATATAGTGGATTCATGAGTAAAGAATTTGAATTTTTTTTGATAATTTGAAATTGTTCTAAATTAAGTATAGATTTTCTTAAGGATAGCATATGGCTTTAGTGTGGTATTAAATCTGTCTTGCTGAGGAAGGTTTTGGAAGTAGTTAATATGGAGGGCTCTGCAGTTCATAAATTAAGTTGAATGGTTCCTGATTGGTAGGAATTGAATATGTAATATAAAGGAATTCTTGTGAAGTTAAAAGGGGGAACAGCTAGGTGTGATTTACAATTGGATTTAGTTAGCTGCTGGACTAGCTTAATTTTTTTTATTGATCTAGATTTTATTGGATTTTAAAGATTTTAGTGAGCTGGTCTCTTCTTGTTTGTTTAAGGATAGAGGATTTTTTTTAGAAAAAAAAAAAAAAAATTGAGAAATTAAAATCTGAGAAATGGAATTTCGGTTGGTTTGTAGTGATTAGAAAAATCAAATTTTTTCAGTTTGTAGTAATTTTTAAAGAAAATAGTTTAAAGTTAAATTTGGGTTTATGAAGGATAATGCTGATGAAGGATGGCTGGTAAAGTGTTTTCAATATGAAAGAACAAAAGGATTTTTGTCTCATATTGCTTTTGAATTTGTGGATTGTCAGGCCTTGAGGATGTGTTTGAAGCTAGAATCCTTGGCAGTTTTAATCCCGACAAGTAACAGCAACTTCCCTGGAAAACATTTTTTTTTGTTAGAGGTTGAGTTGCGTTGTGTATAAAGTAGCCGGATAAGTACATGAGTTGTCTGTTAGAATTTTTTTTTGGGATTGTTTTTGGGTATGACTTGATGTAGTCATTGAATAAATAATTACGAGAATTCTTTGGAATTGCAGTTTTGGTCTCCTGTACAGCCTATGTCTACGTCCGTTTTTGTGAGTGTTTGGTGTGAAGTCTTCAGGCCTGAAGCAATGTAGATGAATACGTGCGTGCAGTTGCATTAGTGCTGTTAGGGAATACTGGAACCTTTGGGCCAATTCTGGGACATATTTCCCGCGGTTCTCGGGATTGACCTTTTGGATTCAATATGGTGAGTGATGAATGAGTGTTATGTACCACTTAATTTGTAATATTTTTTGGTTGTCCTAGATGTGGGACATTAGGTTTAGTTTTGTGTTGTCCAGTGTGTAAGGATTCTTAGACATGGGAGATGTTAGGATGACAGTATGGAAATTTTTTTTGAAATTAAAAACTTATGAAATGGGGCTTGCGGTCTAGGTCGACATGGATTCGTGAGTCTCTTCTTTTATAAACAATAGTTTTTCATGTGTGGAACAGACAACGTGTTGAGTACTTAGGCTAAATGGAAGGTGAAATTTAGGTGTTGTCCGTTAATTCAGCATTTGTCCTGGAGAAATATTTAATGTGAAATAAATAAGCAAGTATGAGAAAATTTTAAGAGTTTATTTAGTAGTCTTCTATTCATTTTTTAGGTGGGTGTATGGATATATATATATAAAGATTTGTTAGATGTCACATGTAAAGATTTATAGGTGCACTGTTAAATTGAGTTGATTGACAAGAATTTTATGTTTATTGTAAATGTATAATGGACACTATGAGAACTTCTGTTGAACAGACTTTAATTTTATGTGACATAATATACTAGCATTAAGCTGCATTATTTTTGTATTAGATTTGAATTGTGATGAATACCTTATCTGTGATATTTTTAGTTTTAATTGTTTTTAAATGTGTGTGTTTGTTTTATGTGATAAATAGAGGAGAATCATAAAGGTAATTTTTCTTGTTTTTCAGCATTCTAGGACTTGATGCATGGGTTTTTGGATTTAAGGAATATAGATTTTTTTTTCTTTTGGGGGGCTGATAATAATTTTTTTATTTGGAAGCTTTTAGGAGGCTGTTTCTTTATGCAGGCGTTTGAGAAATTACTGGCCATTGGATGAATCATGAAGTCTTAACTTTTTAGGCCGACGTTTGGTTTCTGTAATTTTTTTTTATAGTGCTCGGGTTGATAAGAGGGGGGGCATTTGTCAGATATATTAGGACCTTTTTCTTATCACCCTTGCACTAATTTATAATACTTCTCAAATTAAATATCTTTATTAATTCATTTATTAAGTACCTATATTAATTATTTCCATAAGTTAATTACTTCTATTTAACTTACCATAGCTGTCATAATCTTTTAAAGATACAAGTCGTTTCAATAGTTTATTTAAAATAACTTTATTAAAGTAACTAAATAAATTTAACTTACCTTTTTCCAAACATAGTCATTTTCTCATAAAGTATAATTCTATAGTTAATAAATTTAAAAGAAACTTGTTTCTAAAATCACCTGTCTGTTCTTTATAAACACCGGCAACATATTAAACTTCCGTACGTAATTCCCGACCTAATCCAGTTGTTTAACTGAGTAATTCATGGAAGCAATAACAGATGGCGTCGCGATCATAGATCGCATCGCAGTCCACGTCATCTTTAGTTTTGCATATGACGTTCTGGAAACTGGTAGAAGGATGGGCTGTCATGCGTAGAGTTTCGTTTTAGACTAACGGTAAGATATAAATAGAATAGCGGGCAGGTTTTTATCAGTTCATTCACGCTTTCTATCAGCCGCTGTTTGTTTGGCCGTTCTAATGTTTTGAGTAAAGTTTTGTCAGCTGTTTGGTCAGTATGGAAAATATTCAAAGTGATTATGGTTTAGCTTAGTTCCTGCTTTTTGAGTTCGTCTTCCTTATTAAAGAACTTTTAATGTGAGTCATCTTGATGTTATAAAGAACTCTGGATGTTGTCTCCTGATGTGAATCGACGAGCCATGTTGTCTGATTTTTAAATGCCTTTGAAGGTGATTTAAAGAGTTTATCGGGAAGATTGAAAGTCGTAGTTCGTGTAAACCTCTTTCCCTGTTATGAACTGGTAATCGTCAGATGTTCAAGTAGAGACTTACTGCTGTTTAGGTATGCCGGTGATGGAAACAAGCGTATTTTTATTGTGTTAGATCATCCCTGTGATGAAGTATTTCAATTAATGAAGTAGCAGGTTCTTCATGGGAATAGATCAATGCCTCTGCATCAATGTCCTGGTTCATGGCTGTTAATATGCATAAAAAGCAATCATGTCGTGAGTCTGATTTTTCTTTTTAAATATTCTCCTCTATAAATAAATTAATCTTATGGGTAAATGTTATGTGATTTAAAGATTTTAATGGATTTAATTGTTTTATTATGATATAGATTAAATATGTTTCTGTTGAATATATATATTGAAATTTAATAAATAGATATTTATTTTTTAAATATGTTATCTTTATTTTTGTTTAAAGTATTTACATTTAATTTAAATATTAATTTAAATTAACAATATCTTTATTTATCATAGTTAACATAATTTAATTTTGGGGGGGTTTGATAAAAACAGCAATAACGCTTTCAACTGTACTTTAGCACTCTGCTATATATATATATATTTTAAACCCCAATACATTACGTCTTCGTAATGTTAAACTAACAGAATGATCGCGAAATAAAACAATTTTCATCAAGCTATCCTGAAATAAAATCGCGATCTTTGTCAAACGGTCGTGAAATCAAGCAGCACCACCTTCATCAAATGATCGCGAAAGAAAGCAGCGGTTTTCATTGAATGATCATGAAATTAAACCCATACTTTCGTCAAACGATCGCGAAATAAAACCTCGATTTTTGACATATGATCGCGAAATAAAGTTCCGATTTTCGCCAAACGATCTCGAAATAAAACCGCGATGTTCGTGAAACGATCCCAAAATAAAATCTTAAATTTTGTCATACTATCGCAGAAAAAGCTAACTTTTTCTACTAGCTAGTAGAAAAAAAACAGTAGAGTTCATCAATCGATTGCAGAAAAAATTATGAATTTCATCAATCGGTGTCTAAAAAAAAATCATTTTATTAATCATTCGCGAAAAGTAAATCGTCAATTTGCCTCAGAAAAAAAACATGAAACTTCATCCATCAGCTTTGTGAAAAAAAAATACCACAGATTTCTTAATCGCTAGTTTCGTGAGACGATTAAAAAATAAATTCTCAAATTATGTGAAAAATTTTGGTAAAAATTTACGAATATCGGCAAACGATCCCAGAAAAAAAATTGCGAATTTTGAATAGCGATCGCGAAAAAACCGTAAATTTTGTGAAACGATCGCAGAGAAAAAAATCACAAATTTTGGGCAAACGATCGTGGAAGAAAAATTGGATTTCCGCCAAACGATCACAAAAAATCCGAAAGTTTTGTCAAACGTTCCTGAGATAAAATCACAATTTTTGTCAATCGATCGCAAAAAAAAAAAAAACAAAAAAAAAACAAAAAAAAAAAAAAAAAAAAACTTTGCGATGTGTTGCTACTAGCTCATAGAATAAAACAGTAAAGTTCATCAATCGATTGGATAAAAAATTATGAATTTCGTCACTCGATGACTAAAAAAATTCCTCATTTTATTAATCATTCACGAAAAGTAAATTGTGAAGTTCGCCAATTGGTAGCAGAAAAAAAGCATGAAATTTCGTCAATCAGTAGTGTGAAAAAACATCGAAAATTTCGTCGTACAAGGGCAGCAATTAATCACGAGTTTCGGGAGACGATTGCGGAATAAATTCCCGAGCTATATCAAACAATTCCGGAAAAAAAAAATCGAGAATGTTGAAAAACGATCTCGGATAAAAATTGCGTATTTCGGCAAACAATCTCGGAAAAAATGAGTATTTCGAACGATCCCAGAAAAAAGAAGCGAATGTTGACTAACGATCGCAAAAAAATTGCAAATTTTTGCAAACGACCGTAGAGAAAAAAATCACGAATTTCGGCAAACGATCGCTTCTCAACATTTGCGATATTTTCCCGCGATCATTAGTAAAATTTCTCGATTTTCTTTTGCGATCGTTTACTGAAATACGGTAAACGATAATTAATTGATGCCATTGTTTTCAGAAAATTCGCAATTTTTCTGCATTTATCTGTCAAAATTTGGGATATTTTCCACGATCATTTGCCGAAATTCGTGATTTTTCGGCGATTGTTTGCCGAAATCCGAAATTCTTTCGCTTTTATTTCTGTAAATTCTTTTTTTTTTTTCGCAGTTGTAGGAAAAAGTAGCAAATTTTGACTAACGATTGCAGAGAGAAAAAATCACGAATTTCGGTAAGTGATCGTTAGTCAAAATTAGCGATTTTTTTCTGCGGAAAAAATGAATTTCTGCAAACAAACGCGAAAGACTTTTGGATTTCATCAAGCGATTGCAAAAAAATCACGAATTTTGTCAAATACACACAGAAAAAAATGTTAATTTCTGCAAACAATGGCCCAACAAAATTGTGAATTTAGACAAACGATCGGCGATAAAAATCCAGGGATGCCACTTTTCCGCCAAATGGCGGATTTCAGCTTTTTTTAAGTTTTAAGAATCCGTGATTTTTGTTAAACGATCGCAAATAATGATTTTCGCCGAACGATCGCGAAATGACATAGCGATTTTGGTCAAACGATCACAAAATACAACAGCGATTCCTATCAAACGATCGCGAAATAGAACAGCAATTTTCGTCAAACGATTGGGAAATAGAACAGCGATTTTGTATCAAACGATCGCGAAATGTAAACGCGATTTTCCTCAAAAGATCCCGAAGTATAACGGTGATTTTCATCAGAAAATCGCAAAATAGACATCGATTTTCGTTAAACGATCACGAAATATAACAGCGATTTTCATTTAACGATCGCGAAATATGACAGCGATTTTCGTCAAAAATCGCAAAATATAACTGTGATTTTTTGTCAAAAGATTGCAAAAAACGGCAATTTTCATCAAACGGTAGCGATATAAAACAGCAATTTTCGTCAAACGATCGTGAAATATAACAGCGATTTTCATTAAATGATCAAGAGTTACAAAAGCGATTTTCGTTAAAAGATCGCGAAAAATGACGGTGCTTTTCGTCAAAAGATCGCAAAATAAACATCGATTTTCGTTAAATGATCATGTAATATAACAGTGATTTTCATCAAATGGTCGCGAAACAAAACGGTGATTTTCGTCAAACGATCGCGGTGTAAAACGGCGACTTTCGTCAAATAATCGCGATATAAAGCGTCGATTTTTGTCAAACGATAAAAAAAAAATGCAAATTTTCGTTATTCACTCCTGGAATAATCATCGAATCTATTTATGTATTACTTAAATTGATTTAAAGTGATGTGATACTTAAAATTTCTCACTGAACCTGTTGCTAGGTTACATTAATTGATGTAAAAGACTGTGGACTATAAAAAAATAATTTTATTTACTCTTATTAAAGATTTACACCCCCCACCTCAAAAAAAAAGGTTCTTAAAAGAATAAATAAAATAGTTTTAATTCTTTATTTAGTTTATTGTAAATAATGTAGTTTACAAAATTCACGCACAAATGTTGTGTAAAATGTTGCAAATTTTACTTTATAAATAATTTTCTTTTTTGTTATTTTCTGAGTGGCACCCCTGAAAATCACAAATTTCACTAAAAAAAATTGCAAATGTTAGCAAACACAGAAAAATCATGTGTTTCAGTAAGCAATGGGGGCGGGGGGATATGACAATTTTCATATTAAATTGCATCAGTCGGTAGTGGGGTAAAAATTGCTAATTTCATCAAATGGTCATGAAAGAAAAAATAGTAAGCTGATTAAATGTGCCCTGAAATATTGAAAAAAGTTTGTGTTGAAGTATCACTTGGCACCAGTACAATCCCTGATTTGACTTTTACACCAAGACCATTTGATGAATTTCGCGATTTCTTCCTGAGATAATTTGACAGACTTCTCTATTTTATATTGCAGCCGATTGTCGGACAACATTTTAATGCAACCCATTTGCTGAATTTTATGATTTTAACACAAAACCCATTTGACTAATATTGTATTTTTTTTTTTTCTTTCTTTGAGGCCATTTGATGAATTTTGTGATTTTTATCCCAAGAATATTTGATTAATTTCGAGATTTTTTTTTTTCCCGAGATCATGTCACAAATTTTGTGACTTATTTTCTGAGACATTTTGATGAATTTCACTATATTTCCTGGAAGAACATTTGACGAGTTTTGGTTTTGTCCTCATGATCATTTGGTGAATTCTGTGATTTTTTTCCATGATGAATCGTCGCTATTTATTTTTCTGCAACCATTAACAAAATTCCCAATTCTTTCAAAATCGACTGAAATGCATTGAAAATGCATTCTGCGGATGGTGTTAAATCTTAGTGCTTATCTGTGTATCTAAAACATTTAAGTGCAGAGAAAAAACTGTTTTTTATTTGGTATCTTTTTTAGTCTCTTTTTCTTGCAATTTAGTCTCTTTTCTCTCTTTTTTAAGAGTGACTCAGCGGTCCTGGGCCTGTTTTGTCTGTTCAAACCCTTGGAGTTTGTTCTTGAATTGTTGTGGAAAAAAAAGACATAAAATGAAAAATGAGTTTATATCATATAAGTATCTGAAAGTTATGTAAATGAAGATGTTCAAAATGTCTTTAACCCATTTTTGGCCAAGCACAGAAATTTTATAAAATGTAGCATTATTTTTATTGAAATATGCTTAAATTACATACATTAAGACACAAAAAAAGATTCGTGCATGAAAAATAATATTTTATATAAGAAATAATATTATATATATAAAACGCCTCCGTGTACGACGATTCCGGGGTCAACCCATCCACGAGAAAAAGAAACTTATTGCAATTGCTTCCACGTTAGGCTTAACTATTCCGAGCCGTTCACAAATATTTTAATTGTTCAACTTATGAAAATATACATGCAAAAGATTTATTCATTACGCATTTTCTTTAAAACCTACAAAAACTATTTAATTATAATGTTTAAGTTCTAAATAAAACAACCAGCAATTACGAAAAAGAACAAACAATGTAAACAAGTTAATAATGTTGCCATTTAAGAATGACAAATTCCGTGAATGAATCTTTAGAATGACTCCATTGTAATATCACGACTCAGGATTGATTGGGTGCGTTCGGGAGCTATGCGTGCTGAGCGCGCGTGTTCAGGAGACAGTTACATGGAGTGAATATTACAGCGGATTTAGTACTCGGAAGCAAAAATCCCTGAGCTCGCGCGCGCAGCACGTGTGTCTCACGAACACGCGCTGTTTACTCTTTGTTATTTTCATTTGTTTCCGATCTTATAGAGTGTTTTTGTTAAATATTAGCTAAAAAATAGTCCAAAATAGGAAATTTTTTTATACATTTTAGCTATTTTTATTATTTTCTCTCAGTATTTTTATATATTTTTTGGCTGTAGTTTCACAATATAATCTTTTATAATTGATTTTTTGCGTTACTTTATTCTTTTAAAATTTATGTATTTACGATTTGTTCATTACAATCCCCCCCCCCCCCCCCCCCCCCACATCCACCAGACAGTTTTGTTATAGTTTTAAATGCAAATTTCTGTTAAAATTTCCTTTTTTATAAAGATTTTTTTCCGCGTGTTTAATCGCTGTATTTTTTAAAAATTGTTTAAGCCTACAGTGGCTGATTGACCACAGTTGTAATTTTTTTATCATCCTTTTAAAAATGCAAACACGTCATTTTGACGGGCTATCTTCTAGTTTTATATAATAATATAAAATATTATTTCTTATAATGAATAATATGAATATGAATAATATTTTTATGACTTTTGTTTTATTCTTATTTCATATGCAGAATTTGCAATTTTAATCTATTTTAAAAACATATAATTCATTTCAATTGGAATAATAATATATTTTTAAAAAGTCGAATTTGTCAAAGGCGTTTCAAATTAAAACTCTAGCGTATTTTGAAAATTTTTTAAGAGAAAGTGTTTACTCCAATTGAATTACTAATATTTTATGGATGTCTTCAAAAGCCTTAAAAAATAGAAGAAAAATGAAATTCTTGAAAAAAATGTGTCAGAGTGTTAAAAAAAATATTTATCGAAATGTTTCGTATATGAACCTTTGGCCGAAAATGGGTTAAGAAGACTTTAAATATTCAAAGTGAAAGGAAGTGTTTTTGGAGTAAAATATTTTGTACTTTTATACGGTACTTTTGGGTAATTTCTGTGATCTTCTTCAAGACGCCTGTCTGAAGCAAAGGATGTTGTTAATAATTATGAAAGAAAAAAAAAGTAATATGTGCAGTTACATTTAATTGGTATATGTAGCTATTAAAATGTCGCTTAAATTATGAGTTTGGGACCACTATATAGATGAAGGAATTTTTCCACCTTTTTTCTCCTTTCCCACTTTCATGCCTGTTATTAACATTTTCTGACATATTTGAAAAGTGTTTATGAATTCAGTTTGTCTGTCTGTGCTGTTACTTGTGTAAATAAAGTCCAATTGCCATGAAATGGATGTATGTTATTGGGTTTACTATGGCATGCTGGGTATTGAAAATGAAGGTGTAGCATTTGTTTTTCATTGACTGGGCCACTCAAAAGAATTCTTTCTTACATTATGGTCTATGGAGAAAAATCATCTACCATGTATTTTAATGATATTGTATTATTTGATGTACCTCACTGAGGTATACTACAAGGTTCTTACTATGGACTAGACTTGTCCAACTTTTCAATAAACAGGGGCACAACACAGTTCTTGACACTGAATAAATGACTCTAACCATACAGCAATACTATACCAAAATATTAACACATCTTATGTAATGTAAGTACATCTTGTAGTGTTAGACAAAAAGCCCCTATGGTTGTGGAGCTGTATGTTAAAACAATTTTAACCTTCCAGTGGGCTTGCCATTGTAAAATTAACAACATTCACTTAAAAAAAAAAAAAAAAAAAAAAAAAAATTCACGCCAATTTAATTTATTTGTTTTAATGTGTTATAACAAAATAAATTTAAGTGTATTGCGGAAATTGTGGGCAAAGAAAACTTATATGATATTTGTATGTTAAATTATTTCTAAAATTGAAACAAAACAGCAATAATTGAATGTTTTGCTCCTATTGTACAATTTACAACACATGCCTGCTCATGTGATGAAAATTTGTGTGCCCAGCGAAAGGTTAAGAACAAACAGAAATCATAGTAAATTTTCAAATTATATGTTTTTCTATGATAAGAAGATTGTCACAGACATGTTTGTATGGAAAAGTGCCAGAAACTTTAAACACATCTATAATGATATTAATAAAATATTGAAATCTAATATATTTTATTTTTTTAGGATATGAAAATATGCTTTGACTTATGTTAAATGCTTGAATTTAGTTTTTTAAAAAGAACAAAAAACAGGCATGGTAGTGACCCATTCATCAGCAGTTTGGAAGAGATAGCCTGGCACCAACCTCCTTTTTTTCCTATGATTTTTCTGATTAAAAATGCATTTCATAATTTTTCACAAATCTTTTGACTATTTAATGAGCTTTATGTATTTCTGTTCATTTTTCTATGTGTCACAACTTTCAAATGTGAAATTATTAAAAAATATATCTAAATTTTCTAACTTCAGATTCAGTTAGACATTGACACAAATTGTTGCTGATGAGGTTTTTGTGTTAATTATTGCCCTATAGGAGGCAATGCTATGCAAGATTTTTCATGATTTTTTAAATAACTCTACGTCAAAAGCTAATGCACTGATTTTCATCCCACTTAAGTTTCAATGAGACATTGACATAAATTGTTGCTGATTTGCTTTTAGTGTAAATCACCCAATAGGTGGCGATGTTATGTTGATTTTGCATAATTTACATGATTTTACCAATAAGTCTTATCTCAAGAATTAATGCACAGAATTTCATATCTATAGAATCCTCATGACGGGCATAAATTGTCACTTAATTTTGGTGCTGTAATAGTGAATTTTGAAGTATCAGCATATGTATGAGATAGAAAACAGTTTTTGAGTTGGCACTTTGAATATTCTAAACTTGCTAGGATAAATTTTTGTTGCTGTTTGATTTTTGTATAGGAAGACAAAATGTTTTTGCCTGGAAGTTATTAAAAAGAACTTATAAAGATTAATTTTTTCTTTCTTTTCCAGAAAATTCTGTGTAATAGCATTCCTGTGTTTGTGGAAGCTTGTAAATTTTTCATGCCAATTACAGTTCCTGATTTTACTTTAGAAACTAAGCAGTCTGAACCAGGAGACAGTGAAAAGGTTGATGTAAGTCATATAAATTGTGTTAATGATGTCATTTTTGTTTTTTTTGCACTGTTTTAAATTAAATTAGGTGTTTAAATTACTTCTTTTGCAACATATAACCGGCATGTCACGTTTTTAGACAGAATTCCATTTTGTGCCACCCCTCAAAAAAGAGAAGAACTGTTTCCCCCTTTTATTAATTTAGTAAGAAAGGATTTCTAAATAAGGTTTTTTTTTTTTTTTTTCTCTCTTCGAAGTTTGGTTATGCTCATCTCCGTTAACAGTGTAACTCAGAATTCAAATATTTGCAGAATAAGTGAATTGTGTCTAAGAGATTTTAAAACTTTTGATATGTTACTTTCTTATTTTATTTAAGTAGTACTTTAAAATAAAAATAATTAATACTTTTGAATGTAGTAAAAACATTCTAATTAATGCTGTAAAGAAATCTTTTTGCCTCTGTACAACAAAATAGGATTTCATGAGTAATTAATCAGTAGCTTCTTTCATCAGATAAGGCCAAATGTACGTATGCATAAAAAGTTAATTAAATCCAATTGATTTTTTAAATCATCAGATTTTAAAGCATTCACCTTTTATATAAACATTTAATAACAATTTTAATTTTTCTTAAGAAAGGTGTTATAGTAAAAATAAAATACATTGACTTGTTTCGGAACCGTCAAATAAGTTCCATAGTCATAATATAAATAAAACAAAATTTCAAAATATTTCTCGGACAATACAAATGACACGCGACAATGAGATATAAATAACAAAAAACATGCGCTCTATTGCAAAAAATTAAATTAAAATATAGACCATGATCAAAAACTTAACTAAAAATAAAAATTTCAAACTATTTCATGGTTAATACAAAATGACATGCGACAATGAGATATAAAAAACACGTGCGCTATTGTAAAAATTAAATTTAAAAATAGACCATGATCTAAAAGAAATTCCAACCTGGTTCATCCCATTCAAGCCCTTGCGAGGAATTTATTCATTAATTCTAACCATAACTTAGGAATAATAAAAGAAACGTTATCATTGCAAACCAGATTATTATGCGTATAAATTTCAATGGACTCTCTTATAATAGATTTACGATTACAATTAGATATGAAACATAATTTACTTTGATTAAACAATATTTTTGTCTCCACATTTAGATATTTGACGGTTATTATTATTAGTTATCATTTGACGGTTCCAAAACATGTCAATGTATTTTATTTTTACTATAACATCTTTCTTAAGAAAAATTAAAATTGTTATTATATGTACGTATGCAGTAAAATCTGAACTAACAGATGTAAATTTTCCAAGTGGGTGAAAAAAGTCCATGCCAGGATTTGAACCAGAGATGTATTGATTGAAGCTGCCAATGCTTTTCCAACTGAGCCATCCCAAACAAATATTGGAGGACTAATTCACCCAAATAACCCTAATGATAATACAATCTGGGCTGATACTTTAAACCAGCTCAACAGAATAAATCGAAAGTTAATAAATGGAACTTCAGAAAACGTTGCACATGAAATTATGTTAGATTAATTTATAACATGATTATTCATTCGGTAAATGAATTATGACAGATGTAAATCTTCCAATTGTGTTATAAATGAATCTAACATAATTGCATATGCAGCATTTTGTACAGTTCGGTATATTAACCTTCGATTTATTCTTTTGAGCTGATCCCATGTAATTTTACCCTTTAAAAAATAGAAGCAGGTTACCATAATCTGGAAAGAGTCAGTGATGTCTAAATCCGGAAAAATTAATGGCCACATTGTGAAACAAACTCATAAAAACAATAGTATTTATACAAAAGAAAACTAAAAAAAAAAGAGCAATTTAAAATGAAAAATAATTTATTTAATATATGCTTACCATTACCAAAACACACTAATTAAATCAAAAGTGTATATTTAATTTAATCGTAATTTTTTAAAAATTTGAATATTGCTATATCTTAAACTATGTATATTCAGAAGACAAAATTAACCAAGATATCATTTAAATATATATCAATACAAGAGAACTAAACTTTCGTAAGTCCAAAGATGATAAATTTTATGTTAACAGTTTTTATGCTAAAGAAATTGTTCTCTTTCGAGCCAAACTATTGCTAAACTTGTATTATGAGAGATTTCAGAGATATTCTATTTTATAACATCGTAACTCATGTCTCATTTTCAGGCCAAACAAAAATTGTTTGGTTTTAAGAATTTACAGAAATAATAATCTCAAATTGAGATACGATAGTTTGGTTCTAAACATTTCTAAGTTGGTAGTACCTGTAACCCCTTGAGTACTTTTGACAAGAGACTCATGCACTTGTTTTGCCTAAGTTATTGATGACAATTCTAATTCGTCATCATGTTTTTATTTTTAATCTATACACAAACACACTTCAAACACAATTCTCCCCATCAACACTTAGTCCACAAATTAAAAAGACATTGGCTACTGAAAAACACTTTTCATTACTGTCCTCACCACTTAATCGGGTAATGGATGATCAAATACCCTGCTTATTCGAATAGAACTCCCCGGAACCGAATTTATCACCATTGGTTCTATGTTATTTTCCCCCGCTTAAACTAAATACTTTTCACGAACTGCCGCTTATTCGAATAACATCTGGGTGACCAATGCTTGAAAAAAGGCACTCAAAATACATTTCAGCTTGAATTTTTCCTCACTTTTTGTCATTTTCAACTCATTTACACTGAAAATAAATTTTCAGTTCTTCCTGCAATGATTTCAACTGGCAAGCTTGTAATGTATAGGTAAAATGATCACCCCTCCTTTTTTGGCGAATGGGTGAAATAAGTTGGCCAATGTGGATTATTTTTGCATTTTGTAAGTTTAGTCGCATTTTTGATAGGAAAAAGGTGTTTCTATGAATTCTAAATGGAAAGTTTTAAACATTTCTGGTAAACTGCAGTTTTAATAAGTGTTAAATAAGAAAACATAAGTCTAGGTAAAAAAAGATTTTAAAATATTGCAGATGTAAGTTTCTAATATGAAATGCAATGCAGAAAAAATCCAAAAAGAATAGAGATAAAATGAAAATTTGGATCGAAAGAGGGAACATAATTCCAATTTTGATAACATTAGTCAGTATGTGCTGGAAAGGGTTTAGCAATGAAAACGAATGTTTCATTATTAAATATTGCTATGATTTTGCAGAAAGTGTGTGCTAACACACAAAAAACATTTCCATGTCTTTTGTGTGTAATTTCAATAAACATGTAATTTCCACATAAGCAAATTACTTTAAATGATGCAACATTTTTAAGTCTGTGTAAACAACATAAATTACAATCAGCAAAGTTTTAACCAAATTCCAATGAACTACGTGAAGTGTAATATAAATCATGTAACTGTATGTACTGATATTAAATTATTACGTACTTATTTTATATTAATATTTCTATTTATTTTACTAATTTATGCTATTATATTAACGATTTTATTATGTGTTAATTAATTATGTTGTAGATAGTTGTTTTACCTTTTTATTACGCATTAAATATTACATTTTGATGTTTCCCATTTAATCAAATACCCCACTTAATCGAATATTATTTCTGGTACCATCAATATTCGTTTAAACGGACACAACTATATCTCTTTATTTCCCATGTATTGAAAACATCCATCTTCAATGTATGGTAGTAACAAAGCCAGCCAATTGTAAGAAAAAAGGACTCCAATTCAGGAGCAAGTTCTGCTTTACCATCTTTACAGCATATCCAGAATTTATTTGGGGTTTGAGTTTTTTTTTAAATCTCTGCCTACTTGGCTTACAGGTGTAGGTAGATTTCGAAGTTAAGTACTAATTTTACAACGTTAAAATGTTAAAATATGCCAATATTTTCATAGTTGGGTTTTTATCATGTTTATTACATTTTTACAAACTGACATGACATTATATATTCACATGGTTGATGCCTGTTATATTTCCAATATGACATAATATTCACATTTTTTAAAATTTGTTAAACTATTTATTGCATTTTCAGTTTTCACGTGGAAATATTGCAATAAAAAAGTTATGTTGAAATATTCAATTAAAAAAAAAAAAAAATCATCAAACTATTTATTTTATTTTCACTTTTCACGTGGAAATCTTGCAATAGGAAAATAATTGTTGTGATTATAATTCTATTGTTTTTTAATTGTCGGCAACTGCTATAATGAACAATGTTTATTATTATTTTTTTTTTCCTGTCATTTTTCTGCAATTACTGGTTTTATCATATCTGTGTTAATCCGGTATTCAAAATTTTAAACCTTCCCCATTTCCACTCCTTTAGGCCGATTTTGCCCATTTTTGCAATCCCCGTTGAGATATTAACCATATCAATATTTGTGGCAAATTTGAAGATGATATATGCATAATTGCAATTTTTATCGTACAGACAAAATTTAATACATATACATATAAACTTTTTAGATGTTTTTTTGTTCTTGGGGGTCATATAATGAAAAGTTTTGAAGAAATTTTTCAAAAGTTGTACCATGGTAATGACTGCAATAGGTAGTATTTCTTATGAATTCTACCTAATAAATCTGTTTCCAAAGTGTTAACTGAAGGGAAAATTATATTAGCAGTTTGTTTGGAACTAGCACTGTTGATTGTGGTCAAATTTTAATTGACTAGTTATTAGTTAAATTTATAATGAATAAGAAAGGCATAAAATATATTAATAGAGGGCAGCTAATAATTGATCTTGCTGTGAGTAAAGGTGTGAAATTTAATACTGTGTAACTAATGTTGCTTTCAATAGCTTTTATTATTATCTTTTTTATAATGGAAGAAATCAATAGAGATAGCAAGTACAAATTCAAAGATCTTGTACCTATTCTGATTCTGAATTAGCCTTTGAACCAGAGAAAGCCTTATGAAAGCAGAAAGAGATAACAGAATAATCTAAAATATAAGAATGTAATTTGAAACTGCGCATCTCTGGTCAGGACTATGTATTTTCTCTCGTAAAAACTATTTAAAAAAAGTATCAAACTTTTTTGTAAACCTGAGTGCCAGCTTAAGTGGAATACTAAAATTTCAGAAAATGAAAGAACAGTGTTTTTTTCTGAATTTTGGAGTGCAGAGAGATTGTGAGACCTGAAAAGGCAGTTTTACTGACTACTATTGAAATTAAAAATATTAATAGAATTCAACCATGAAATAATTCTGTAACTAATTTTTTTTTTTTAAAGAGTGAGTTATTATTTTTTTAATAGTCAATACATGTAGAATAAAAGTTTCTAACATCATGTACTGGAATACATTGTGAATAAGTGAACAATTTTTAAAACAGCTATGTCTAAGAGCAATGTTTCTAATTTAGCTCTCTTGATCAAAGAGGTTAACTTACACCTGCTAATAAATGTGACAACAAGTTTGTAAATGATATTAAAGATTAAATATTTCGTTAATTTACAAAAATTATGTGGTGGGCTGTAAAGCTGAGAATAATTCCATTGCATAGGACTGTTTTTTTAGAAAGGTCATTATCCTGACACTGATACATTTGATACTTGTGATGCAAATATATAGTGAGGTTTTTTAAATTCTTTTCCTTAAAAGAATTAATGTGGATCTCCTTGGAATTTTTTCTTCTCAAATCTAGATGAACCGTGAATTAAGCAAATTTGTTTGAGAAAAAGATTACTTTCTATACTGTTTGTTATTTTTCTCTTACTTCTGTCAATGAAATTTGATTATGTTGTTTATTATTGCCTTTTATTTGTCTGACTTTTTTTTTCTTCTTCCATAGGAACCTGACATTAGTTTTGAAGAAATAAAAGCAGCCTACGAGTATTGGGTTAAGGGAAAAAATATTTTGCCACCTCCACTTAAAAAAGAAACACCTATGTAAGTAATGAAAAGGTACAAATCATTTGCAATGAATTAATTTTAGTTGAAAAAAAGAATGAGGTTTTTAAGTTGCAAAATTGCTTAAAAGAGAGAAAAAAAAAAAAAAAAAAAAAAAAAAAGTAAAGATTCTAAGTTAGAACTGGCTATTTTCTGACATATTCTAAATTCCTTTTTGCTATGTATATCATATGTAGTATGTATAGTATAAGTCTTACAATTCTGGTTTCTTTGTTGTTTGAATCAAAAATTTTCTATGAACTTTCAAAACTGTTTTACATACTGTTTACATTTTGTTGACAAAATTAATTGGAAACCCAAAATAGATAATTTAAATGTAACTTTCTCTCCCTTCCTGCTGTCCTATCTTGAAAAAGGAACAAAGAGCAAATAATAGATATATTTTTAAATATATTCACTACTTTAGACTTTCTATCAAGCTTCAACCAAAGCTGTAAATTTTCTAGCATCAAGGTTAGCGTACTGTGTGGGTTGGGTTGTACCTGAACCCGAAAATTCAATTTAAAATCAACCCACAACCCAATCAAAATTTGCAAAAATAGTTTTTAATAACCCAAACTCACAATGAATAAAATTAAATCATGTTTTTATGCCACTATGGAAAATAATCTAAAATTGTACCTCTAATACCAATTTTATGCTTTATGTAGAAGAATAAACAAATTTATATTCTTTAGTATTCAAAGATAGTAAAACTTCTCAATAATAGACAACTCAGGATGGATGAATGAAGTTAAATATCGGGTCAGGTTGTTCAGAATTTTCTTTATTCAGCTCTGAGTTAATGCAATTTTCTTTCTGTTGGTTGGGTTCAAATTAAAAGCATTCTTGCAGGTCATATTTAGATTTTTTGCAAGTCAAGTTGTTAAGATTTTCACAAAAAGTTAGAGCACAACTATTTTTCATATGAAAATAAATACATGTTTGAATATGGATGAGCATATATTCAATTTATTGCATGAGAAATAAAATGCATATAAGAAATGTACTCATAGATTACTCTTTTTTTTTCTTTTTTATTCTTTTAAAATATGAAAAATATTGAATTTCAAATATGAAAAACACATTGTGATATTTTATGTACACATACATATGTTAGGTTTGTGTAGATTCAGAGATAAAAGTTTTCAAATATTTAAATGTTAGAGATTTTAAAAAGTGTTTGCCTAATAGGTGTCTGCTTTTCTGGAGAAAAGCCGTAATGGAAATATTATTGCATATACATTTTTCAGCCCAAAAAATATTTTGGATATTCTTTTGAAATTTAGGTCAGCCCAAACCCTACTTGTAAGAGTCAAAATTTAACCTGAAATTGATCCGAACCTAAAACATTGAAAGTCAGCTTGACCCAAATCTAATCCACAATGGAAAAAATTATCCAACGTAATCTGAACTGGGGGTCAGATTGGGTTGTGAGTAACCCTATTCAATGCAGGACTCTTATCAGGGAACCATGCAAAAATAACATGTTATGTAATTTTTTGTAACCAATTTCGATATGCAATCATGAAATAAGACATGATTTTGAAGATAAACATCGAATGTTTATAAAAGCTTAAAAAATCTAATTTTATACTGATTAAATTTATTGAATTAAACACATTGTTTGAAATAAAAGTTTCAGCGACAGTGTGCAGAGCCTTAAATAATTTTTGTGTTCCTTTTACTTCTGAACTATGAAATTGTTGATTTAACAATAATCACCAGCGGTAGAATAGATAAAAAAAAGTTACTGGTTTACAGTCATCATCATTGGTCCGTTACATAAAATTCTATTTAGTATCTTTAACCCATTGAGTCCCCCCCCCCCTCCCCACACACACACATACACACGCATACCGTTTTTTACTAGAATATAAACCAAACTTCCTTTGAAGTTACCCAAAATTTTTGCCATAATAAAATGTAAAATTATAATTTGCTAAAAAAAAAAGTATACAGTACATAAACAAAAACTAAAATTATTAATTATGTCTCAGACCATCAGATCATCAAGAATTTTGAATGCTGAATCACTGAATTGATTGTTCTGAATGGGTTAAAATGATTGATTCAAAATTACCTTTCTATTTTATGTATTGTAATTAAATATGTAGAGAGTGCTTAGTATGAGCTGAAATGAATTTTTTCTTTTTCAGTTTGCCAAAAAAAGGTGAAAAGAACATTCTCATAACGAGTGCTCTTCCATATGTAAACAACATACCTCATTTGGGAAATATCATAGGATCTGTTCTTAGTGCTGATGTTTTTGCTCGGTAGGTGAGATTTTGTCATGAGATTTGTAATGCATTACACTTAATCGCTTTTCTTTTTATTTTTTGTTGAACATTTTGTTTTGCATGATAACAAGCTGTATTTATATTTTCAAGCCATTTTTTTTTCTTTACATATACAGTAAAATGCTGCTAATCTGAGTCTAATGTGAGTTAATTCAGACCACCTATTCTTATTAGGAAAAGTTTGGATTATCAAAAGTTTCGATAGTAATAGAATGATTAAAGAAGAAATGAAAAACATTGGAAATTATAAGTTAACTATTCTTTTTTTTTTTCTTTTTTTTTTCTTTTTTTTTTTTAAGTTACAGTAAAACCTTGAAAATCCAGCATCATTGTGACCAAAACAAAGTCTGATTTCTGAAAGAGTATCAAAAAGTATTTCTGATATTCTTAATAGAGTCTTTAATCAAAATTTAATTCATAACTAAGTGATAATTATCTGATTTTAAAAAAACTAAATGTTAAAAAACCTCATAGTATTTAAAAAAAGAACTTAACTTAAATAATTCTAATAAATGATAAAAATTTTCTCTGCAAGAATGTTTTTTCTCTTTAAATCTTTAGTACATCACTTTTTGAAGAAAACGTTAGTATTTTTAGCTTTTGTCTTTTAATAACATAAACTGTTGACAAACCAATTCCATACTTAGCAAGCAATGTTTTCCAGAACAATAACCTCCATTTTTTTTTAAGGATAGACAAATATAAATGCTTTTTTGTAGAAGCAACATTCTGTGGCTTTGAAAAAAAAAGTGTTTTTATCCTGATGTTTTCTTTCTCTTCTAAGAAAAGTAAATTTGATGTTGGATTTTGAAGTCATACTTTAATGCAATAATACTCATGCTAAAAGAACAGCTTTAGTCTTTAATATTTTTTTCCACAGCAAAACTCATTTTATTTGTTTTTCTTCAAGTAAACTAGTAATTTGCAGCTTTTTATAATGATTAATGTAGCTGAATATAGTAGTGTTGAGATATTAAACTCCAGTACTAAAATGAAAGTACTGTTTTCTTTTCTCCTTTTCTAAATTATCCAGAATGCAATAATCAAAATTGTATTTCATCTATTATATTAAAATAACATATCTCTCTGTTAAATTAAATTAATTAGATGAGTTTAGGTCAAGGATAATCAGAAAAATCATTTGTTGATTTTAATGGGAACCTTGACTTGGAATGATTGTTAAAAATCTTGGTTAATAAAAAATATCTCCCTATTTTTTGCCATGATTAGATTGCTTATGGCCTTTTTCATGATAATAACAGAATAAAAATAAAAGTCCTCCAGATAAAAGAAAAAAAGTATATTCTTTCCATATGATCTTACCTCAGGTACTTCTTAAGATTCACTTCTTACACAAAAAAATTTAAAATCCTTAAAACTCTTTTCATTTTTTAATGCTTTAACTTTCTCATTACAATTCTTTTCATGTCTATAATTTTGTTTCAAAATAGTCATAATATATACATTTTTTCTTTCATAAATTCCTTAATTTCAATTTATTACATTTGTTTATTCCATGCATTTTTATATTTCAGGTATTGTCGGTTAAGAGGCTACAACACATTTTATGTATGTGGCACTGATGAGTATGGCACTGCTACTGAAACAAAAGCCATTGAATTAGGAATGACCCCCAAAGAAATATGTGACAAATTCAATAAATTGCACACAGAGATTTATGAATGGTTCAATATTTCTTTTGATTACTTTGGAAGAACTACAACTCCCCAACAGACTGAGTATGTATGAATCTGAAAATTTTGCATTTAAAAAGGACATTGTTTTAAATTTTTTATTATTTTTATTTTTTGTTCTTTTTATCGTACCTGAAATTTAAATAATTTAAAAATGAATGAAATATGCAGGGGTCTGTCCAGACTTTTCTCACATGGTCTGGTTTTTTATAAAATTGTGAAGTTTTTCTTATATTTGTGAAAATTCTAGTCATAATTTTGTGAATGTGAAATTATTAATATATTCAGATTCTATGCTTAATAAATAAAAAAAAAACTAGTAATATGCTCTTTATGAGTTTAGCTGTTTTGTTACAAGTCAAATTTTATTTTTAAATGATTAAATTTGAGAAAAGTTAAATTGGAAAGTGGAAAAATTCTGTGAAAGATCTATTTAAGAGATAAATTGTTTTTTGAAAGGTCCCGTTTTGGGATAAAAAATTTTGTGAAGGGTCCTGTTTTAGGATAAATTTTTTTGTGAAGGGTCTTTTCTTTTAAAGGACCTAAAATTTTCCTAAACAGATTTCTGATATGGGTATAGGCCTCGCTCCATGAGTGTGGTTAATCAATATACCCATCAAAACATATTGAATGAAAAGACTAGGTCCACAGCAATGTTTTCAAAATCCACAATATAATTATGTACTATCTTTTTATTATTATGCATTTTGAAAGAATTTAAAAGGAGTTGGAAAGTTCAGAACACAGCTTGATTTCAAATTCTAAGGAAAGTTTTTCTAATTTTCATGAACTTCTATTACTACTTGTTAAAGTTTTTAGAGTACAGGTGTGTAATTCATGTATGCACTTTTTTCCAAATTCCGGAAATAGTAATGAAAAATACTGCTCAGTATTTCAAATTATAGTGTATGCTTGCATTTGCTTCAGATTTAGCTTTGAGAAACTTAAACTTGTATCTTTTTAAACAATCATCCAATTGCAAAGTTTGTTTTCTCGTGAGATAAAATGGACTAGATCCATAGTTAATCTAGGCATTATTTTTAATTCAAAAACGTATTTTTAATTATGAAAATTGTTAATAAGTTTATTTTAAAAAAATTCTCATATGACCGACATTAATTTTTACATATAAATAATCACTGTCATTGAAAACTCAGCTATATACTTTTGCAGCTTATTCTGAGAAATAATAATTAAGAAGTTTTACTTTTCAATATATATGTATAAGCTCCTAACAAATTTCCTTTTATAACTCTCTGAAATTTCAAGAAAAACATGCAGAAGCTATGTTTCTTTTCAATGCAATTTGATTCTTGGAACTCAAAGTGTCAAAAATGAGTGTGTTTGAAAATTAAGTCTTTTCAATTTTTAATTTGCTGATGACTCCTAGTTAAAAGATTGCATTCAAATTCTCAAATATGACATTATTCCGAGTTTAAGGGCACATTTTAGTGATTTTTTTGTAAAATCAATACAAACACAATTTGTAAATACAGGTAGGTGTATCTGTTTTGATTTTTTTTTTTTTCCCTGCAAACTACAAAAACATAACATATGCTCTCTTTCTCATGCAAATATTATGCACAGTTCAGGCTTGTTTTCTGGGGCCCGAACTCACCCAAGCCCAATGATTTTAAGCCCGAGCCTGATACCAAAAAGATACAAAACAAAATTGTATGATATTCAAAAATTGTTTTAAAATTGATATCTCATTTTCAAAATAAATAAAAAAAAAAAAAAAAAAAATTATAAAGGTCTAATGCTATTATAGAAAAAGATGAAACACTGATCAATTGCTTTCTATTGGAATAACATGGTAATTCTATTTATTTATGGAAGAAATAGACTTTGAAAAATGTACAGTGTCCTCAGCATGGGCTGAATTCATGATGACAAATATATATGATAATTATTAACTATTTTCAGATGAAAAATGACTATAACTCATGTACAATAAAAGATTAAATAATTTGTAAACCTCCAGTAATTCTCTTCCACTAAAACCAGAAAAAAATATTTTCTTTACATTATATAACTAAATTAATTAAATAAATAAATGATCCAATTAAAAAATATCTTCTGCTAACAAAAAGCCAACTAAAAGCAAATTCATTGTTGTGTTTGTTTTGATTGGGGCCATATCAATAGATTGTCTCCGGAAATTCCATAGACATAAATCTTTAATTATCAAAAATTAATATCCACATATAATTATCCACAGTGGGGATAATCCACACTTTAATTTAGATAAATGGTTTTTCGATTGGTTTCAATGTTATTTCTATTTTGCTTCAAATTTTGTATATAGGTTCATTCTGATAAGGCGCTTTCCTAATTAAATTTAGAGGTTGATTGAGTAAGTGTAAAGGAGGGAAATGTGGGGTGCTTTTCCCTCATCGTTAATTTTTTTTCTTTTTTTTTTTTTTTTTTTTTTTTTTGGGGGGGGGGGGGGGGGGTTATTATTCTTTAAAAAAGTAAGGCTATAATATACAATTAGTGTAAATAACCTCTGAGTTCAATTCATCAGTTTAACTGGGTGTTTTTTAATTATTATTATAATAATATTTATTTGGTAATTGTCCATTGATTTTTTTTTTTTTTTTTTTTTTTTTTTAAAGCTTTTCACAATATTTTATACAATCTTTTGAGATTTTTGTATTTTATGGCAGTTTTAGACACTTTTGAAATACAGTTACAAATTTTAGCCCATATTGTAAGTTGTGTCCTCTATTTTTGAATTTTTATTGATTGATGTAATATACAATCCAAGAGTTTGTGTTTATTTACTCTGAAATGAACTCAAGGATTGCATAGTCCAATCACTATATTATTTGTAGATAGCAAGGTTCTCTAATAATTTAAAAAAAATTATTTTTGATGGGTTTGTCAGTGTGTATAGCTAGTACGTCTTTACCAATGTATTTGATTGTGTTGCATGATTGTTAATTTTGAATGTAACTCTTTTTTTTTTTTTTTCCGTTTAGAATAGCTCAAGACATATTTAACAAACTCCATGCACAAAACTTACTTTTGACTGAGACAGTAGAGCAGCTTTATTGTGAAGCATGTCAAAGGTAATTAAGCTATTTGAATTATTCATGTCTTTTTTAGGTGCGTTCATAATTATGTAAATACGTAGCATCTATAATTGTCGTTCAATCCGTCAGTCCACATATTACAGCACAAAAACTATCGAACTGAATCATTTGAAATTTAAAATATTTAATTGTTGCATAATTTTGTCGAGTTATTTCACATTATTTGAAAATCAAATGTATAGTTTAATTACATGGACAATCAAAATATTTCATTACATGATGGCCTATGGGAAAAAATAGTTTCAAGTGCATTTCAATGATGTTACACTCTTTCAAGCATGCTAAAATCGATATGCTGCTATAAAGTTTATACCAAAATATACATTTTGTACAATCTGTGGTGCAAAGAATATTTGTTATTCTTTTACAGTGCTTTGCAAAAGTATTCTATTACATAATGGTATAGAAGGAAACATTGTTTGGGGCGCGTATTAATTATATTTAAATTACTTCGCATTTTATGAAATTAATATATGTTGATCTAAGATTTACTACAAGTTACTTCCTGTATAATAGAAAGCAGAGAGTATTTATTGGGAAGCACAAAAAATTTCAGCCACTATACTGTATCCAAAGTACTGTATACTATTACACCAAGATCTGAATATTTTAAAAGCTTCATTATAGTATAAATGCACCTCATTTGCTGTGTTTGACATGCAATTTCTGACTTGTTATATACAGTACAGAATCATCTATCCAGAATGTTTAGGGTCAGATGTATTCCGGACAACAGGTTGGGCTCTGAAGCATTCATTTGACAAGTTTTGTGGGATTTATGTGGTTTTGGTCTTTCAAATTAATTATTAGATTACTTAAATTAAAAATCAGATGCAGTAAGATAAAAAAAATTATCAGAGTTTGAACAAAGGTAATTTATGGGAATCTCTTGGGATCAAAAATTCTTCAGTTTCCTCTGTATAAAAATTAAAACATCTAAAGTATAACTAAATATATTTCTATTTCAAACACAATTGTTTCAAGCAATGCCATTGCCAAACTTGCAGTGTATGGCACTTTTTTCTATAAAGATCAAATGTAAAATTTTTTTAAAAATCATTCTGGATAACTGGTTTCTGGACACATAGTTTCATGTTGTAATTGAATTGGGAAAAAGTCTTTTTTTTACACTATTTTATTTAATTCAATTTCAGAAAACATATTTTGCAATATTAGAGTAATGATTGATTCACAAATAGTTTTCTAGAAGAATGTGATTGGCAGATTTTAAAAAGTTTTTCTAATTCTTAGTAGAACCCTTCACTGCTTGCAAAATCTCATATCAATAATTAAATTATAAAATTATAACACTAAATTATTAAAATAACAATAATTAAAAAAAAAAACATAAAAATAAAATATTAATAATTAAAATAGCTTAAATAATTAAAATGTAAAACATAATGACTCATTACCCAATACATTTTTCTGATTTTTTTTTTTTTTTTTTAGTCAGAAATTTTAATATTCCATTACATATATTCTACACTCTTTTAATTCAACTTGATTTAGTTATTCAATACTAGGGGACTCTAACCTTTCATGGTTGTAATGCTTACTATACAGCCATATCAATAAATTCTTTAAGTTCTATGTGTCAAACATAAGTCAGTTAAATATCATAGGTAAGAAATTAATAGACTTCTTGGTTATAAGACCTAGCAACCAGCTTTAGTACCAAACTGCTATCACTAAATTATGTCATTGGAGTTGTGATAAATAAATAGGGAAAAAATATAAAGAAAGAAAGGCAATATTAATGATATCTCCATTTTTTTTTCTTTTTTTTCTTTTTGTACACTTACATTAAGTTTTGTATCTACAAACAGTTGCTTCAAGCTGGTTTCGTTTTTTGTTTAAAATTTTCTTGTTCAACATTAATAATGCATCTAGTATAACAGATAGTTTATAAATATTAATTTTTCTATTTTACCACTAATAGTATAATTTCTTAGATTTCTTGCAGATCGATTTGTGGAAGGCACTTGCAACTTCTGTGGCTATGAGGATGCCAGAGGGGACCAGTGTGACAAATGTGGAAAATTAATTAATGCCCCTGATTTAAAAAATCCCCAGTGCAAATTGTGCAAGACGATGCCTCATATGCGATCTTCAAAACATTTATTCCTAGATTTACCTAAAGTGAGTTTAATTTTGCTTTCATTTCAATCTGCTTGTACAAATTGTCCGCATTCTTGCCATAAGTTATCCATCTCTATTATCTCATGTAATACTAGCCCTAGAGATGACAACACGAAAACCTAAATGTCAAGTGCAAATAAAAATCTTTTTATGGAAGAGCAGTAATGGGGGAATCCAAAGATCCATGTCTGCTAAAAGTGAAGTGGTGCATAAGCCAAAAATTAATACTACTAGTGGTTCACTCGTAAGTTTATCATTGTTGTTAGTGTCCGAGATTCACTAACAGTTTTTTAGTGTTGTTAATGTAAATAAATTAACACTGATTTATCTTTTTGTATTATATTAATCCTCTAAAGCACATTTAGCAAATGGACAACACAAGATACAGGAATTTAGTTTCCTGCTGCGGTTACTGGATTGACATATTATCCAAGTATGCGAAAACTGAAAAGAAATATAAGCACCGTGTGTGCTTTACAAAAAGATAAGAGAAACTGAACTCAGTTCGTTCACAGTAAAATATTGTCCTTGAAATAATCAACAAAAATGATTTCACAATCATGTGCAATCAACTACTTATGAATTGCTTTATATAAACAATGATATTAAATGAATTTCTTTAATGTCACTTTTGAATTATGAATCAATTTATCGTTTATAAATATTATGGTTTTAAAATAAACAGTTGATGTAATTAATGTCACTTGTGAAATATGAAGTTATTTAATGTTTATCAATAGTACTGTTTTAGAATAAACACTCTAAGCATTCGAACAATTGTATTTGCCATACAATCAAAGGTATGAAATGATTGTAAGACAAACACAATGTTGAACCTACAAGTAAACCACTGGCAGTATTACTTTTTGGCTTATGTACCACTGCATTTCCACCAGACATGGATCATTAGATTCCCCCATTACTACTCTTCCATAAAATAAAGGTTTTTCTCTTGTGCTCGATATCATAGGTTTTGTGGTGTTGGCTCTTGCACTATACCATATTTTTACTTGCATAATTTGCATCCCCCCTTCTTGCATCTTTTATGTGCCTTGTACTTTTAAAGGAAAATTTAAGTAAAGTATAAGTTTTGTATAATTTATGCATCAAGATTGTGAGATAACTTGAGATAATAATACTGCATGTATCCTCATAATTTTAGTTTTTCAATATACAGTCAGTATCGGTTATATGGTCACCGGTGTGGTCCTGAAAAATATGATTTTATAAGTGGGGTGACCTTATATGCGATGTAAATAGAAATTTTACTATAAGTAATAAAATATTATTAATAAGTTAGTCAAATAAGTACATTAATATACAAATAAGCTAAGATGATATAATTTATAACATAAGAGTTATAAACAAATATTGCTTTTCATTTAAATTTTCAAATTGGTGAGTATACTCGTAGTAATAATTTTTTTTTTTTTTTTTTTTTTTTTCAGGTTTGTTTGCTTTTATTGTAATTGTTAAAACAACCTTTTCTTATTCACAAACAGTTTATAAATACTCTGTGCATTTGGGACTAGTAAAAAATATCTAATCATATTTAGTGCTTCTGCTTGTGTTATCGCTTCAAATTCACACTCACTGTTAATATCATCGTTTCCATCAGTGTTTATACTTAAAATATCCAAAATGATTTTCAGCATAGAAGCTTCACCATGGCCTTTATTCATGATTTTTTGCCATAGGCCATAATTTTTTTACAAATTCAAATAGGAGTACATCTTTACCTACATCATCATGATTATTCTTGTCGTCTTCAAATTCAATCAATAATTCTTCACATTCTGGAAGCCACAGATGCCTAAAACAATTTTCAATTGTCTTCTTTATTACTATACCTCTTTAATACTTTACATGACGTATGACATCTAACACAATTGCTCGGAGCTTCTTTTTTTCTTATCAATGGCGGCAATGAAGTATTTTTAAAGCAGCTTTCAATAATTTATCTTAAAATTTTCATTAATCCCTTCATCTAAAGATTGTGCAACATTAGTTTGGTTTGGAGGCAAGAAAACAAGTTCAATTGAATTTAAATTTGGAATCATGCAATGGTCAGTACAGTTGTCTTCGATTATAGCAACTGTCCTTTTTTTTGTCTGTCCAAATTCTATAAAAGCGCTGAGTTTCTTTTTCCTAATTGCTTGTTGCCATCCAGGCCCTTTTTTTTTGCATCATTTAATACAATCAAAGATTTACAGTTATCAAACAGTGAGGCTTGAGAAATTTTTACAATAACTAATGAAGTCAATTTCTCTGAGCCATCCATATTCGCTGTTAATAAAACGGTCAATCTTTGTTTTCTTACCATCCCAACACTTGATTTCTTGTTCATATAAGTAACAGATTTATCTTGAAAAATATGAAAAATCAGTCAACATTCATCAGAATTAAAAACATTACAAGGTTTGTACCCATCAAGAATGTCACTTGATACCAATTCCTTCGATTAAAAAAAAAAAAATGCACTATCATAAACCACTGCAATTCACTAAGCATTTTTAAAAAATAAGAATGTTCCGTGAGATAAAACTTTTTAACCACACTTTGCTGGCAGTAAAATTTGGTTTTCCTATTCAGCAGCAATATCTACAGACTTTTATTTTACGATAATCCATGATATTGGAACATTCTGGATCTGGCATATTTTAGCGAAGTGAAAAGATCTTTCTCAGCATTCCCAAATTTAAAAAAAATGTTGCAGCTTTCTTTTTTTGATTAATTACATCTTTTTGTTAAACAAGATTCTAACCGTCACTAACCGAACGACATTATTCAATGTCGTTCTTCCTTTTCCACAAGTCTTCAGAAAAGCTGCTTCCATACATTCAATTTTTAAAGTTTTCAATTTCTTTTTTTCCACAATTGCCAAATTTTTTGTATTGCTGACATATTTTATTCACATGCAAACGAACACTTTACGCGCAACGACAAATAATGAAAAATACAAAAAATGAAAAACTTATTTAGTTTTTCTCATGTATCAATTCTCATTTGGTCACAAGAGGTGATGGAAGGTTTTCCAAAAATCGGTATCTACACACTTGAAACGAAAGAGTGGATTTGGCTTCTCAGGAAAGATCTGTAATTTATTGGATCGTGTATGAGTAGTTTTTAAAAATTTTTACTCATCTGGATTTAAATTGCTTATTTTAATTACTCATCTTTATTTAAATTGTTTAAAAACAACTCATTCACTCGAGTTATTTAAACTCTCTATGAGAAGCTGACTTTCAAATCGTGAGATGAGTAGATTTCGGCTCAACTTGAGTTATTTTGTGGCTGAGGTTTTAAGAGAGTAATGCAGAGTTAAAGGAGAAATTCATAGAGCTTTGGAAAATCTTACCGGCAGGGGAAAAAGTCAGGGTAGACGCGTATCTTTCATGCAAATATTATCGCGATGTCTAAGGCTTCATTTTAAAAGCAAAAGGTCACCACCCCATTCTAGAGCTATAAAAATGCCAACTTGTCCTTCTTTACCATACAGAATTTCATACTTGTGGTTTTTAACTCAAGCAAGGAAGATTCAGCAATTGGGAAAAGGACAGACTAGAAGCAAAATGTTCCCACTTCTTTCTAAACTTTCTAAAGTTGTTAAAAATCAAAAGTGCCACATGATCAATACAAAGGAGCCAACATTTGAGTACAGTTAAATGGTATGTCTATTCGGCACTTTACTCTCTAGGAAGGGGAAGGGAAAAAAATAAAATTATAAGATATTTACCAATAAAATGGGACACAAAAGGTGACCATATATCCGATAGAAGCCAATAGAAAATGACCATAAAAGCAGTGTATTTTAACACATAATACTTATTCTGTCAGTATGGACGTACGAAAAGTGACTTTATAAGCGGGTGACTATATATCTGGTACTGACTGTATTTGTATAATGATTTAGATTTTTTTTCCCCTCACAATCCTGTTCCTTCAGATGCCTTACAGCTGTATGCAGATGGTATTATAATTAATAAATCAACATCATCCATACTGTTTTAAAAAGTATCAAGACCCCATTACTTTAAGGTTGCTCTCATATCCAAAAGAATTTCCTGACACTTTTTAAAATTTGTTTATTTATTTATTTATTTTTCAGAAACAAATAAAATTGGCAGATGTTTTCAAAAACTGTATTTCAAAAGTCATTTTAACCTTTTTTTTTCTTTTTCTTTTTCCTCATTAGACAGAAGATTTTTCAAATAATACTGTCAAAGTGGGCATTTCAAATCGAATTTCTTAGTATGATACACTGAGAGAAGAGAAAAACTGAGTACCATGTGACCAAATTGGTTCGACACTCAGGCCTGCCAATTTTATGCTTTACTTTTAAAAATGTGTCAGAAAATGTATCAAAGTTTTGCATTGTTAAGCAGGGTATTTGAGAATCATCTTAAACATAATTGCAGAGCCCGATTAAGAGTTTGTGTAGCACAGGGCCTAGTATATTTTCGGAGGCCCTCGCAGCAAAATAGTTGTTTTTTTTTTTTTTTTGGGGGGGGGGGGGGGGTATAGAAAAAGAGATATTATTAGATATGATACAATTGCAATGTTAGTCAACATATTTTTTTTATTTTTGAGAAAATAATTCTGAAAACTGAATCTTAAGACTTTTTTCTAATTCATTTTACTCAATTTGGGTACCCATGCAGCAGTGGGCCCTAGGCCATGATCTAGTTGGCCTGTGCAGTAAACAGGCCCTGCATAATTACATGTTTAACGTCAAAGCTTCTTTGAAGTCTAAGGAAAATCTATTAATTTACAACATAGTGGTAGCTTTTTTTTAAAAAGAAAAATATTTTGATTCATTAATATTGTATTTTTTTGCCCTCTTTCCACATCTTTCTTTCACTTTTTTGCTAACCAATACAGAAATTCACATTTAAAAAAAAAATTAACACAGTAGACTCCCTCAAGTCTGCAAAAGTCTGCAACCCTAAAATCTGCACATAATTTTCGAATGTAAAAATGAAACAGTCAGTTCAGATACAGGGACATTTCTATTTTTATATCAATTCTATACATGTATTAATCTGTGACTTTCGTTAATATGACTGAATTCATGTTTTTTCATGAAGGAGGAATAAATTTATTTCTGAAAATATCAAGATATTGCTGATATCACTGCTAATTATAATCTTTTTGCCAAATGTATTTAAGCAGTAATCAAGCTTTTTAAAAATTATTAATTCAGGCTAAACCTGTAGTAAAACTTCCTAATTTTATGAATTTGATGTGAATTAGTAGTGCACCTTTAAGGAAAGTTTCATTGAATAATTTAGGAAAATGGCATATGGATGAGCATATAATAATAGCATATAATGAATATTTAACTATACAGTATTGATTATTTATTTTACCTTTGCTTTTAATATTTTAATCATTTAAAAAAATTATCTAAATTTTTATTTTTTTTAATTTATTATTATTTTTTTAATGTTTTACTATGTTATAAGCATTCATTATAATTTCAATTGCATTATTAATTACAATCAAATGATTGTTTAAAAAATGTACTCAAAGCAATGACCAGAAATGCACAAAATTCAAAAATGTGCACAAGGTCTGGCCCCAAGCTGTGCAGATTTAAGGGAGTCTGCTGTACAATGCAAGTAATCCTGCATATCAGGCTTTCTTGCAGAATGTATTGCAAATATTTGAGGTGAACTCCACAAAGATTGATTTGGTCTTTTAAACATAACCTAGAAGAGTGTAATTATTAGTGGAATTTCTTTCAAGAGTGGTTTGACTTTAATCCTGGATATTACCAGTCCAGTAACAGAAATTCAGTTTCTGTGAATATGTGTTATGTTGTATATGAATTATTTATACAATAGACTCCCTCCATGGGTGCAAGTTCTTCCGTCCTGAGACGGAATTCCGTCTTTTAAAAATTTCCGAGGACAGAAACGAGACGGAAGCGGATCGCAGAAAAACACACGCTTTTCGTCAAAGGATCGCTGGGAAAAAACATGATTTTCGTGAAGTGATCGTGGGAAAAAAGTGCTATTTCTGTCAAAGGATTGCAAAAAAATACACGTTTGTCGTCAAAAGTTTGCAGAAAAAAACGCGATTCCTGTCGAAGGATCATGTTAAACACGCTATTTTTGTTGAAAGATCGTGAAAAACACTCTAATATCATCAAAGAATTGCGGAAAAAGGTGTGATTTTTGTCAAAAGCTTGTGAAGAAAGCGCGATTCCTGTTAAAAGATTGCAGAAAAGACGTCATCTTTGTCAGAGAATGCAAAATAGATGCAGTCTCTGTCAAAGGATCGCAAAAAAGATGTGTTTTCTGTCAAAAGATTGCAGTAAAAACGCTATTCCTGTCGAAAAATCGCAAAAAAAGATGCTATTTCCAGTCAAAGAATCGCAAAAAAGATGCTATTTCCAGTCGAAGAATCGCAAAAAAAGATGCTATTTCTGATCAAAGAATTGCGAAAAAGATGCTATTTCCGGTCAAAGAATCTCGAAAAAGATGCTATTGCCAGTCGAAGAATTGTGAAAAAGATGCAATGTTTGTCAAAGACATAAATTTAATCAAAAGATCGTGGAAAAGACGTGAATTTTGTCAAAGCATCGTGGTAAAGATGTGAATTTTGCCAAAGGATCAAGAAAAAGACGCAATTTCCGTCAAAGTATTGCAAAAAATTCCACGATTTTCATCAAAAGATTGCAGGAAAAACACAATTTTTGTCAAAGGATCGTGAAAAATATGCGAATTTTAGCAAAGCATCGTGAAAAAATGCGATTTCTGTTAAAGGATCGTGGAAAAGACTATTTCCGTCGAATAATCGCGAAAAAGACGCTATTTCCGGTCAAAGAATACAAAATAGGTATGATTTTTGTCAAAGGATCGCGAATAAGATGAGATTTCTGTCCAAGAATGGAGAAAAAGACGCAATTTTTGTCAAAGGATCGTGAAAAAGACGCGAATTTCGTCAAAAGATCGTATAAAATATTTGGATTTCATCGAAAAATCGCAGATTTCTGCTGAAAACTGTAAAAAAATTGCAAATTTTGGCTAAAAACCATAGAAAAATCACAAGTTTCAGTTTATAGACAATTAGAAACAACAGTTAGAAAATAACAAATTTCGGCAAAATATTGTAGAAAACTCGCAAATTTTGTCAAAAGATCGGGGGAAAAAACACGAGTTACGTGCTTATGTTCTCACTCAGTGGGGGGGGGGGGGGGGGGGGGGGAGGCAAAACATTTTCAGTCTTGGCAAAATTTCAAACTTGCACCCATGACTCCCTCAAATCCACACAGCTCGGGACCAGAAGTTGTGAGGATTTTAGAAATTTGCGGATGTCTGGCCATTCTTTTTGCTTATTTTAAATAGTAATTTTGATGCTATAATGCAAATGAAATTATAATGAATTTTTGTACTATAGTAAAATGTTAAAATAAATTAAGATTATTTTAAAAATGATTAAATTATTAAAGGTCAAGTAAATAATTAATGTATAATTAAATATAGATAATAAAGGTAATATGCATTTTTCCTAAATTATTCAATAAAAAATTTTTCTTAAAGGTGCCCTATTAATTCCCGTCAAAATCTCAAAATAAAAAAGGTTTAGCTCAGGTTTAACCAATCTTAATAACCAAAAAAGCTTAATACATAAATGTACTGGGTAAAAAAGTTATGATTATCAGCAATATTAGCAATATCTTGATATTTTCAAAAATAAATTTTTACGTCCTCCAAAAAAAACCAGTAATTCAGTCATATTATCAAAAATTATATATTAAAATATTTACAGAGTGATATAAAACTACTAAAAACTTTTGTAAGTTTGTCCTTACATTTGAACTGAAAGTTTCATTCTTTACATTTGTAAAGATGTGTGGATTTCAGACAACTGCTGCTTTTAGGGTTGTGAATTTGCGATAATCTACATATTTTATTCAAACTGCACAGAAACATACTTCAAAATTTCTGACTTTTACTCATGCTAATATCCTGAAATTAGCTGTAGAATACAAACCAACAGTAATGATAAATGCATACTTTAAACTGCCCATTCTCAAAGTTTTGTTTTACATGTTCAACCGTAATATTTACAGCATATGAAAAAGGTTTGGGATTTTCCCCCTCCACTCTTCATCTATTACTAATGAAATTAACTTCATTACAAAATTATAAAAATTTGTCTTTTTCTTTATGATATGTAATAAGCTTACATAAATTCTGTATCATTGTATATATAAAATATTTTTTCCAACATTTTTCAACTTCTGCACAAATATATATGGTACATATTATTCTGAGATTGATGTTGTGAAGGTCCCCATAATGGATCTTTCTATTTGTAGTGAAACTTTTTCTGTCTTAGGGAATTGTGTAATTCATTTTTGAAATCAAAATCAATTTTACAATTTCCTACAAAATTTCCACCTTTCCTAGATCGCCGGATCAGACATATGCTGCACCCCTACCTGCTGATGCACTAGCTGATTAGCAGTTTCATTATCTATATCATTTTATCTATTATATGTCTAAAATCATCAATCCTAAAATTGATTGACAAAATTGTATGCCATCTCCTATACTATAATACTCTCTGTCAATGCAGTGCATATGATTTAGCCTGAAAATTGGTTTCTGCTGATGAAAATTGAAATGAAACAATTCTATCTTCACAGAGTCTACAAACTATTAAAAAAAAGAACTCCACATAACTATATGTATAAGAAAAAGAAATAGTAAAGATATTCCAATTGAAACACAAAATTTCATAACAATGTTATTCTGTCATCAATTTATGTTTCTGCTTATTTATTTCTACTGTTATTTATTCATTTCTTTGTTATCAGCTAGAACCAGCTTTGAAAGAAAAGCTGAGCAAGCATATGTCCTGTGGCCAGTGGACCAACACAGCTAAAGTGATTTCTAACTCTTGGCTCAAAGAAGGCTTGAAACCCAGGTGTATAACCCGAGACTTGAAATGGGGAACTCCTGTGCCACTGGAAGGATTTACTGATAAGGTACTTTTGTTTATTAAGTTATTTTGCTTATATTGTATTTATGTATTACCTGTGCCAGGAAAATGGGCAATAATATCTACAAATCACTAATCTTGTTTAAAACAGCTATTTAATATATATAAATAATCTAAGAAACTTTGTAAAATCACCATAAAAAAGAAAATTAAACAAGACGTGTTTCGAGCTTCAAAAATACAGCTTGTCATCAGCTCATCCAAACACGTGTCACAACGGACAGAGTGGAAATAAAAGTGAAAGAAAGAGGGAGGAGATTACTAAGAGTGCGATAGGTGGCGCTACTTGACACAGCCAAGGAGGAAGATGAAAGTAAAGATAAAGTTAAAGAAAGAAGAAGGAGATTACAAAGAATGCCACAGGTGGCGCTGGCTAAAAGAGCCCAGGTGGAAGAGAAAAATGATGATAAACTAATAAAACAGAAAGAAAATAGTGGAAAAAAAAAATAAATAAATAAAATAAAATAATTAAAATTATAATAAAAATAAAATAAAATAAAATAAAAATAATAAATTAATTGTAAAAATAGTAAATAAAATAAATTAATTAATTAAAAAGTAAAAATTAATAATAAAAAAAAAACTCTATTGACTTTGTTGATAAAATTAAACGCCTTTCTCCTTGTAATTACAAAATGGTTTCCTTAGATGTTAAATCCCTCTTCACTAACGTCCCTGTTCAAGGAGCAATTGACTGTTTGGAAAGAAGACTACGTGAATTCCATTACTCTTCCATCGAAATTGACGAGATCCTGCAATTAGTTAGTATTTGTGTTAGGCAAACCGCTTTCCAATTTAATAATTCCTTTTACGTTCAAACAGATGGTTTGGGCATGGGCAATCCTTTGTCTCCTCTTTTATGTGATATTTATATGCATTTTGTGGCAGAAAGACTCTTCAGTTTATATGATTTTCCCTTCTGGTGTAGATATGTTAATGATACTTTTATCTTAATTCCTTTTGAGCTGGATCTCCAAAATCTCCTTTCTCTTGTCAACTCTGTTGATCCTTGCATCCAGTTTACTCTTGAAGTCAAAGAGAACGATTCTCTTCCTTTCCTCGATGTCTTAGTTACTAAACACCCTGATCGGTTCTCTACCTCTGTTTATCGAAAACCTTTCGCTGTATCGCTTCCTCCACATGCTTTTTCTAACCATCCTCCACAGCATAAAGTGGCTTCCTTTTATACTTTTGTTTACAGAGCACTTCGGATTTGTTCTGACTCTTTTGCTCTAAATAATGAAATTAGTTACCTCAAATCCATTGCCCTCGCTCGTGGTTATAATCCCTCTTTGATTGATAAAGCTCTGTATAAATTTAATAAGCCTAAACATCTTCTTACTGATTCTAATAATTCGTCTAATATTAACTCTATAGTTCTACCTTTTTATTCTCCTCTTTGTTTCAAAATTGCTAAAATCCTTTCTCATTTCAATTTTAAAGTTATCTTCAAACCTATGAATAAAATTAAATTCGCGTCTTTGAAAGATCCTATTCCTGTTGAGAACTGGTGGGGTGTTTATTTTATTCCTTGTTCTTGCAATTTGGGTTATATTGGTCAGACCAGAAGAGCGTTGAAGAAAAGATTGGATGAACATCAGAGATATATTAAAAATCAGGAATTTTCTAGGTCTTTGATTGCTTCTCACTGTTGGTCTTCCGGTCATTATTTCAATTTTTCCATGGCCAAAATTATTTCTAATCCTGCCTCTTCTTCTCATTTAGATATTCATGAAGCTAATTTTATTTGTAAAAATTCTAATACTCTTGTCAATGATCTCTCATCATCCCCCACCCTTTCTCCTGCATGAAAAAATTACTTTTGTAGGTTTTTTTATTATTATTAATTTTTACTTTTTAATTAATTAATTTATTTTATTTACTATTTTTACAATTAATTTATTATTTTTATTTTATTTTATTTTTATTATAATTTTAATTATTTTATTTTATTTATTTATTTATTTTTTCCACTGTTTTCTTTCTGTTTTATTAGTTTATCATCATTTTTCTCTTCCACCTGGGCTCTTTTAGCCAGCGCCACCTGTGGCACTCTTTGTAATCTCCTCCTTCTTTCTTTAACTTTACCTTTACTTTCATCTTCCTCCTTGGCTGTGTCAGGTAGCGCCACCTGTCGCACTCTTTGTAATCTCCTCTCTCTTTCTTTCACTTTTATTTCCACTCTGTCCCTTGTGACACGTGTTTGGATGAGCTGATGACGAGCTGTATTTTTGAAGCTCGAAACGCGTCCTGTTATTTTTCTTTTTTATGGTGATTTTACAAAGTTTCTTAGATTATTTATAAATTTATCACCAGTGATTTCGGTGTTTCTCAATATATTTAATATATAGTCGACACTGATTCTAGCGTGCCTGGAATGTTACATAATTTTACTTATAATGTACTGAGATACTTGGCCTTAAACGAGATAATGTTATGATATACATCTTCAGCTATAACAAAATGTGCAAAAGCATTAGTCTGGCTGTAATGTACTTTTTTAGATTTTAATGTAAAGACAAATCTGGATGTCAATCTTACATTTCTGGTTTGGAAATCAATAAACAATCTTGGACATTTATCCCAGTGAACTCTAAACAGCTTTTTAATGAAAAAAGAGAGACGTATTCTAAATTAATCTTCAAGTGGTGAATGTCATTAATTATTGTCTAACTTCTCCAGCAGCTAAGAAGAACAAAGGGAGGGGCAATAATTTTAGAAACACTTGATAAAATGGTCATATTATGAAGAAAAAGATTATATAAGATATTATAAAAAGATCATATTATCAAAATTATGGACTATTATTTTAATTTAGCAATGCAAAGTGATTATACCTCTCAGTAGAATAGAGGTAAATTTTTGGTGAAAATACCTATTCTGAAATACAAATATGCAGGAGAAATGTACATGATCATTTTGACATCAAACAGATAAAGTCAGTTTTGAAAATCTTGAAGTGAGTGTGATTATTTTCAGCCCTTATCAATAGGCTACTGATAATAAAATTTCAGCGTAAAATCATTATTATAATGTGTGCTACTATTGCCCTTTTATTCCACGTTATGCATCGCATTTTAATGGTTATTGCTTATAATGTATGTCTGTTATAACATTTCTTGTTAAAATTATCTTTTTAATCTTTTTAGCATAGAAAAATGCCTGAAAGAAAGAGTATTTAATGAAATTTGATTTCAAAATGAAAAATATAAGGACTAGCTACGAAGTTCTTCTCATTTTAAAGCAGACATTCATTATGTAGGCAGTATTTAGGCATTTCATATGTATGTGAATCAGATATCACATCACATTTAAGATCGAAAAAACATAAAAAGCTTAAAGCAGCAAAAGAAAAGCCAAAGACTTTGTAAATGCAACCAAGCCTAATGTTTCAGAAATGAAAAGCAAAAAGCTTAATAACATTTCTGCAATCTTGATGGCAACCATCAGATATTTTGAGACTTTGAATTCCATTATAATTAGAAATGAGAATTTAAAAACAGAAATAATTTGTGTGTTGAAATTTTTAAGTAGTAATTATCCTTACAAATCATGTGAGAACATCAACTGTACATTTCAAAGCATTGTTCCCTATTGTGTAATTGCCAAAAAATTCACATGTGGAGAAAAAAGTGTTCATATTTATCAAGATTTGCAGTGATAAGTCAAGATTCTTTTAAGTCTTAAATTACTTTCAAGTTTTTTAACTATTTTGATATTAGTAAGATTTTTCAAGATTCACAGAATGATCTGAGGTGGTGTAATTTCATCTCTGTATACACTACTGTGTAAAAACATTTTGTAAAAAGATAACCAAGTCGTACTAAAGCACTTAAGTAAACTTCCTGGAGAAAAATTCGAGATTCCTTGAAAATTCCTGTAATGAACTTTGTTAAAAAGGTTATGAATGAACCCAGTAATTAGTAAAATATATTTTTTTGAAAACTGTTGCATCCATCCTTATTCTTCCCTACATTTTTAATTATGAAATTTTCCTTTTTTAAATATCTATATTATAAAGGCCAAACGTATCTGTGCATAACGCATACGTCATTTTGCGAATGGCAACACTTTTCCCTGCAATTTTGATTTTGCAATTTTTGACTACTGTAAATTTTACACTTCTAAACAACGCACATTTTAAAATGTTACACCGTCAAATAGGGGGAAAAAATGCACTTTCAAATGCAATTTGTTTGAAATCTGTATCTCAATTTATTTTTGAGATATTAATTTTTTTATAGTTTTTAGTACCAATTTTGTAATTGTGGCAACAAAATCACTCCATTTTCTCTTAAAATTGAGCAGGAAAAATAAATTACAATGCATAACACTTTCCTATGCGATTTCCGTTTTGCAATTATCGTTACTCTAAATTTTACACTTTTAAATTTCATACCTTTTAAATTTTTACACCGTCGTACAGACAAAAAAATGCACTTTTAAATGCAATTTGTTTGAAAGCTGTATCTCAATTTATTTTTGCGATATTAATTTTTTTAATAGTTTTTAGCACCAATTTTGTAGTTGTGGCAACAAAATCACTGCGTATATTATTTTTAAAATATCGTTTGTAAAATCCAGTGAATTTCAGTTATGATTCATTTAATAATTTGGATAATTAAGTTTTATAGTATTTTGTTAATTTTAGCTTAAAATAATATTTGTTTGAGAGTTAGTTGACCAATTTAAGATGCATTTTTTTACTGTAACTAATTTTGTAGATTTAAGATAAATAAATGAAACAGTTCTTTCTTAAAGATTTTCTTTTGTCGAATTTCGACGGGTTCCACCTCGTATAATTAAAAGTTAAGAGGCATATTTATCCTACAGACTAAAAATTTTTTGTTGTTATTTAAAATTATTTACAGTTATTTCTATTATTAGCTATTATTTTTAGCAGGAAAGTAAAATATGTGAACAAATATATTATTTTCACTTTTACCATCTTTTGATTCAGATGTTATGGAATATTAAATTTTTTTCTTATGCAACTATAGGTTTTTTATGTGTGGTTCGATGCACCTATAGGCTACTTATCCATAACAGCAAATTATACCAAAGAGTGGAAGAAATGGTGGTATGAACCAGACCAAGTGCAACTGTACCAGTTCATGGCCAAAGACAATGTGCCTTTCCATGCCATCATTTTTCCTGCCACACAGATTGGAACCAAGGACAATTTTACAGTCGTCAATCATTTGTCAGCAACAGGTAATTTAGTTTTACATAGTGTTGTATTGTTTTTTAAACATGTTCTTTTTCATGAGTGATTATTAAAAATTCCTTTAAATTTGTATAAGTGAATCAACTATTGTTTCCATCAAAGACAAGTAATTTTTTTTTTTTAAGTAGCTTCCATTACAAAAAGTAAAAAGGCATTCTGGAAAATTTCAATATATTTTTTCTGATCATCACCCCCCCACCCCCCCCTCCCAAAGACTCTAAAATGATCCTCATTCCAGTATGTAATAATAATTTTTCACCATTAATTATTTCCAAATTCTTATTATATCTAAATTTTCCCCTGTCTTTTAATAATATTTTAAGATATATCCATTATATTTTAATTCCATAATAGCAATATTATGGAATAGCAATATTATTATATCCATAATTCCAATTTATTATATTTTAATCTATGCATTCTTTATTTTTTTTTATTTTAAAAAACTTTTGTCTGTTATAAGCAACATTTTCCTTAAAACCCCATCACTTTATTTCATTGTTTCTAATATCTTTTATTTATGTTTTAGAAAGATATTTGATTACCCACAATTCCCTGCAAAGTCCACTCAGACTTGATTGTGTTTAGATATTCATCCAGTCGACTGAGATAAATATTAACTATTTGGAAAATAGTTTTTGCCCTCGGTAGAGAATTGGGAAATTTGAAGTATATCTGAATCTTTTTATTGGTTGAATTCCGCAACTTATTTTATTTTATTAGTTTTTCAATTGGTTTATGCTTAATGTCTATAAAGGGAATACTTCTGTTTTTTATTTTATTCGTTTTTATTATGGCAGCATCTTACATTGGTACAAATTTTAAACTAAAGTATATCAGTGGAATTGTTTACTGTGATGTGAAACACGAATAAATGTGTTTAAAAACGATTATGTCTATGTTTGATTTGAGTGGGAAATATACCATGGAATTCATTTTTGCCTTACCACCATGTGCCACATGACTGTTAATACTACAATTAATTGGATTTGGTAAATGGTATATCAAGCATTAGTCATTACATATCTTATGGCTTACATATCTTATATTTATTTTTCAGTTTCAAAATAGCAGCCTTTTAATAATTTCAAATTCAAAAAGTCGTACAAAGAAATTAGAAATTAAAAAAGGTTTTTTTTTTTTTTAATATTTGCCTTTGATACTAGGATTTTGGAGCATTTTTTGCTTTGTTTAAAAAAAAGGTTCAGATACATAATATATTGAAATTTTAGAGTGGCTTTTTTTTCCATGAGCAAGTTTCATTTAACTTTAGAAAATATAATTTCTTGCAAATATGCTTTAATTGTTGTAATCATTATTGCTATTCTTGTACTCTTAGAACTACTGTCATACATACCGGTATCAAATTCTCATCAACCTTTGCTATACTTTGCAAAATATCACCAAATTTGATAACAAAAATAGGTTATCATTAAAAGAAGCTAACTTGGCTATAGTTTAATAATTATTTACAAGAACTGAAAATCTCTTATAATTCAGTTTTGATAAAAGAAAATTCACTTTACCAGCATCTAAATTGATGTGGAAAAAAAGTTTTATGTATTGAGTGGCTGTTTACTTGCTTCATCAATATTTTTTATCTGAAAAAGAGAATTTCAACTCTTTAATTTTTTTATTTCAAGTTTCAGTCGTATTGTGGTTTGGTTTTACTAATGATATATAGATATATATATTTATTTGTTTTAAAAAAAAGTAACTAGTACTTATGTTAGAACATTTCTTTAAGGGTGCTGCATTCTTCAAACTCATTCCTCCCTTTTATTAAATTATTTACATTTTTAAAGAAAAATTAGTCAGATGTGCCAATTTCAAAACTTTCTTCTATCTCTTGATGTTAATACTTAAAAATTTGCTGGCACATTATCAAAATTAAATAGCAATCAAAATTAACTATGCCCATCATGAGGATTCTAAAGATATGAAATTCTGTGTATGTGTTTTTGTAATATAATTATCACTAAATCATCTAAATCATGAAAAATGTTGCGTAGCACTGCCACCTGTTGATGGTGTACACCAAAAACCTAATATACCAGAACTTGTATCAACATCTAACTGAATCAGAAGTTGAATGCCATGCATTTGTTTTTCTGATAGAATTATTGCAATTTTCTGCATCCAGCAAAGCATCCCCACCTGTTGGGTAATGCACAAAAATGTAATCGGAACCAGTTCATATCAAGGACTAACTGAATCTGAAGTTTTATAAAAATACATGCATTAGTTCTGGAGATAGTGCGCCTACAAATTTTATGTCACAGACTTTTTCTAAAAACCATCAAATTGTATTCAGGACCTTCTAAAATGTGTAAATCCTTTGACAGCCAGAAGTAAAAAAATTTCATGAATCTGATACTTTCGTTTTGTAAAGATGAAAAAAAAAATAATAAAGACAGCAGTTAGGTAAAATATTATAAAGTTTCTTTTAAATTGTTTGTTGTTCCACAATTTAATATGTGACATATGTTGTAAGCTCAATTAATCCAGTGGAAGTTAGAATTCTGCATGGGTTCTATTATACCTGATTTGAACCCAAAAATTCTGTTTCAATTTAATCTTGCCTGAACTGGGCAAAAAAATTTTCATTGATCCAAAACCTGTCCCAAATCCAGGCAATTTTTTCATCAGTATTTTAATACAGTTATAGAAAAATAATTATATTTCTAATATCATCTTTTATCTATTAAAAAAAAAAAAAAAAAAAAAAAAAAAAAAAAAAAAAAAAGAACTATACATATTAAATAATGTTCAGTTTTTTCATCTGAAAAAATAATCTAAAATTCAGTTTCTGTAACGGAGAAAATTAGCTTCTGATTCTAAGCAAACAAGGAAGGGAATTGTTGTATTGGATCGAAATGGGGTTTTCTGACCCAATGCAGGGCTATAAAAAGAAATATATACATTATTAAAATAATAAAACTTTATATAAATCATAATAAAAACAAAGCAATTCACTGGACTTATATACTACAGTTAAAGATCATTAATCTGCACTAGTTGAGACTAAAGATTCTGCAGATTACAGAATATTGTAGATTGCAGAGTATTGTATGGTTTTGTTTTATCTGGAGGACATTTTAATAGGGTTGGGTTTCTGACGTCAGAAACTGGTTTTTGACATGACAAGTGTCAAAAACTGGTTTAAACCGTCAGAAACTGGCTTAAACCGTCAAAAATGTGTAATGTGATTTAAACATTTTAAGAACAAGAGCGAAACATTGAATAATTTTTTATTTAAAATTAATTATACTGTAATTTAATAATTACAAAAAACTAAATTACTTTAATTGCAATAAAACATTGTTTTTTAGAATGTCCAAACAGAAGAAAATGATTTTGTACAGTTAATAATCTGGATCAATTTTACCATACAGCATCCTATAGCACTTAACCAATTTAGCACATTTATTTACACCCAAATGGTTTATGAGTTTAGAGTGTATGAAGCCAAAGTTACAAAATACTCTCTCAATTAGTGCTGAGCTAGCAAGGCTTGATAGCAGAAGCATTGCTAGTTGAGCAAGTTTGGAAGCAGGCCAAATTTTCAGATTTATGACATATTTTTTTTTCTTTTTTTTTTCCCAGAAATGATAATGTACAATACAGTAAAAGTGAATTTTTAATATTACATCTAATATTGTATATTTGTGACAGATGTTTAATGTGAAATTTTACAGATCAGTGTAGTATTTAAGGTTTCTGACGAAGTTTTTGACAAGAGGTTTTAGCCATGACGGTTTAAACCACGGTTTTAACCGGATAAAACCGCACATTGTCAAAAACTTGCCAACCCTATTTAACAACATAATCAGTATAATATAAATATGAAAATTAATAATTTAATATATTATCTCATAAAAGCTCATTTATATATATAAAAAAATCTGTATTAAAAAAATAATATATACACTAAAATTAGATATGAAAATTAAGTTTTTTTTTTTTTTTTCAATCAATTGTTAAAATTTGTGATATATTTTTGCAACCATTTATTGAAATGCACAATAAATTTCAGTAACAGATGGAAAAATTCTCGATGTGATTACACCACCTTTGCTATATATTTCTGCGATCTTTTGAGAAAATATAGAATACTTTCCCTTAATTCTTTACAGAAATTCGTAGTTTTTTTTTTTTTTTAGCAATCGTTTCACAAAAACTCATGATTTTTTTTTGAAGATCATTTGATGAAATTTGCGCTTTATTTTTTCACGATCAATTGCGAAAATTCAAGTTCTTTTCTGCAATCATTTCTTTATTTTTTTGAACAATTGTTTGATGAAATTAGCAATTTTTTTACTGCAACCATTTATCAAAATTCGCAATATTTTTCAGAGATCGACAAAAATCATTATGTGGTACTGTGATATTTTGACAAATTTTGCTGTATTTTTTCTTGATTGTTTACCAAAATTTGCATTTTTTCTGCCACTACTTGTCAAAGTTCGTGATATTTTTCAGCAATATATTGGCAAAATTTGTGATTTTTTTTTTTCTGCAATTTTTCATGAAATTACTGATTTTTTCCATGATTGCTTGCCAAAAATTGTGCTTTTTTCTGCAATCAATTAACAAAATTTCTGACTTGTCAAAGATTGTAACAATTTTTAGCTATAGATTGGCAAAATTCCTAATATTTACTGCTGCTAAGCAACGCTCATTATAGAAAATTGCAGATAATGGCTGCACGGATTATCAATCCTTGACTGTATTTTGAACTGGAAAATAAAACAACTCATCATCAGCTACTGTAAACTCTTGTCTGCAAGGGGACAAGCTAACAAATGAACAGCTCAATTTCCAGCTTGGAGCCCATTCTGCTGGATTTTATGGTGATTTATGTAAAGTTTTATTTTAATTATGATTTATCACTAACTCTTGGTGCTGTTTCATATGTATACACTGTATTAGGAAGAATTTTTGTATTGATTTGTTTTGCATGACTTTAAAAATTTCATCTAAATAAGAAATTTACATTGTTGTTCTATTTATGATTCTTCAGTGATTGAATCCTATGTTTTCTGCAATCAGCAATTTGTCTATTAACTTATATTGTGTAGTTTTCTCTTCATTTTGTAATTTAAATTTTTCCTTATCGAACAGAATATTTAAATTATGAAGATGTGAAGTTCTCCAAAAGTCGTGGTGTAGGTGTGTTTGGAGATGATGCTAAAAAAACTGGAATACCATCTGATATTTGGAGATTTTATTTATTGTATTTGAGGCCAGAAGGACAGGTAAGCAATTAATACATACATAATATAATCATATATATTATTTCTGTTCTCTATGCATTTACAACACACAGAATTATGAATAAGATATCATTCAAAAGATTTTTTAACTAGCTTTAGACATAATTCACTCACATTTAGTTAAAACATGTTAGAGGAATAATTTTCATACACCAGTTCAATTTTATTTATACTTCAATGATTTAGAGCTTTTTAATGAATGCTATTATTATATAAATATTGCTAATACTTATGTACATATTATATGTATATAATTATATCAATACAAATATTTGAAAATAAAAAGCATAATAAGTGATTTGCTCCTGGCATATTTGGACAATGTTTGTAAAGTAAATTTAACAATGCATCGATTGATCTATATTGTACAAAAATTTATAATCTGCACAACTGCTGGTAACAAGAAATGCAATATGAAAATAATCCACTATATTTTGATATGTTTTAAGTATTTTTAAATATGTTTATAAGGTATGTGTTATTGATACATGAAATGTGTTTTAATGAACTCAAAATTCTATGTCATGCACAATTTTACATTTTTATGCATTTGTTATAAAGATCTACTGTATGTATAATATAATATACTACTACTTATCTTTCAATTTTTTGCTCTTATTTCATCTGGGATTTGCTTTTAGTGCTACTGCTTAGATTGGTGTCTCTTGACTCTTGTACAGTTTTTTCATTAACATCAAATAATATATATGTGTGTGTTTTGGTGGGAAAAAAAAAATCTAAATATATTTTCCTACACTGTAAAAAATTTTTCCATTAAAAAACGGAAATAGTACTGGTAATCTAGATGCCAGTACTACTTCTGTTTTTTAACGGAAAAAAATTTCCGTAAATTCCAGAAATAGTTCCGTTTTTTTCACAAAATATTTCCATTTTTTTTTTTAAATTTTTTCCTTATGTAAAAATTTTTGTTTGAAAAGTTAAAAGAATTTTTCAAGGACTAATTAACATCTTTGTGATTTTTATTCTTTACTTTTCAAAGACATGTTAATGTCAGGGACACATTATATACATTTAATTTAAACAGCAGTGAAGAAATGTTACATACCTTCCATGGGGTTCGAACCAGGGGCCTCTTTTGTCGTAGCTTGCAGTGTAATACCATTACACCAGAATTATTCAAACGGCCCATTCAAATATCTTTAGTTATTTCGGATACATTTTGTAAAGTAAAGATAAGATTTTGAACGCAAGGTTTTTTTTTTTTTGTAGAGATAATATTTTTCTATTGAATAGATAATTCTAAATGTTTTACAGATTTTCTTTGCATAATTTCGAATATTTAGCTTATTAATTTTGGCTTTATATATATAAAAATTAGTCTTTAAAATATTACATGCATGAAAGAATTTATTAAGAGTTTTGTTTCCTTCTTTTTTGGAAAAGTTTTAAAATTCTATTGTAATATTATTGATATTTATTTATTTATTTAAAAAAAATACTAATATGCTAAAAGAAAGAAAAAAAAAAACATGCATTTTAACAAATTATTTTATGACGATCGAAGGTAAACTCAATAAAGATAATTACAATGGGTTATATTATATATATATAAAAAAAAAAAAAAAAAAAAAAAAAAAAAAAAAAAATCAGTTATTGATTTTTTATAACATATGTAATCTCCAAAATTACCTTTCTTAATTTCCATAATTTCTTTCCATAGTTTCGATTTTCTTTCCATAATTTTGAATATTTAGCTTATTAATTTCAGCTTTATATGTATAAAAATTACTTTAAAATATTACATGCATGAAAGAATTTATTAAGAGTTTTGTTTCCTTCTTTTTTGGAAACATTTTAAAATTCTGTTGTAATATTATTGATATTTATTTATTTATTTTTAAAAATACTAACATACTAAAAGAAAAAAAAAATGTGCATTTTAACAAATTATTTTATGCCGATCTAAGGTAAACTCAATAAAAATAATTACAATGGGTTATAAAATAAATTTCAGTTATTGATTTTTTATAACTTACGTAATCGCCAAAATTATAAGAATTTCAGCAATTTCGGTAATATATTTCGATATATTTTTAATTTTATGTGCGAACTTCTTAATTTGAATAAATTAAAATATATATATATTAAAATTAAAAGAAGAATTTTTTCCCACTTTTTTCGAAATATCCAACGCACTTAATATATATATGTGACGATTTAAGGAGAACTCGAATTATTTCCACTGGTTAAAAAGAAACACACAATCATGGCAAGCGAGGGAAAAAACAAAATAAATAAATAAATGTAGAAGATCCAATAATTAGTCATGGCTGCTGTAAATTCATTTATTAATTCGTAATAATGATGAAGGGAAAAGCTCCTTTTGCAAAAATCCCATCATTATTTCAGCGAGCCGTCCTCATCCAAGAAGCAACCCAAGAATCTTCTTTTTCATCTCGAGACTTCCACCTTTTTAAACTAAAAAGAAAGTTCTGGAACATTCTGTAACCTCAAACCATCATTCTTTTATGTAAACAGAATTCTTGTCCAGCTACGAGATTATTTTCCACAAACGATAAATTTATTAAAAAAAAATATTATTTAACCAATTTATAATTGAATCGGGATTTTTTAGGCAGACGACTTTTATAAATGATTAATTTTAAGAGAAAAAGAAAAGAAATGAATTTATTAATATGCACACTATCGAAGGTTGACGGCAGAAAAATAAATAAATAGATAAAATAAAATAATGATATTTTTTGAAAGGTATGGTTTTGGAATAAATTTAATAAGACTTTCTTAAAAAGGGTTGATAAAAACATAGAAGAAATCAGTTTTATTTGGAATATTAAGAAATAAAGTTTTAATTAAGAATATTTTTAAATTAGAGCCATCTTTTTTTAAAATTACGCATACTGGAATAATGTTTTTTAAGGCAAATTAAGAATTTATATAGTCTGCATACAGATTAACAGATTAGATCTAGAAACAAGATTTTAATTTAATAATTCGAAGTAAGTACGGAAAATTAAGATAGTATAAAAGTTAGTTTTGGCGAAAATTTTTTAAATTTGTAATATTATCCCCCCTCCCCGAATATTTGTATGAAATTGATAGTTAAATAAAACTACAAGTTCAGACAACAGAAATATAATAATTTAGAAAAGTTAAATTTTGGAATAAAACTGTCAAACTCCAGAAGCCAAGAGATGGAAGAAAAGAAAATTAATGCAATATAAAAATATTAGCAATCAAAATAATATATTTAAGAGAAAATTAATCTGAATTAAATTTAGGTAGGAGCATTTCCCTGAAAGAAATACAATAATGTTACAATATCATTTACCATTTGTAAGTGCATAGGAGATAATACATACAATAACAGTAAATAAGTTATGAATATTAATAAGCAAAAGACATTAAAGATATAATAAAAACAATAAGATATCTCTTTCATGGGAGTTTATAGAATTTCCGTGACTTAATTAGTAGTAATTTCAGTTCAGAAATTAAATTTGTTTGTATAGTCCTTGTAGTAAACATAGTCTTTAAAGGCTACAATAAACGTTCTTCTCAAACTTAGTTGACTACATAGTCATTCAAATCAAAAGTCTCTAATAGTTTTAAAAATGCAATTCTTCAATGTAGTTCATTATCAGTAGTTAATTTAAATAAGAATTTCCGGAAAGTTTACTAAATACTGTCCTTCACATTAAACATCTTCAATCCAGTTTACTAGTGAACTACATAATTTTTCCATTTTGGTTTAATGTTATGTTGGAATCTTTGTTGGATCCAACATCTCTTAATAATATGTCAAATTTCTAATAATAAATAGTATCACTTAAAAACATTTATAATAAATAATATAGAAAAATTTAAATAATAACAATGACAACAATAATAAGTGATAGTATAATAAGATTCCATATCCTAATATTTCTCAATAAGAGTATAATTAATACTAAACTTCATTATAGAAATCATAATGATAATAATAATAAAACAAGAGTACAATCAAAAGAAAATATCACAGTTTGTTTATTATTGATAGGGAAAATATTGGTTGAGGATAAAAATAATTACATAGCAACTAAATAATTTTCTTACCTTCTAATAGCATAAGAAAGTATTTTTTGCTAGCCGAAAGTATAAATTAAAAAAATCATAATAATTCCAAAATCCAAATAAAATTAAATCTAACTATTTAGAAAATGGACTCTCAACCAGTATTTCCTTACAATAATTCCTCTCTGATACTCTTTTACAAAATTGTCAAATTTGGTTATAAGTTTACAAATGCCAAATGTAGAATAATGTTTTATCTACACATGGTTTATAAACTTTTATAATTAAACAAATAGGAATAAAAGGTGTCATTCTTAATTGAGAAATGGAAATAAAAATAGTGTGCTTTTTTGAAAAACTTTTAATATCTGTAGTTTTCACAATCACTGAAAATCACATATTATGTTATAGGTTTGAGTAGAATCATTAGATTTTATAACTGTTATAACATAAATATCTGCTGAATAAATAGAGTAATACTAATGTCAAATAAATGAGTAAATATAGTTAGACTTAAATACACTTAAAATTAATTTATCAACATCAATTTGAAAGCTTTTACAATCAAAGTGTACACCTTATGCCTGCATAAGGGACCCAATTTAACTCCAAAAACTCCCAAAAACAAGTAATATTCTTGTTGGCCACCAAGAACATACCTGCTAATGTTGAAAATTATGGTGATAAAATATTTAAAGAATAAGAATTAAAATTTAATCTACTGTCTTGACTTCAGTTTGATCTAGTGATTGTGATTGTATCTGAGGTTTTGTTTGTTTTTTGGGTTGCTCATGAAACAGTTTAAAATCTTCTGGTGAAAAATAGGGTCTTAATTTAGAAACATGCACAATAACGGAATTCTGTCCTGTCTCATAATTACATTTATCTATTTCATAAGTTACATCAGAAAGTTTATTTATAATTTTGTATGGTCCAGAGAAAGTAGGTTCTAATTTTCGAGTGTTAGGGTATTTAAATTCTTCATAAATTACAGAGTCTTGTATTTTTAATGGGCATTCGACAAAATTTCGATCATAGAGTCTTTTACTTTTAAGGTGAAATTCATGAGTTCGCGCTTTCGCAATTTTGAGGGCTTTGTCTACTGGAGGGTAATAGTTTTGTTTTAAAGGAGATTCATAAGGCAATTGACCATAAAATAAATAGGCAGGTGGGAATTTGGTGATAGAATGGGGCGTATTGCTGTATTCTTCGATGACTTGGTTTAATAATCTAGTCCAAGGTATTTTAGAAGAAGTGGAATTAACTTTACATTTAAGCCTGGTAACTATGGTCTGATTAACGCGCTCTACTTTTCCATTGGTCTGAGGATGATGTGCGGATGTAAAACACTGTTGAACATGATGATTTCTAAGGAATTTCTTAAATCTTGGAGATCTGAAAGATTTATGCCTGTCACTAAGTATTTTTTGAGGTGCTTTGATATTGAAAATTTGTTTTAAACAGTGTATGTTTCAGTGGTAACATTTTTGGAGGGAAAAGCCCAAACAAACCTAGTTGCATGATCTATTATTATGTGTAAGAATTTTTTTGTTGAGTTGTAATAGTTAAATCCACCAACAGTATCAATAGAAAGACATTCAAAAGGTTGATCTGTCGCTGGCATAGCTTGTATTAAGCCGAATCTTTTCTGTTTTGGTTTTTTATTTTTCTGACAGGTATCGCAATGTTTAACAAATTCTGTAATGTCTATTGTCATATTAGGCCTATAATAGTTAGGAGATATTAAATTAAGCATTTTTTGAATCCCTAAATGTCCAAAATTATCATGAGCAATATGGAGTAATTTTTTTCTTAATGACATTGGTACAGCAATTTTTTTTAATCCCTTTTTCTGAACTATAATAATTCCATTCTCTTTTTTATATTTTTTGTCACAAACATTGTCTTTGTCTTGCATCTCTATAATTTCTTTCCTATCTAGCAATAAACTAATATGTTGATTAAAATGACAAACAGGATTTCGTGACAACATGTCTGCTTCGACATTTGTTGAACCCTTTTCATATTTTATCTCATAATCAAACATACTAAGTTTGAGTGACCATCTAAAAAGCCTACCTCTTAAGTTTTTAACACTCTTTAACCATACTAGAGATGCGTGGTCCGTATGAATTGTAAACTTGACACCATGAAAGTAATGATAGAATTTGTCAAGAGTATCTATAATAGCTAAACATTCTAATTCAGTTATGAAATAATTTTGTTCATAACTCTTCAAAATTCTAGAATGATAAGCAGTAGGATGTAAGAAATTATCTTTATCAGATTGTTTTAGAACGGCACCTACTGCTATCTGAGAGGCATCTACAAACATATGTAAAGGTAATTTAGGATCATAAATTTTGAGAATGGGCTTTGCAATTAAAGAATTTTTTAATTTTTCAAAAGAGTCCTGGCACTCTGTGTTCCATTCCCATATTGTGTCTTTTTTAAGTAATCGATTTAGAGGATATCTAATTTCAGCATATTTATTTATGAATTTATGGTAAACATTAATGGAACCTAGAAATCGTTGTAACTCTTTCACATTTGAAGGAGGTTTTAAATTTTTGATGGTTTCAATATTGGCATTTGCTGGTGTTATAGTTCCATTAGTGATTTCATAACCTAAGAAATTGATTTTATTTTGGCCTAATTTACATTTAGAAAGTTTAAGTTTAATGTTTTCTTGTTTGCAAATGTCAAAAATTTGAGCTAAATGGTTTAAATGTTCTTCTAAAGAGGAAGAGAAAATTATAATATCATCAAAATAGTGGCATGCAAAGTCGATTTTATATTTATTAAGGATTCTTCGAATGGTTCTATTGAATATGGGAGGGCCCGTTTTTAAGCCAAAAGGGAGCACGAGCCACTCAAAAAGTCCAAAATTGGTTGCAAATGCTAATTTTTCTGTATCGGATGGATGTATTGGTATGTGCCAGTAGCCAGAGGCTAAATCCAAAGTTGAAAAATACTGAGCACTACTCAATTTATCTAAAATTCCATCGATACGGGGCAAGGGTTCTGCATCATTTTTAATTATTGCGTTTAATTTTCTATAGTCTGTACATAATCGCGTTTTTTTACCTTCCTCTCTTTTCATAACTAGTGTAACAGGGGCAGAATAGGGGCTATTACTTTCCTTTATCAGTCCGGCTGCTAACAATGATTGAATTTGGTTTTTTATTTCTATTTCTTCTAGGGGAGATGTTCGGTAGGGCCTCAAAGATATAGGTAGGTCTGAGTTTAGTATAACGCGTTGTGGTTCAATATTAATCCTACCCACATCATATTTATGCTCTGCAAAAATATCACTATAAATATGAACTAATTCCCTTAAATTTACATCTTGAATTAAATTTATTTCCCCATTTAAATCTGAATCCGAATTATCGCGAAAATTTTGAAGAGTCATGGAACCTCTATAATCAGGATGCACATTAATTGCGTGATCATATTCAACACAGTCTTCATTTTTCATAATATTTCCACAAGTAGATTGTAACTCTATATCATGATTACTTACATTCAGTGTTTCATTATCATAATTATCTATTGCTACAGTATTACCAGTATTTAATTTCATATTTTTTTTTATATTCTGAGATTACAAATTCATTAGATTGATCCCTGTTTTGTTGTACTTGGTCCATTTTTACTGTATTGAAATGAAGGGATCTCTCATTATGTATGGATATACTGTTAGTTATAATTTTCCTTCCCTGCCTTACAATACAATTTTTACATTCTATGGTTAATTTAAATTTAGAACATTCTTTTAACCCCAAAATAGCATAATCCAAATTTGTATTGCATACTAAAAAGTTAACATATTTTTTAATTTTACCCACTTTTAGAAGAACACTACATTTTTTATTTATATGTAAGAATCCTTTTGCCTGACCAATGGTAACTGAGGGTATAGTCTCAATATTAGCATTAAGTTTTTTAACAAATTTAATTGGCAATATTGCAATAGTTGAGCCAGTATCTACAACACATGGCAAATTATAATTATTTGTACATCCATACACAATTAATAGTCAAATATTATGAGAATTATTTTGTGAGCTACTTGGAAGAGTATCAGAGGATGGCAACTTACTCCTAAAAATACATTCTTTTTCCCAATGAAAAGCATTACTCACACCCCTATTTGTGCATATCCTACAAGGTCTTGAAGGGTATGAATTTTGAATATAATTATTTTGACAAACTCTAGGTCTTTGAAACTGAGATTGCCTTTGGGGAATCCAATTCCTAGGTGTATTATTGGGCCTAACTGGCTGAATCCAGGGCCTAGTTGGTTGAAAAGGTTGAAAATTTTGTCTTGCTGATGGTTGATTTATTACTTGGTTTGAAACTAGTGGGGTGGAAACTTCCATGAATTGTTTGACAACCCGGTACCATTCTGTGGTACTACTAGGAGGATTTATAATAATATTGTTTTTGAATTCTGGTTTTAAACCATCAGTTAAACCTTGTAATAGTATATTTTCACTAAGATGTAATTTCCTACCAATTTCCACTTTTTTACGAAAATAAGTTTCTAAATTGTCTAAATTATCTAATTTCAGATTTGAAAAATCAGAAAAACTCGGGAAGTCTAATTCAATGAGTCTTTCTATCAAAATTTTCTTAATTTGTTCATAATCCGTACAATTTAAGCAGTCATTGATATAAATTTTTTGCGCTTCCCCTTTCAAATATTGCGCAATAAAATTAAATTTCCATTCTAGATTTTTCTTCTCCTTTTCACATGTTGTATCAAAATAAGTTAACCACGACAAAATGTTCATTCCAGAACTCGGATCAAACAGTACGAATTTAGGATCTTCCATAATTTTTTTATTCTTACTCATTAGAATAAATGAAGCACTTCTATTTTCTTTATTAAATCCTGATCGTAAAATCATTTGCAATAAATTTCAAAGTTAATAATTTCTATCAATTACATATTTTTTCAAAATTACTACATCAGATCCATAACATACAAGGCTATTTCCATGAGTACTTGTAGTGTAAGTCACAGGCTACGATTTTTGGCTACCAGTCTTTTAGTACGAAAAAATGTGATTTATTTTATCGGCACATTCTCATTAATTGAATAAGGCCAAGCAGACTTTTCGAAAATAACGGTGGCAAACAAGCATAGCAATTATAAGGTAATGTGACTTACACTACAAAACCCATGGAACTAGCCACAATAAATAATAAATAAATAAATTAATAAATTAACTTCAAATTACTCTCATCAATAAAATAATAAATAAATAAATAAATAATAAATATTTCATCTATCATAAAAAGAATAAAAATAATAATCAAAACATTTAATAAAATAACTTACAGTTTTTTGAAAAATCTTCAATAAAATTCAATCGTCATTAAATTCCTCATCAAATACTTCTTGCATACTCACCGCTTTGAAGTCATTAGTTTTCAAAAATTTTCACTATGACCATGAATACTGAATCAAAATTAATGCGCACAGATCAACATCAAGCGTCAGAAAATCCACATCAGACTCGAAGCAAGTACTATTCATTAGCAAGCTGAAAATACCATATAGGCTGTCCTTCAATCGAACTTCGGCGATAGCATGCTTTTCTTCGTTCCATCGCAATTTTCTTTAAATATCATTCATTAAAAAGGCAGCACAGATAACTAATCCTGTCGGACTTTTCGATTAGTTGTGACGATTTAAGGAGAACTCGAATTATTTCCACTGGTTAAAAAGAAACACAGAGTCATGGCAAGTGAGGGAAAAAACAAAATAAATAAATAAATGTAGAAGATCCAATAATTAGTCATGGCTGCTGTAAAATCATTTATTAATTCTTAATAATGAGGAAGGGAAAAGCTCCTTTTGCAAAAATCCCATCATTATTTCAGCGAGCCGTCCTCATCCAAGAAGCAACCCAAGAATCTTCTTTTTCATATCGAGACTTCCACCTTTTTAAAACTAAAAAGAAAGTTCTGGAACATTCTGTAACCTCAAACCATCATTCTTTTATGTAAACAGAATTCTTGTCCAGCTACGAGATTATTTTCCACAAACGATAAATTTATTTAAAAAAAATATTATTTAACCAATTTATAATTGAATCGGGATTTTTTAGGCAGCCGACTTTTATAAATGATTAATTTTAAGAGAAAAAGAAAAGAAATGAATTTATTAATATGCACACTATCGAAGGTTGACGGCGGAAAAATAAATAAATAGATAAAATAAAATAATGATATTTTTTGAAAGGTATGGTTTTGGAATAAATTTAATAAGACTTTCTTAAAAAGGGTTGATAAAAACATAGAAGAAATCAGTTTTATTTGGAATATTAAGAAATAAAGTTTTAATTAAGAATATTTTTAAATTAGAGCCATCTTTTTTTTAATTTACGCATACTGGAATAATGCTTTTAAGGCAAATTAAGAATTTATATCGTCTGCATACAGATTAACAGATTAGATCTAGAAACAAGATTTTAATTTAATAATTTGAAGCAAGTACGGAAAATTAAGATAGTATAAAGGTTAATTTTGGCAAAAAATTTTTTAATTTGTAATATATACAGTGTTCTCACTGTTGCTCGCCAATGCGCCAAATTGCGACTAAATTCTTCATTTGGCGAGTAAACTAGCGATTAGATTCGCCAAATTGCTAGTGCTCGATTTTTGCTTTTTCTTTTTTTCTTTTTCGTATTTCATACATATGTATATATACATATTTTTTTTATATTTGTAGCACAAAGTTGAAATTAGATTAATAACAATCGCTGTCACAGTTATAAAAACTTAGATTATTTTAGAACATATTGAAAAAAAGGGGGTACATTAAAGGATTAAAGATAATTTTTTTGTGCTACACAGCGAATCTATTTGGCTAATACTTTTTTCATTTGGTGAATGTATTTTATTTTTAATTCGCCAAATTACTAATGTTGGTCAAATGTCAGCGAGAACACTGAATATATATATATATATGATAAAAATAAATTAAAAAATATTTTAAAATCACAATCAACTTTCCCTTTCAGCTATTTCAAACTTAAAAAGAATTAACATTTTTTTTATTATTTTTTTAATTATTATTATTTTCTTAATATTTTAAAAATATGTTAGCTTTTTATTATTAAAACTGAATGAAATAGAGAAATAGTCTAGCAAATTGTTTAAAAAACATCAACTCAGTATAAGGTTTTTATTTTCCTGGTAGATGGCACCACTAAACTCTACTGTTTTCAGAAAATTGACAAAAATAACAGAACACTTCCGTTATTTAACGGGATTAGTGACTCCAAAATGTCAAATACGAAAATTCTTCTGTTTTTTTTTTTTTTTTTTTCTTGGAAAATTGAAACTATTCTGTAATTTTTAGGGAAAAGTTTGTATATATTAAGGGATATTTTTTACAGTGTAGCTTTCAGATAAATAAAATAATTAGTAATTTTTCCAAATTTAATTTCTAAAGAAATACAATAATCCCTTAACATTTCTGAGTTTTGATTTTTCATGAAATTAGAAATGAAGAACATTTGAATATTTACAAATAGTTTTTAAAATAGAAAGAAAATTGAATTTCAAAAATATTATGAATGTCAGTTGTACAAAACCCTAATAATATAAGCTTTTAAATTTACAAGAAATGCAAAATTTCTTTTAATTAAATCCATTTTTAATATGAGAATTTCAACATTCAGTACCAGAACCCAAACTTAGAGCCTTCAGTTCTCTAGTGAGATGCTTTACCTTTATGCAGGGTCATAGCTAAGGGGGTGCTAAGGGCAGCTCAGCCCCTCCTAAAATATTTTGAGCTACCCCTGAAAAGATTCCAAGGTCACTCAATGAATTTCTGTTCCGAAAATTTAAATAAAATTCTGTTCAAAAATCTAATTTAGTTTTGAGGACCTTTCAAAGTTTTGCAGAATTACTAAATTGTATATAAAATAAGTGTTTCAACACTCCCTCATCCTGTTTGTACGTATGAAGCTAATATGTTTAATTTTGCACCAGTTATGCACTCAAAATTTTCGTCATCCTATTCTTTTCTTAGCATAAAATGAAGTTATTGCAACCTATTGTTCACAACTAGCTACGGCTTTGTCTCTATACTATGATGTCTACACGCAAAATATTCAAATTATGGTTCTCTTTTAAAATTTAAATCACAAAACAAACAAAGGACATTAATAAAATTAATTTAATTAAAATAACAGTCTTTTTCAAAATTTTATGGTTTGTTGTGTGACACAAAATATTCAGTTGTAAATACACAAAATTCGAAGTCCAGACTTATACAGTTTTTGTGTATGAACTCTGTGATAGATGGACAGACATAGGACAGAGACAAATAGGGTTTCATCAGATGAATGAAACCCTAAAGAATCTTAAATTTCCTGAAGTTAAAATTTTTTATAGCAAGTAAAATATTTTCTTAAAAAATTGTATGAGAAAGTTAAAAAAAAAAAAATCAATACTAACTTGTTGAGAAAACAATCGAATGCAAGTCTTCACTGGTGAGGAGTTTTAAGTTTAAAAAAGAAATCAAGACTACAAGTTTTCCTTATATCAGTTCAGAGCTCTTAAATAATCCGCTTTGGAGTACTAATATTTTCTGGGGAAAAAAATTCTTTAAATTTTGCTTGCAAATTTTGTAAAAGCCAGCTTTGAAAATTGATTCATGTGCAAATGTTGTAGAAACCTATCATGGAATTTTCTCAAAGAAAATTCTGGTATTTAAATATCTGACTATTTGAGAGCCCTGTTACATAAAAATTCATTAATAAAAGATCTGCTCTTCCAAGCAATCATATATCTATAATTTTTTTAGCCATCAATTAACAACTAAACTTTATATTTACAATATGTTTATAATTATTTAAAATTATTTACAGCATGTACTTTTAAATGCTTAATATTTTCACTTTTCAATTGTGTTTTTCCCCCATAAACTCCCAACCCCCCCCCCCCCCTTAAAACCTAACTCTCTTTTATGCACAGAAAGATAGTCTCAACATTTGCAGATGTTTCTGTGAACTTAACCCTCGTGAATGTTAAGAGATTACTGTATTACATAATTTTGGTACTCCTAAATTCTAGTGCCCCTGTCATTGTCCCCTTCACACAAATTTCATGATACATCCAGAAAAGTCTATCTGCATCTCTGTATGTTCAGCACTTTCTTCCATGCATTGCATTATCATTCTTTTAATATTTAATAGGAATGAACTTACTATGCATCAAAACACTTACATTTCTTTCTACAGTTTGCAATTTTTTGAATTGTTTTCACATTAATTAATATCTATCTACATATTTTTGAAGTTTATACATACATTGTGTACATATATATATTATTTATAGACCTTTATTTTTATTTTTTCAAATTCTTTCTCTAGCAAAAATTACATTACTTTTAGTTACTTCCTTTGTGTGCCTTTGCAGATATTGAGAAAATTTCTCATACTTTTTCTTTGTTATATATTAGTAGAATTTAAATTTTCTGAATACATGCTGTATAAATAATGTCATAGGGAATGTGTTAAAAATGAAAATAGCCTATACAAATAATACTGATTAATGTATAGATAGAATACAAGCTAAATTAATATTGTTTCAAAATAATTTTTTATAATAATTCTATATTTTCTTCTGATGTATTATTCCAAAATATTATTTTCAGAAACAGTGTATATAATTTAAAAAAAAAAATGCTTGTGTTAACTTGTTGATCTTTAGCTTGACATGGCAATATATGTACAGGGAGAGCAAAAAGTCCGTGAAAACTTTAAAAATTCATAAAAACCGAAAAAATAACCGAAATGAAAAACGGTTTGCAGGGTTAGCATCCATAGGTCATGGGGATTTTTTTAAGACAGAAATAAAAAATAATTAAAAAAAACAGCCGACAGATGGCGCTGGTACTTGCAATTTCCGCGGAAATATGCAAATGAACCGGTTATAAGAGCTTGCGCTCCTAATCGACAACTAGTTCACCGTTGTGAGCCGTGAACTTAATCAAGGATGCTCACTGCAAAGGACAAAGCTTTGTTGGTGAAGTTATTTTACATGAACAAGGAATCAGCGATGATTGCTTTACGTAAATTCCGATTTCAAAAGGATTTGAGGACGGGAAAGGAGCCTTTAACAGCGGCAGGCCTCATAAAGCTTGTTCGGCGGTTTGAGGAAACATTCTGTTCTTTATTTGGATATCTTTTCTTTGATTTGGGTACATCAGCGCCACCTATTGGCTGTTTTTTTAATTTTTTTTTTTTTTTTCATGTCTTAAAAAAATCCCCGTGACCTATAGATACTAACCCTGCAAACCGTTTTTCATTTCGGTTATTTTTTCGGTTTTTATGAATTTTTAAAGTTTTTACGGACTTTTTGCTCACCCTTTATATATATATATACAGTCGAGTCTCTATACAACGAAACTCCATACATCGAATTTCTCTATATAACGAATTTTTTGTAGGAACGGTCCCCTTTTCTCATTATTACATTAAAAACAGTCTCTACATAGCGAAATAGCTATCTCCATATAACGAATTTTTTCATAAATTGGTCTTAATTTATTCAGTTTTAAAAAAGCTTCGAAATCATATGGAGTCAATTTTCCATCACTTATTTTTGATTTATCGTTCAGTGCTGAGTTTTTTTTTTGTTTTTTTTTTTTTGTTCTCTCTTGTTTCTCTCTTTGTTCTTTAAATCCAACGAATTCATCCCACTTGCCCCACACTTTTCAACATCCTTCTCAAAACAGAGTCAATTAGATTGTTACACATATAAGAGAGGAATCAATGAGAGGCATGTAAGAGAGGCCTTCAAATGGAGGAAAATGTTAACTACAATTTTTCATTCCTTGCTAAAATTTAAGGTGTTTTTTTTTTTGAGAACGTAACAATTTTAAAATAAAAACAACAAAAAATTACAGATTTCTTCATCTGAAATTAATGCAAGTCTTCCTTATTTGATTTTCATTATAAGCTTTCAAATAAATGTCTGTTCTTTTTTTTTTTTTTTTTTTTTTTTTTTTGAAACTGCTTAAATAATTAAGAAATAAAATGTTAGGTTAATATTTACTTTTAAACATTTCAAATCCTTAATTAAAAATATCAAAAATAATATTTGCTCAAAATTCACACATTAAATACAATTTTTAACATCATTTTCTATACATCCAATTTCTCTATATAACAAATTTTTTACTGGAACGATGGATTTCGTTGTATAGAGACTCGACTGTATATATATATATAATTTTTTAAACACTGTTGCATATTTAATTATCTCCTCACCCCCACCCCACTTTTTTCTTTTAATTGAAATACATTTAGCAGAAAAGAGGAAGATAAGGTGATTTTTGTTCAAAGATTGTAGAAGTTTGATATTGGAGAAATGAAATTGTAGATTAATCAGTTGCACTTCTGTTACTTCATTGTTCAGCTGCACTCTTTTATTTTAAAATGTGCTTGAAATTCAGAATTTTAAAGTAGATGGAATGAAACACTATTCCCAAATATTCTTTTTTTTACATTACAACTTAATATTTTTTTCTGAATTCTTAAAAAACTAGTTATTTGAATAATCTTATACTGTTGTATTACTTATTTATTAATGTAATATCATATGATATATTGCATGATCAAATAAATTGCATATTTATTTATAATCTAATCTACATTATTAAACTTATACCAGTTATAAATATATACAATGAAAAGAATGAAAAATATGTGTAGAATTGCTTGGAAATTTAACTATATTTATGACTAACAGACCTGCCTCCTGCTATTGCAAAATTTCTGTTGTGTGCCCCCCGCCAGTTTTTTGTAATTATTTTTTTAAATTCATATAGTGAAACTTCCCTGTGCAATCTTCCTGAACTATCATTTTTTCATGCAACGAAATTTATTCAATATTAATTTAACTCCATTTAGAGATTATTCCAACTAAACTCTCTCTATAAGCAACCAATTAAAAAAAAAAAAAAAAAAAAAAAAAAAAAAAATTATTTTTTCCTGGTTGCTTGGAGAAGGTTTTATTAGAAAAATAATTCCAGAGAGCACATTATTCATCAAACTTCTAAACTAAGTTTTGTTTTTTTAAAAATTATTATTCCTGTAGGTATTTATTTATTGAATTTTGGACTTGGAAAACTTGGAAATAAAAATTCTAAAGATAAAACCTTAAAATCAATGCATTCATTTTTTAAACTCTTTTTTGTAATTAACTTTTATTTTGATACTTAAATTTTTATATTTTTTAGTAATAATAATTATTTTTTTTTTTTCAACAATCAAAATCTACATTTAAACATGATCTCCATTAAGAGACCACCTCTTGGAGAGACCAAGTTTTGCTGGAACAGAACATTGTTGCTTAAGGGAGGTTTTATTGTACTTGGATTCAAATTCTGATTTCAGACTTACCTAATATGCAAAATTCCCTCCTCTTTTCGGAAAACTTCATTTAGAAGTCATAATATAATTTTGAATTTTTTATTTTATTTATCTTTTAAAATATAAAAATAAAGCGTTTTTATTATATTAAAAGATTTCAGTCTAAAATTACTCTCATTTAGACTTTAAATTTTGATCATACATAGAATCAAACCTTCAGCAAATTTTTAATGATTTTCAAAATATATTAATAAATGATTTACACTGTTTAAATTATATTTTAGTTTAATAATATTAGTTATTTTAATTCAATGTTGGTTTTTATTAGGGATGCACCGAATAGTGATTTTGGCCGAATACCGAATGCCAAATATTCGGCTGACAGGTGAACTGAATACCGAATATTTGGCTAGCCGAATAGTAATTGTTGGGCCGAATACCGAATATTCGGCCAGCCGAATAGTTAACTATTCGGCCAAATACCGAGTATTCGGCTTTCCAAATACTTTTTAAGTTTCAAAATTTAAAGGTATTAAAATGTTACTTTTGAAAACAGTTTTACATAATATTTAATAAAAGAAACTTACATTTTGATAAACAAGAGCTTTTTATAAGAGCATTTAGTATTGAAAAAAATCTGCCTTGAGTTATTTAAGAAGTGCAATTATGAAACTTTAATTAAATTTTCTGCGAATCAAAACAAACATTTTAAAATCAAATAATGAAAAAATGGCCGAAGAAAAATTTTACAGTCTGATAATTGTCCTTTTTAAATAACTCAAGGCAGATTTTTTTTCAATGTTAAGTACAAATACTTTCAACTTAATTCTGAATAAAAGTATGTTTGGCTCATAGTTCTTTTCTTATAAATGGTGGTATTTTCCACCCTTCCCATCATATCATATTTTACAGAAATCAAAGCATGTGAGTTAAAAATATGTTATCTTATTTATTGTTAATGTAATAAACCAACACACAAGTTTTGACCTAGAGTGAGATGAAATACTCAGTGAGTACTTATGACTCAATAAGTTGATTATGATTATGGTTTCATGAACAAAAATTGTCTGTCTTGATAGCTATTACTAATCTCAAAAGTTTTTTTATTTTCTTTTAAAGGACTTTTATCTGAAGAAAAGCAAGAAACAGATTATATACTAAACAAAATTTAGAAACTTGTATCAGCACATAATTTATTCCTAAGGAAAATCCTAATAAATCACCATTTTAATCGTTCTCATGGTTAATTTTCTTAAGTTATACTTTACAAACAGCAAATAAATAATGTAAAAACATTCTATTTTATTAAAAAATGATTTTGTTTCTAATTATTTTAAATATAAATTAAAAAATTGACAGTTAAAAGTAGCTGCAGGCCGGATAGTTTCGTATTCAGCCAAGCCGAATATTCGGCTCAACCGAATAGTTTAATATTCGGCCTAACCGAATATTCGGTAACATGGCCGAATACCGAATAGATACCGAATATTCAGTGCATCCCTAGTTTTTATGAAAATCATTTCTGTATCTTTATTATTTTGTAATTAATTTTTATTTTGTTTTACCTCCTAACTGTCAATTGTGATGTTCTTTCTCCTTTAGGACACATACTTCAGCTGGAGTGATTTGATGCTGAAGAATAACTCAGAGCTTTTAAATAATTTAGGAAATTTCATTAACAGGTATGAAGATACTTTTGATGGATATTTTTACATTCATTGTTATTCCTTTGTTGTAAATTGGAGAATGTGACTTAATTTTGTGGTATGCTTCAAGTTCAGTATATTTTTGATCCATCGTCAAAGAAACGTTATTCAATATACCAGTGCAAAAATAGATATATTGATTTAATACAACTTTTGATACTTTTATCCTGGTCAGGCACAAATAATGCCAGTCGCCTTTTTCTCCCCCTCCCATTCTTTTTATCCATTTCATTTAAAATACAGAGAAGAAGAAAAAGAAATACTTTAAAACCCAAACCTGTTGTTTCAACATTAAAACATTGCCAACAATTTACACACATAAAGAATAAAAGTTATTTTTGGTATAAATAAGGGGGAAAAAATGGTATGATCTTTCAATTGTATTCTTTGAATCTTAAAAAAGACACAAGTAAATAAATGTAAAAGTAAAAGCAGTTCTTTAAAAAGTACACTTTTATAAGCATTCAAAGCTTACCTTAATAAGCCACACTTTCAAAATGTTGTATCTTAAAGTATGTGATTTGGCATGTGTCCCAGTTATGAAAAATTCATATTTTTTATTTATGCTTGAATGAAAGTGCTGACTAGTGACTTTATTTAAAAACAATTATTTTTGTTAAATTTTGTTTTAAGGTATAGCAGCAGTTGTATTGCTGCAATTGTTATGTTATTATAACAAATAAATACTTATTTTTGAGTCTGGTACAGATATGGTAACAGAATTTAAACTATTTATTCAGAATTTCTTTGTAACTTACAATTAAATTAATAAAAAAATTGAATTAACATAGCCTATTAAATTATAATTAAAAGACAAACAATCTGTTAAACTTTGAAAGTATAAAAATGTTGCAGTGTCATTGGGAACTTACAATAGTACACATTTTCTAGATTCTAGCATTTTAGGAAATGAAAGAAAGAAAGATAAATAATGAAATTCCATTTTTTAAGCTATTGCATAGCTTTTATCGCGGACTTTGAGCGCTGTGACCGAATCTAGAAATTTCGTAACGAGAAAAAACCTAACACTCCGGCTAACGTCATTTCAGTTTGGGAGACTTCTCATTTATTCAACAAAAGAAAAAAAAATTGTTTTCTTATCGGTCATCACGCTCAAAAAGTGTAACTTGAATTAATATCAAAGAAAAAGGAAAAACTTGAATTAATATCAAAGACAAAAAATAATCTAATCAAATTAAATAAATACAAGAAATTTTAAAATCTAATTGAAATAATTCTAAAACAGAAAACTCCGACTGCAAAATATTTACTAGTTTGGTGCTGCCATCTCTATTCACGAGGGTGAAACGCCAACCAGGGTTGTTAGCAATTTTAAGAAGATAAATAGATTTTGTTCTTAAAAATTGTAACTTATCAAAACTATGAATTAAAGAGATTGTTTTTTATTGTGTTTACGATTTCTCTCTTTTTTTTTCGTAAGTAAACTATATTATAAATATCTAATGCTAAAAAGCGTACACCTTAGAAAATAATAATGATAATATAAGATAAAACACCCAAACCTTTACAATTATAGTACATTCAATTCCAATAAATTGAATATTTAAAAAACTGTATAATTAAAAATAAATAAATAATTATAATTGCATAAGTTGATAAAAAATGCTATGCAATAGCTTTACTGCGGCAGTCCCCGAGTACCATACGTATTTTTATTTTATTTTTTTTCTTATACATAGACTAAGCTAACTTAAATAAAAGCGTATAATAAAAGTAAATAGAGATAAAACTGTATTTTCTATTTTTGTGTATATATTTTTTTATTTTCCATTTTTATGACTGAATCACTATTTCCAATTCTGAGATTTTGAAATTGTTTTTTTTTTTTAGAGGCTTGTCATTTATTAGTAACAATTTTGGTGGTTCCATTCCTGAAATGGCACTTGAAGAAAAAGAAAAACTCCTGATTGCTCAAATTAATCAGGAATTAAAAGCTTACATTTCTTTTATGGAAAAAACTAGGTAAGGATTATTATTACTGTTATTAAAAACCTTTTCATTTGTGAATTTATTTGCATTTTGTGATTGATATTTTATTTTATATTTTTTTAATAATAATGTGCCATATACAGGGGAGAAAAGCAATGTGTATAGTAGCCAATTCTTTTGAAAATTTCGTGAGTCTCATATTTTGGGAAAATCTGCTGAATTTTTGAAAATTATGAAAACCTCCCAAATTTGTTAAAATTTCATAACAAATCTTTACACATTCATTCCTCATTACATTCAGAAAAGTTATCTATCAAGATTGTTGTCTTCAATCATGACAGGTACTGGAGGGGATAAGGAGATGTAGAAGGCTTAATATTGATCATAAAAAAGTCATGAATTCTGTTGATTGATAATAAATTTGTCATTTTATAAAAGTAAATTAATTAAATGTAAATGTAAATGTATCTTGATATAACTTTCAAGCATTTTTGAATAGCATTTGATTTTCTTTTGTTGAAGTGCAACAAACTGGTGTTGAACAAAGTTTTTTATGTACCAGATAAATTTGGATTTAATGCAGGGAAAAGTATGCCCCCCCCCCCCAAAAAAAAAGGGGGATCAATTTTAGGATAAATTTTGCATTTAAAATTTCAGTGTAACACAATCAGGGACTTGCAGTCTGCGATTAGTGCTATGTATCTCATTATCTCTGTTGGCGATTTAAATGACTGGATAGAAAATGACAACAGAGAACCAATTTCAGAGATCTTAATAGATCAGGATATCATTGATGCTGTACTGCATAAAAATTGCAGTGTGCACGATGATGATTATAAAATTGAAAATAATAGGGTAAGGAAAGACAACGTTCCAGATGTTAGTGAAGTCATTTCATACTTAACAAAGGTAATTTCGTGGATGGAGGGGCAAGTCAATTCAGATTGTGTTCATCTATTCCATCTTGCAAAATGCCTCAGTTCGCGAAACAACACTTATGGATTTTTTTTTTAAGGTAGCGTAAGATTAAATCTGTGTTCGATAGATTATAAAGTTAATTTTACAAAGCCGGTAAATGTTTTCATCATTTTGTACCATTTCCTTGGCAGCATTCCGATATACTGTGGTTAAGTTATAATGTGGGTGTGAAACATGTTTTCTCAACAACCACATTATATCAGCTTCTACTCTACTTTTTTGAACAGCAAATCATGTCAGAATGCAGGAGCAATCAGGGTGATAGATAGCAATGATTCTTAACATGTTCTAAAAATCCAAATCAAAGAATTCTGCTCTCAAGTCTTGTATCTTAATGTAGTAGTATTTTTTTAAATTTGAACAGTAATTTAGAGTGTTTCTTATTTTGTGTAAATAAGTTATGATAAGTTAATGAGTTTGCAATTATGTAGTTATTTACACATACAGGGTGTCCAGCAAATAGCACCCTGATTTCAAAATTAAATTTCTCAAAAACAAAGATCAATAGAATTATGTAGTAAACGGTTTGTTTATCAGGTAAGCTGTAAAAATCTTATACAAAAGTTTCGAACGGTAAATATTTTGGAAAGATTGTGTTTTGATTGCAAAGAATGCTTTGATTTGACATTTTTCTTGCTTTAGATTGGTGCCAGAGAATGTGTTTTTCAGCTTAAAGTGCCATATTTCATAGTTTTTTGAAATTTTGAAATTCCAAAAATTTACTTCGAAAAATCTTTAAAATATTGCACTGTAAGCTGAAAGATTATTTGTCTGCAGGCAATCTGAAACAAGAAAAATGTAAAATCAAAGCGTTCTATGCAATCAGAAGGCAATTTTTTGAAAATATTCACTGTTTGAAATTCCTGTATAAGATTTTTACAGCTTCCTAATGAAAAAACCGTTTGCCGCATATTACTATCTATCTTTGTTTTTGAGAAATTTAATTTTGAAATCAGGGTGTTATTTGCTGGACACCCTGTATTATTCATATATTATACATTACATGCCATTATTTTGTACTACTCTTAATACTTATAGTAAAGTGTTCAGAATTATGAAAAAACCCCTTATTCATAATATCTCAGGTCCCAATCATTCTGGATCATCTTTCCAATCATCTTCCTATACTGTATTATTTTTTTTATTCAACATCTTCTCAATGGAATATTTTTGCATTTGTCTTATCTTCTTTAAATGTTAAATACTTCAATTTCAGATTTCGTGATGCCATAAAACACATCCTTAATATAAGTAGAATTGGTAACCAGTACATCCAGTCTAACAAACCTTGGGAATTAGTCAAAGGGTCATCCTTTCAAAAGTAAGCATTATTCAATTTATCTGTACATATCTTAGAAAATCTTGTTTGTGGTAATTATTGATTAATTGTGACATTTAAATTGTTTGTTATTCTATTGCTAATTAATGTTTTAAAGTACAGTCGAGCCTCTATATAACGAAATCCATCGTTCCAGTAAAAAATTCGTTATATAGAGAAATTCAATGTATAGAGTATGATGTTAAAAATAGTATTTAATGTGTAAATTTTGAACAAATATTATTTTTGATCTTTTTAATTAAGAATTTGAAATGTTTAAAAGTATGTATTAACCTAACATTTTATTTCTTACTTATTTAAGCAGTTTCAAAAAAGAGAAAAGACATTTATTTGAAAGCTTAATGAAAATCAAATAAGGAAGACTTACATAAATTTCAGAGGAAGAAATCTGTAATTTTTTGTTGTTTTGATTTTAAAATTACAATTGTTACGCTCTCAAAAAAAAAATTCTCAAATTTTAGCAAGGAATGAAAAATTGTAGTTGATATTTTCCTCCATTTGAAGGTCTCTCTTATGTGCTCTCATTGATTCCTCTCTTATATGTGTAACAATTCAATTGACTGTGTTTTGAGAAGGATGTTGAAAGGTGTGTGAGAGGTGGGATGAACTTGTTAGATTTAAAGAATAAGGAGAGAAGTAATATTTATATAAAAAAAAAAACCCTCTCCACTGAACGATAAATCAAAAGTAAGTAATGGAAAATTGATTCCATATGATTTCGAAGCTTTTTTAAAACTGAATAAATTAAGATCAATTTATGAAAAAATTCGTTATATGGAGATAGATATTTCGCTATATAGAGTCTGTTTTTAATGTAATCATGCGAAAAGGGGACCGTTCTTACTAAAAATTCGTTATATGGAGAAATTCGATGTATGGAGTTTCGTTATATAGAGGTTTGACTGTATGTTCAATTTTTACATTTTTTTGTTGACTGATTTTAACTGGATATTTATGTATAGTCAAAAATAGGTATGCCATGTTTTCATATATTGTATTAATTGTTTGAGTTTAAAATAAATTTCAAAATTTTGGTTTTCTTTTCTTTTTTTTAATATATTTATGCTAATATTTATTTAACTCTCTAAGCAGTTTGACATACTAACAACTTAAATTGTTTATAGACAGAAATATTTTAAACATAATATTATTTTAAGATGTGTGTAAAATAAAGGGATAGACCCAAACAAGTAAAAGAAATTAAATTAACATTAGTTTTATAAGCATTTTTATGAAAATCTAGGAAAACCCTCAACACATTCAGTGGATTAATTGGAGCTAATAACTTTTCAAATTTTGAGATCATCTTAAAGTCTAGAAGTTTTTTTCTATTAATCGTTATTAATTTCTTTCAGAGCAATGCAGAAATATTTTGAACACTATATTATAAAAGACAAATGTGTTGATGCAAATCTGATGATATTTGGAGATTTGGAAACATAAATTTCACTTTTGCAATTTTTTAAATTTCTAATCATTACACATTTGTAATTTTTACAGTGCCATATAGGGAAACAAATGTGTTTAAAAACAATATTTCAATTTACTCATTTGTTGTGGGTTTTAAAATAATTTTCTAGCTGCTTATTGTGTTAAATACTATTTTTATTTCAATATTAGATAAGGAACAATTATTGTTTTTTTTTATATATGTATTTAAAGTGCATGTCTATTTTGATTGAATAATGGCTCAATCCTAAATTGTTCATTTTAAAGTTATAGTCCCAATTGCAAAAATATTTGAAATGCTGTTCTTCAAGCATAAAAATATATTTGCTTCAAAATAATATATTTTTTTAAAGTTAAGAAATTAAGTCTCTAGGTTCTATAAGTTGCCTTTAGAAAAGAAAAGCAAAAACATTTCTGTATTCTAGTGTTTTTAGTAGCAGAAAATATTCAAAATTCAAAAATTCAAAGCATCATAACTTAATAAGTTTTTACTATAGAAATATGAAATTTTGACTGTTTTACTTTAAAGAGCAAATAGAAAGTTTTTCTAAGTAAGACAGGTAAAAATCAGGGTCTGTTTAACATTTAAAAATTGGAAATGTGCTTTTAAAACTAGCAGTTCAGGCATTATTTTTCAATGCTTTGAAAACACTCTTTGTATGTGTGTATACAGGGTGTCCACTCTCAACGATGGCCAATCACTAATTCTTACCCTTTCAAGGGCAGCGATGCATAATTTTTATCCTTAATTGCCACATTGGCACCAGTATTTTTAAAGAAAATTTCATCTTTATTAAGTATGCGGAAATACACTTTTACTTGTTTACAAACAAATTTTCTTGTAAGTAGTGTTGTCAATTAATTATTTCAACATTTTATGAATACAAGTACTTTATCTGGAAAGGGTTAAACCGATCGTCATAGACATATAGTTCCATATACAAAAAATGTTTTAAATGAGGTAAAGAGATATTTTAAAAGTGATTTGGGTCAGTAGAAATATTTCTTAAAAACTTACAAAATTTTAATTTTTATACTGTCCCCTGGCTTTATAAGTTATATTTATTAAAAAATTTCTGTTACACTGACAAGAAATACAATGAAAATTCTGTTATTCTATGATTAAAATTGACCAAATAATAGCTGTTTAAAGTTGGAGTTTTTGGGGCAAATTTGGGATCATTCACAAATTTAATAGAAGTATAATTTTGTCAGAAATATTAAAAAAATTGATGAGAGTAAAATTAAAATTGCAGTATAAATTTGAAATCTTTAACCATTCTGACATATTAATGCAGAATATACAATTTGTAATAAACATAAAAGAAGAAGAAAAAAAAAATAGAAGTTTTGTTAACCCCTTGAGGGGCTGTGGTTTCATAGATATACCACTTAATATTAGTTCCCAAATGCCACATTCGCACCGGAATTTTGTTAAAGAAAATTACGGTCTACTGAATGTGTAAAGTATAGCATTTTCTTATTTACAAATAAAGTTGTTTTCAAATTCCGGTGTCGGTCATTAATTTCAATACTTAAGCAATGAATTTGCCCTGCCCTGCAAAGGGTTAAATAAAATGATGAAAATTAACAACCTCAATTTTTTACAAAATTATACATATTTTAATATGTTATTAAATTGCACTAACCTGGAAACTTTGGACTATGTCATGATTTTTAGCTTTTTATAATTGATTCGGTACCACTAAATCTGAAATTGGCCTTCATTTTTTACCATCAGGTAAAGATATTTTTGCAAAGTGTAAATTTTAAATATAAAAAAAAGATAAAATTGATACTATATAATAACTAATAAGATTTAATTGTGTTTTTAACTTTTGATAATTGATATTTATGCATTTTTTAACGTTAAATCCAAAAATAACCATTTTTAATTATCACATCAGGAGCAAATTGTATATTTCAAAGTTAAAAAGTTCAACGTTAAAATTGGACCTCCTCTCCCACCTCATCAAACCCCTCAGCTGTTAGCTATAAAAATTTCAGTAGAAGCTAAAAAATTGAGTAAATTATTAAATAAAATAATGTTTTATATCTATTTTGTAGTATCAAATTTTTGCTATATTTACACTTTGACATTTACAATTTCCAAAAAAAAAAAGTTATGGTTATAAAATAGATTATTTTCAGATTCAATGTTTAAAAGTACATAAAAATCAGTTATCACAAGTTAAAAAACACGGCCATTTAATCTATTTTATAGTATTTGATTTTTGTTATTTTTTACATTTGGCAGTTTATGACTAGCAAAAACTCCTAACATTATATTTAAAAATTAAGGTAATTTTAAGGTTCAGAGCTAAAAATATACATAAAAGTTAAAAAACACAACCATCACAATCTTGTGTTACCTAATCTAAAGCTTCTTGGCATTAATTTGTCCAATTGTTTGTTTGTTATTCTGTAAAATAAGTATAAATGGTAACCACTGAAAATCATAATATTTGTTTGTCATGAGATTTATATCAGTATGTAGCATTTTATCTTGATCGGATAGTTAAAAGTGAGTTAAAATTTGAGTACAAATTTTGAACTGGAAAAACTTACATAGATCATTGAAGTTAAATAAAAATTTATATAAAAAAACATAATTTTTGTTGAAAGAAACCTTGAAAAGAAACAGTCTCAAATCATTACAAAATAAGACATATGTTAAAATGTAATTAATTTAGCCAATCTGAAATTAATAAAAGTTAACTCAATTGTAATACTTGTATGAATTTTTTCAAAGCTCAGATGCACATGAAATAAGTTCTTCAAATACTTTAAGCATTTGGTATTTGACCCCTCAAAGAATAGCTAAACTCATTTGTGTTCAGATGCAGGAAAGTAATATGTCATGTATTTTTAATTTTTCATAACTCTGTCAATTTTAGTGTTATATGAACAGGACTTTTTTGTCTTATTTGTCAGTGTAATAAGAAAAATTTACTAAATATAACTTATAAGGCCGGGTGACCCTATAAAAATTTAAATTTTGTAATTTTTATAAGAAATGCTTTTATTGACCAAAATCGCTTTAAAAATATTTCTTTATCTCATTTAAAACATTTTTTGTAATTGGAACTATATGTCTATGAGTAACAGTTTAGGAATTAGCCATTGGAAACTATTGAGAGTGGTATAAAACTATTGTATAAAACCCTGTATGAAACTATTCTTTTATTTTTGGTTCTAACCTAATGGGACTTCTAAATTGTTTACAGAGAAATTGCTGGTACAGTGATAGGTCTTAGTGTGAACGTCTCTTGTTTACTTTGTACGTTGATGGAACCCTTCATGCCTGACACAGCTGCAACTCTGAAATCACAATTGAACACAGATGCCTCCCATCATGTTTTAACTGAAAATTTTGTGTGTCTGTTGCCTGCTGGACATAAAATTGGAAAAGTGTGTATTTCTTTCTTAACAATGAAATTCAATTTTTTAAAATCGCTGTGTTATTCTTATGGATGATTTTTTATTATAGAAGCTCTTGCAATTACAATTGTGCCAAGGTTGCAATCAATGTTGTTAAAATTGTATTCAAGATCATGAAGCATGATATATAAAAATAAATACCATTGTATTAAATAATATAATATTATAGGTTAATAAGAATATATTACACTGCTTCATATCAATCATTTGTAACAATTTCTTACAATGCTTCACAAGAGTAACAAGCTTTTTGTTATTACACCTTACAATTATAGATGTTATTTCTGAAACTGCTTTCAATAATTCATAAAAACTTTTTTAACCATAGGTATTTCCCCCCCTAAATTGACACTGCATTAGTAATACATAAATGCATTTCACACAAATTAAGCACTAAACCAGATTCCAACACAAAAAACTTAAAAAAAAAAATAATAATAACTATTTTACATTACATCTCTATGTAGTTTTTTCATTAACTACCTCACTTCCGGACAAAATGGCAAACTTCTATTTTTCCCTCCTCTGTAATTTATCAGAAATGTTTAAAAAATGTTTAAATACCACATAAAATTTATTAGAAGTAATTTTTAATTAATTATTTTTAGTTGTTTAGCCTCTCAATAAAAGATACATATGCAATTTAAATGTTTGTTCTTATTTGATTGTTATACAACCTCATTGGACATTGGGAGTTGTAATAGTAATTCTTTTAATAATTTCATGTGCACTGTTATAGATAAATTTTCAAATAATGGCTAGTCACTTTTTAAAAGTCATGGTATGTACAAAACTTAGGCAGTGTCAAAGCACTGAGAGTTAGAAAGATGCAAGGAAGTTTGGAAAGTTATAAAACGCATCTGGCTATAAAAACAAGTATTGATTAGTTATGATCACCTTTATTGGTATTCCAAGAAGCCAATATATAGACTTGTAGTGATACAAAAGTATTTGTGTTACATTATGTAAATAGTTATATGTTACATTAGTGTGAATTAATATTAAAAGTAATAAAAATTCGTTTTTCAGATCTTTCTTACTTTTAATGTAGCTTTTTTATTATCTAAAACTTACAGAGTTACAATTATTACTTGAAAAGCTAGGAAGCTGATATTTTGAAGACATTTATTTTAACCTATTTCAGTATAATTTTACAAGGATCAGTTTAAAAGAGGTTTAACAACAATGATCTATTAAATAGATTGATTATTTAAAAATGGAAAAGAATTAATCACATACCTTAAAAATTTGTGTTAAGTACATATTCTGATAACTGCTGTAAAATATAATTTATTAAAATTGAAACTATGATAGTTCTTCATTAAATAATTAAATATACTGAATCTGAATTTGAAATTAAAATAGGCATTTAATAAACTAAAAAATGCATTAACATTGCAAAATAAAATATTGTAAACATTTCAAGCTTTTAAGGTAAGGTAACCCTCAAATCGTTGTCTTTTCAAAAAAAAATTTTTTTTGATTTTTTTTTTAATTTTTATTACGAGTATTTTAAATTAAATTTCAAACATTTAGGATTCCAAAAATGCTTTGCTTTTTGATTCAGTGACAGTTAAGAGTAAAGTTATAGCCCAAAACATAAACTGAAAATGGACTTTCTGAAACTGGAAGTGACTGTTTAAAGAACCATAGAGGGGTAAACAATATGTTTTAATATGCAAATAGGTTTTTAAGGTATTGAAATAAAATTTTGTCACAAGTCTGTTTTTGTTCTACTCATCTATTGGAAATTCTTATCGAAGCAAAATGTAGCTTGTAAATTTGTATATATTGAGTTTTTTTTTTTTTTTTTTTTTTTTTTTTATATATTGAAAAATACACATTTTTGAAAAGAAAAATCATGTTTTGTATACAAAATTTGGCATATGTTAGTAAATTTAATGGGTATTGCAAATCTTTTGCTTTATAACACAGGTCCATGGTTTGCTTATATATTGTTAGGGGAAAAAAATTGGAAAAATATAGAATAGGTTTTGTTATAGAAGGTTCGACATAAACACAGTTCTTTATAAAGAATTTGGATAAATATTGCCTAAATTTGAAAAGTTAATTAAAATTCCATGGAAACTTTATATGAATTCATAGCTTTATTCCCTGTTCCAATTAAAAATACATGTGTTTGATAAAAATTTCATTTTTAAGAAGCTCCTCATCAGTACAAATGTCAATCAAACACCAAAGCAATTGTTTACACTTGTTCACATTCAAAACATTCATTTTAAATAATTCATCATAGAGTATTTGTCATAGTAAGATTGTATTCTTAACATTCCTTACATTCTGTGCAGTTCCATCGAATAATATGGTCCTAATATGCTTCATATTTGTACTAATGAAGAGCTTGTTTAAAATTTGAAAACATGTATGGTAATCTTTTTATTTAATTTATTTTGAAATGGTAATGTGTATTTTTACTTTCTTCTATCTTTACAAGAAGAATGTGTTGGATTTGTGAAAATTTTTGGTTTTTAGTCCATATAAAACACAAATCTTGTGGGCTCTATAACTCAAGAACTAATCCATGGGATTTAATAAAACTGTAGATTGAGTTATCTTTGGAATAAATTTTTGATGGTTCATTACATCTTGATGTAAATCGCCCTACAGGTTGTGCTGCTAGCCTACATTTTTCATGATTTCCTCAACAGCTGTATCTGAAAAACTAACTACTGCATGTATTTTCATAAAAAAATTCAATGACATAAGTTTTTCCTGATTAGATTTTGATATAAATCACCCGACAGTGGTGCTTTTGTACTGTATTTTACACAATTTTAGCAATAATGACTTCTCATGAAATATAGCACATAATTTTTGTGAGAAATATCGCTTGGAATTTTCATCAAACTTCATATTCTGTTAAACTTAATTTGGTGCTGATGGTTTTAATGTATGTCAAATAACACGTATTACTGTTTTGCTGTATTTTCTATCATTTTCTATCATTTTTTTTTTTTTTTTTTTTTTTTTTTTTTTATAGCTATATGTCTAAAACTAGTGCACAGAATTCTGTCAATCTTCACATTCTGTTCAAATATGGTGTATGCCATCCAAATGTATTGCTTTTATGTTCTTTGAGTCAGGAATTTTGGTTGTAGACGTCAGAGGGGTAGGTGTTGAAATTCAATGATTTGTTTTAAAAATGGGATGTTTATATCTCCTTTGTAAGCCTGTTCTCAACTGCCCAGCTCAACAAGCACAAAATCTTTCGACACATTTGCAAATTCATTTTGTAATGGAAAGTTATAAAATCGGAAAGTCTGATTGTGGAAATAATTTAGAATCGAACTGTTTTCCATTTTTTGATAAATAAATTGCCTATTGAGTTATAAGCAATTTAGATCACATGACAAACATGTTTTGCACCTCTGTTTCAGTGGTTTTTCTTCTTTTGTGTGGGAATTTGATTCAAAATGCCCGCTTTGACTCTTTTTTCAGAAAAATCTATTGTATTTGCAAAAAAATGGAAAAAAAAAAAACCAGTTTGATTAAACAGTGTCTGAACAACAAAATTTGCTAGATCCATGCATTTCCAAACAAAGATAAAGCTGAACTTTTGTATTTCAGAACACCCTTAAACAGTGGCGTAGCTATGTTTTGGCCTATCCTATGGCGCCCGGGGCCAGCAAGAAATTTTGCGCCCCCACCCCAATATAGATATATAACAATTTGGCGCCCCTAGGCCTCGGTGCCCGGGGCGGACGCCCCCCTTGCCCCCCCTTAGCTACGCCACTGCCCTTAAATGCACATAATTCAATGAACCTAAAATCCTCTTGCTTGTCATAGACTGTCAATTAATTTTGACACTGCAATAACACATTTTGAATTATTAATATGTATGAGGCAGAAGAAAGTTTTAGGAATGGCAGATGTAACAAAAAAAAATTGTTAATTAAATGTCTTATATTAAATGTCTTCTTTAATTTTGGTCTTTCTTTCCATTGTATCAAAAATATTTCTAAAAATTTTTACTTGTTTGTTTATCGAAGAATTTTTTATAACTGTATTATCTAAAAGTATATTTCTTTCTTTTAGCCTGCTCCACTGTTTAAGAAATTAGAACAAGATGTAATAAATGAACTCAAGGCAAAATTTGCCGGAAAGCAGTCACCAGAAAAAGTAAGTAATTTAAAATAAGTTTTGTTATGCAATATTCAAACTGAAATTCCTTTTTGAAATTTAGAATTAAGGCCGATTTTATTCTGGTAATAGAACAGCTAAGATCAAGCATAGTAGATTCAATTACTGTCTGATATTTAATTATCCAACATATTTGGTTTACTGACAAACCTATTAGGCTTTGCGTAATTATTTTCCCTCACTAAATAGTGAGTAGAAGCTGGTTAAGTTTTGCCTATTGCAGCCACTGCAGGTATGATTGTGTTTTGAATATTTCAAAAATTTAAAGCATTCAGTTCAATTTTTTTTTTTTTTTTTTTTTTTTAATTGGTTATCAAATTTAGACATAAAAAACAGAAATTTCAACAAATAGTCACAAAAGAAAAAGAAAAATATCATCTATTGTTTGCAGAAATATTGCCAATTTTGCCAAACGATCATGAGAAAAACACGAATTTGATCAAAAAATTGTGAAAAGAAATGTAAATTTCTTTAAAGAATCATGAAAATACACGAATTTCATCCTAGGATCATGAAAAAAACACAAATTTTGCTGCAAATTTTGTCCAAAAATTGTGAAAAAAATACAAATTTCGTCAAAACATTGCAAAAAGACCCCACAAATTTCTTCAAAGTGCCATGAAAAGAACACATGTTAGGTCCAGAAGTGAACACCCCCCTCCCCCCTCTGTTGTAACTTTTTAGAAAATTTATTGTGAGTTTCAGAGATTTTTTTTTTTTTATTCAAAATCATCCCTGATACTCTGTAACAAGTGACCAATTTGCTGAGGAATTATATCAAAATATCAGAAATTTCTGAGACAAGACTAGAGTGTTCTTACTAGTCCATTATTTAACCCCTTGGGGACAACTAACATGTATACACTATGGATTCCACACCCTGTCGTCTATTCTTTTTTGTATTTAGATCAACACTTGAACGTGAAATTGAAAGAACACAGAGGTTACTTTTTAAGACGACTTTCAGTTTAATAACATGAAATCACACGTATGATACATAAACGTAGAACTTTTCTAAACATATACTAAACATCTGATTTTCATAACATTATTATTTTGGGTGACCCATGTAGAAGATCTCCAGAATCATTTCTTTTTACCAGCTGTCTCCACCCCCTCTGCTTCCCTCCTATCGTTCGAACCAAGTTCTCTTTGATGAGGGTCACACAGTTGGCAAGAGTTCCCCCTACTTGGCAAGCGCCAACAACTGCATTTTCAAAAATGTCAAAGTTTGCACGGACAAATCCTTACATATACATGCGGCAGAAAGGCTTAAGAATCCTTATTTATCCCCACTAGTAAAATTTTATTGTAAAATTTGCCTTATTTAATCTGAGGATATTTTTTATTTAATGTGACACAAATTTCAAATTTTAAAATCCAGTGACAAAACATTAAAAATTTCATAAAAGGTCCCTGACACGAAGGGGTTAAGAATGTGCTTTTATCATCTTGTGCTTTCTTGTGCTTTTATAAATCAGAAAGTTGTACTTTGCCTTTTTATAAAAAGATGTAGTAAACTACAAAGCTTTTCTAATGCTTCTAATTTTGTCAAAAGATTTTTTGTAAAAGTGTGCCTAATAATTTGCAATGCAGTAAAACTTCCATTTAACGGTCTCATTGTTACAGCTCAATGCTTTGTTAAAGAGAAAGTCTTTTACATAGAAATAAACTTAGATTTGTGAAATTTATGTAATAATATACACATAAAACAAAAAAATGGAAATATTGCAAAAATATATTTCAACTTGGGCAGTATTTTTTTTTTTTTAATGAAATGTAGCCATAGGATAAAATTTTAATTAGAATAATGTCTAAAGAAACACAAACAAAAACTGAAGTGTAGCGTAGCATAACTTTCCTCTTTTTCTCTTTCAGTACTGCTAGTCCGTAACCCTTTGTGGCCAAACAATTTCAAGTTGAAAAATATTGCCTCCAATTTTAGAATACATCACTTTAAGCATGTAAAAAATTTAGGACATAAAACTAAAATAATTATTGACTAAAAGGTACTTTTTTCACATCTATAAAAAACAGAAATTGACATAACTCTCATAAATATTTTCCATTTTCTAATGCAAAATTTTAAATTATACAAAATTACCTTTAAAAAATCTACTTTCGGACTTCTCCAGTTTTCTTTAATTTGACAAAATTTACTAAGTTAATTTTTTCCATATCAGCCTAAAGCTTCTCAAATGATAAACAAAACTTAGGTATAAGAAATTAACACAATATCTTTGTCTGTTGAAAATTCGAATGATCAATAATAGGAACAACAAATAAAATTTTGTTTTTTAAAGCTTATTGTGTAAATACTATTAATTTTTGGGCAGGTCTGCCACATGATGATACGACGGGTTAATTTCGAAAAAGTTGGATGTAAGAAAAGGAGGATGTAATACTTTGTACAGGCTTCTTATAAAAATAAATTACATTGTTCTTTAAAATTTTTGCATGTACAAACAATTCATCTGTATCCTTTCTGTAATACTTGAATCCCCTTTTCATTGTATCGAATTACCTCCCCCCTTGCATACACACACACATCCTACTGCTCCGAGTGTCATGTGAGGGAGCTGCTGTTTATCTTAAATGTGAAAAAAAAAAATTTTTTTTTTAGCCCCAAGAAGCACAGAAATGATTAAATGAACAAATAAATAAATAAATAATATCATTTTCATACAATTCGTGGAAATAAATTCATGTATCCATTAATTTACATGTTAATGGTGTCCAAAGTCAAGGTTCAGCAGAAAATTTCGTTAAACAGAAAACTTCTTTAAATAGAGACTTTGTTAAACAGAACTTGCACTGTAATTGTAGAATTCCCTCGATTCTTTGCGAAAATATGAGAAATTAATCACTCATCATGTAAAATAATTAATTTTTAAGCTCAAATTTTTCAAAGAAGGATTTTGATACTCAAGGTGGATGTCTTCTAAATTCAATGCTGTCAATAATAACCTCATTTATTTGACTATGCTACTCAGTTTTTTCCCAAAAAGCCTTTTCCCTTTCCTTGCACTGAAAAATAAATTAATAAAAAACTGGATAAAGAGGATTATTTCAAAAAGTTACACTAAAACTTTTTCACTTATCCATACAGGATATAAAATGTGTTTTCTTTTTTATGTTAGACTGTCATTCCTGAAAAAGCTAAGGTGAAAAATGCTGTGGGTGATGCAAAGGCAGTGCCTGCAGTCAATGGTGTTGACCCTGAAGAAATTGAAAGCTTGAATGCCTTAGTGACTGCACAGGTATCAATTATTCGCTTTTTTGGAAATGTGTGCATGTTTATTAGCATGAATCCTCTTTTAGGTCACACAAATTACATTTTGTTGTTCACTTTACAAAAAACTGTTCAATATAGACTCTTTGCACATGACATCACATGCTTCATCTGGCACTCAAACTTAATGGGAAAACACCAAATATGATGTTTTCCCATTTGTAAACATAGTGATTTGCTCTTAATTTTTTAAACACTTGAAAATAATGCTAGAATAACAAAAATCAAAATTAAACAGAAAGACCACACATGCTTTTAAAGGGCAAATGGGGACTTGTGACGTTTTGTTTGAGCTTCAGGTGTGTACCAGATTAGTGTATCATTCGTTACAGTGACATCAATACAAAGGGGTCTATTTTGACTTGAAATTAAGCATATAAATGAATTATGATCTGTAGATTTGCAGAATATAATTATTTTTTTTTTCTTTCTTTAGTTTTAATTAAAGATGTGAAGATAACTAAAGATACATCTTTGCATGTTTTTTATTGCATCAGTCCTCTCACTTTTTGTTTTCATAGTTCTTAATGTTTCAATAAGTTTGGTCTTCTTTTAATACCCTTGCCGATTCACTTACAGTGTAGGAGCAAAAACTATATTGATATGCGAATAAAATGTATATAAATTTCACATTCTGCGGCTTTTTATTGCTGTAAAAATTGACCTCCTCTTCTTTTCTTTTCAGGGTAACAAGGTACGCGAATTGAAAACAAACAAAGCCGATAAGTCTGAGATCGACAAAGAGGTGGCCACTTTACTTGAACTGAAAAGACGTTTGGCCATCGCTAAAGGGGAAAATCCTGACCAGCCCGTTCAGGGTAAATCCAAATCTAAAAAAAAGCGATGATATAACGCAAAATAGCTATTTAATTTATTTTATTAATTTAAATAAAATTTTACAACTTGTGTATTTTTTTTTTTTTTTTTTTTTCCTTCTACAAGGTTGAAAAATGAGAATTGGAATGTACAGTGAATCAGAGTAACATTGCTCCATCTTTACAAAACTTTGATCCATGCTGTTATGGTGGAATATTGGCAAACTATTACCAATAGGCTGCCAAACTCACACTAGTGCTGCTACCTATATTTGGAGATCAAAACTTTGCCATTAATTCAAGTGATGTAGCAGATTTAACCTTTTTTCTTTCTTGGGCCAAAATTACCCTGATAAGTCAGTTACCCCGATTGACTGTATTGATTTTTCTTTTAAGAAAACAAAGTTGCAAAATTATGTGCAAAACAGCTGACACTGATGTACCTTTTCCTTTGTTGTATATCTAGGATGATTTTAATACAAATAATAATAATTTTGGTAGTTGTTAAATTCTAAATGATTCAGGTAATTGTTAAACAATAAATGAATAAATCCTCCAGAGTTGCTCAGTTTTTTCCACTCTGGGAAAAATAGGGCAGAAAAACCTGTAAAAACTGTTCCAGACAAAATATCATTTTACCCATTTTTAATAAATAAAATTCTAAATAAAAAAGGCAGAACTTTACAACATATAATAAATTAATGAGACATTCCTTGTTTAAATCCTAATCTGGATTTTTTTTTCACCCACTTTGAAAATTTACAATTGCTATAAATGTATCGTTCGACAAGAAATAAATATGCAATTTCACAAATAAAAAGAGTCTAGAATTTTTAACAAAAGCAATGTAACTATCATTGCATTTTTTCTTATTTTTATTTCTTTATGAATGGTGTGTTTAAAGTTTAGCTGCTGACAAAACTAACTGTGCTTTTTGTACGGAAATTATTGTCAGTAGTGAGGGAAATGTACTTCAATGTTATCTGTTTTGCATGCGATTTTGTAACGGTTTGTTAAGAGTGATATAGTTGTAAAAAAACCCAGACAAAGGGTGCTACATGCAGGAAGTACACCCAAGGAATATACATCAGGCATCAGTGGCACACCCAGGATTTCTCTTTGGGGGGGGGGGGCTAGTATATTTGTGTGACACTTGTGAAGGCTATCAGTAACCAGTCGTTTGCACTCAACAAAAGCCACTGTAACTACTTTTAATAACAACCAATGACACAAAATTTGTTAGTTTTGAACAGATTTTTCACTTTTGCCCTTTACCCCCCACCCCTTCCAAAAAAAAAGTTGTATTTTAAGATTATTAAAAAATGTTACAAAAATGTATTATAATGGAATCTGCTTAAAGTGATCACCTTCGGGACCAGTTAAAATGGTCACTATATAGAGTTGGTCACTTTATGAAGTGTCTTTGAAAATGGCACATTAAATTTTTTTGTGATCTCAAAAAATAAAACAAATTAAAATAAACATAGGAAAAGTGCACTATATTAAGTAATGAATTGATTAGTTAGTAAATATAATTATTGAATTACTAATTTAAAATATACTATATAGAAGATAATTAACTTAAAATTCATCTTCCTTTTGAATTCAATTGAAGAACTACGGTTTATACATTTTACATTAGATTCTTTGTTCTCCATATTTTAAGCAGAAAATAACTGTATTAAAAATAATAGTTTGAAAAAACTACCAAAGCAATAAGAAAACTACAAGTTTATATACATCTAAAATTTTAATGTTAAATGTTACAAATCTTGCAAGCAGTACCAGAGCAATGAAAGAGCATGTATAATTTTATCTTTAGATTTTCTGAGAACGTATGTAAAAAAATCCCTTTTAAAAGAAACCCAAACAATTGCCATTTCACTTACTCATATAAACATACGTACTAACACGACTAACTGTAATTTTGCACATATACGCCGCGGCTCAGTTAAGTCTTTTTCAGACCAGAAATTTTATTGTAAAAAACAAGTTAAATAAATGCTAAGCAAAAAGAAGTCACATTTTATTTAAAATAAATTCTGGGGGGAAATTGACTTATCTGAGATGCAGCGCATACGCACAAAATTACGGTAGTTATCAAATCGCTAGCAGGCACAAGCATTCATGTCCTTGGATCTGCCAATATGTGTGGCAGATATATTCCCATAGCTGCCAACTTTTGTGCATTTTTGCTACCACTAAAATTGTACAGAGATTTTCCATTTGTTTAGTCATAAGATTTCGGCATTTTAATAAGACAATACCGTATTTACTCGTGTATAAGGCGCACTTTTTTTCCAAAAAATTAGGGCAAAACTTCTAGGTGCGCCTTATACACAGAATAATTTTTTACTGTTGGATGCACTCGAACAATATACATATGAAACAAATTATTCAAAGAAGATATTAAAACTTAATTGGAGTATTACTGCTTATTTATTTCATTCCTTGCAGTTTTTTTTTTTTTTTTTTTTTTTTTTTTTTTGCAACAGAGCTAATGAGATTATCTAAATTCTAATTAGCAATTCTCTTTACTGTCACTCATTCCTATTTTCCGTCATTCTCTTACAACCCGAAGTCTAAAAATGCATTTTCGTCTTGTTTTCTGGTCTGGTGTAATGTTTATTTTTACTTTTTTTTTTTTACTAAAATTCATTTGGTCATTCTTCATTAGCGTATCAAATATATGGTGCACGTTATATATGAGATTTTAAGAAATCGCCCTTTTTACTTGTAAAGTAGGGGTGCGCCTTATACACGCGTGCGCCCTATATACGAGTAAATACAATATTTACTATAAAATTTTTGTGGTAGGAAAAATGCATAAAAGTTGGCAGCTATGTATTCCTCATTCTTCTCTCACTTTCTTAAAAAAAATGGGAAGGGAATGTCACCTCAATGAGGTGCAAACATCTTTAAATTAAAAGACAAATTAATCCTTTTGCGGGGGGGTCATTATAGGAGATAAATTCCTATGAAATTACGATTAAATTCTGATGAAAATAAAAATTTCGGAAAATTGTCACTTTAGCGTTTTAGTTAAGAAAAACTTTTGGTATGCAGAAAATGTATGGTCACATTTTACAGGTTCAAATAACATTGACAATGACAGGCTATGTGGTCACTTTATACTATGAACACATTACCAAACAATTCTCTTATTATTTAACATAAGTAGGAGTAAAATTTTGCAAAAGTGGTCACTTTAGCCAAGTGGACACTTTACCAAGGTGGTCACTTTAACAGGTTCCACTGTATAAAGTAAATAATCTATTCTTTCTCTAATCGCAGAATATATATATATATATATACATTAAACATGCTAAAACATTAAATTTAATAAGAAATTTGAAAATAAGTAAAACTAATAAAATTAATATTTTCCAAAACTTTCATTTTCCTAAAAAACCTATTAAAAATAATAAAAATGACTTTTTATAAATTTAAAAATTTAAGAAAATTTATATCATTCTTTCCTTAAAATCTAGTTTCGGGGTCTGGGGGGGGGGCTTCAGCCCCAAACGCATGTAACTAGTTTAATATCAAGTGATTATGATATAATAATGTCAGTCATTATTGGCATTTAATTTTACAGTTTAGCGATAAATTTTTGGTCAATGGAATAATCAAGTAGTACCAAATTGCATAAAAGAAACATTCTTATAACTCCCAAAATAATAATCATATTAACTAACGTTTACTGCGTTGGATTAAGCATCTCAGTTCCTATTAAAATATATCTTTGAATTGAAATTCGAATGAATTACAGGGTCTGGAAAATAGGATTACAAATTTCTTGGCAATTAATTATCTGATTATGATAATTGTGATATGTGACCGTTAAGGTTAGTGGGTGAAATAGTCCTCCAGTGGCTCAGTTGGAAGAGTATTGGCGGCTTTAGTCAATACATCCCTGGTTCGAGTCCTGGCCTGGACTTTTTTGACCCACTTGGAAAATTTACATCTAATTATCCAATTGACTTCATTCTTTATGAATTAATTATTATTATTATTGTCTTCTAAATTTACTTCTTAACATAAACATTTTCGAAAATTTTTATATACCTTTTATCGGAACGAATATTTCGAGAATCCCCCCTCCCAAAAAAAAAAATCCAGATAATCAAGGTTACTGATATTCAATATACTTCCTCCCATTATTATATACTAAATACACACCAAATTACAAATCTCTACCACAATTTGATTGGGAGGTAGAGCATTTACAAACTGATGGGCAGCATTTTTTTTTCTAAAAATACAATTTTTAGAATTTTCAGTGTTTGAAATGTGTAAATCCATCAAATATCTTTTTTCGATTTTTTAAACAATTGCAAAACTTTCCTATACTACATATGATGGGTAAGTAAAATCGTGTTTTAATGACATCTGATGGTGTTTTCTTTAACTGGTCTATGTTTTATGTCTACTACACGTTTTCGGAAGCATCATTGCACATTAGCAAAAGGGCTGATGTTTTATAAATTTGGTGGGCAGTAACAGAAAGCATCAGATATTAAGAATTCGCTTATGTTTTGCATAATTTAAGTGGTATTTGGAGTTGAGTTTTACAAAATAAAAATTTTACATAAAGTAAGGTATGTAGATTCATAAAATAATTGCTAATTTTTTTGCTGTTTTAGTTATCACAGTAGTTTTTATTTGTGTTGCAGATCTGCAACATAAGAAAAAAGATAAATTATATGTGGGTTTTATTAATTTCAGGGCATTTTTGAGATTGCTACAAAGTGAGAAGGATGCATCCAGTGATGTTTTTCCTGTTGGGAGCGAAGCAATGATATATCCGTTGCTGGTGGTGGGGATTTTAACCCTTTCCGGCATAGGCAAAATCTGTTGGAATAATGAGATGTCGACTGACACTGGAATTCACAAACAAATTTTTTAGATAGTTTGAAACCCCTAATTTAAGCTTTTATTGTAAAAAGCAAAAATTTACTAAAATATTATTGGTGCCATTTGCAAGTTTGGAATTAAAATTAGGTATTCCAGACCGGGCACAGCGTGTCGGAAATCTTTTGAAAAAAAAAAAATTAAAATGTGTTATTTGAATGTCAAATCTTCATATTTCACGTAAACATTTTATTTCTCTATCCAAAAATAATAATTTATGTTGAAATTTATTATTTTTTTAATGCGATAATGTGTGTGATATTTTTTAAATGTGCTGCTTTGAATATTAGCATACATTAACAATTTAGCGAACATATTAGAACATCCATTTTTTTCTTCTTTTTTTTTCCCTCCTGTTGGGCGTGAAGCGATGATACTCTATATGGCCAAAGATGACAGGCTACTTGCAATTTTAGATACTTTGTTAAATATCTAGAAAATATATATGGGGAATTATTCTGAAACTAGGTGCGTTAACAGATTAGTATAGGTCATATATTTCCACCAAGATTTTTTCCCGAAATTCCATAGGGAAAAGTCAACAAATTGAAAAAGAAAGAAAATCTTTTGAAAAACCCTGTGAAAATTAATGTAGCAAAAACGTTCAAACTGCAAATTGTGATTAAGCGGCTTATTCTAATAAACTGTGTTCATTTTTATGAGAATAGCATGTGTACTCCAAGAAAAATTAAGATTTTTATAAAAACTGTCCCAAATTTTTCCAAGTTTTTTGCTTATAATTTGCAGAGTTCTTAATATATATAAAAAAAAAAATGTTACTTTCAGAAAATATGACAAACAGCATTGTATACCCAGTAATCAGAATTAAAAAGAATAAAAATTGTTTGAAAAATAAGCAAGTTTACTAAATGTTGTTTTACTGTGCATGCGTGAAAGTAATTAGAATACAATTTACATAATCTGTTAATGTATAGAGCAACTTTTGTGAAAGTCTGAAAAACATGGATTGAAAATAATTGTCGATAGAATAGAAAGTATTAAACTATTTCGTACAAATTTTATTATTTTTACATGATTTTTTTTTTTTTTTTTTTTTTTTTTGTATAAGATAGGTGAGGACGATCTACAATCGGGCTAGTTTTTATTTTTACGATTTTGGTTATATATTTTTTATATTATAATAATTTGAATTTCAGTACCAGTTCCAAAAATTAAAATAAAAAAAAATCCGAAATTAAAATTGTACAAGTTGGAAATTGCACGTGAAGCGTATCAAATGAAGTGCGTTCGTACGATAACGAAGTTTTGAAAATATTACTCTCATATATCAATCTCATAAAATTGTAAATAGTGAATTACAATTAAAACACTCATCAAACAATGTTTTCCCTATACCATTATGTAATGGAATACTTTTGTGTGGCCTTGTAAATCAATAACGAATGTTCTTTGCACCACAAATTATGTAAAATGTATATTATAATATGTAATTTATAGTTGCATATAAATTTTATTAAGTTCGAATGAGTGTAACACCATTAAAATGCATTTGAAACATTTTTCCCCATTGACCGTAATGTAATTGAATACTTTTGATTGCCCCTGTAATTGATTTATGCACCCGATTATCAAAAAATTTCAAATAACTCGACAAAATTATGTAATAATTATGCATTTTAAATTTCAAACGATTAAAATGCATTTGAAACTTTTTTTTTCCCATTGACCGTAATATAATGGAATACTTTTGATTGCCCTTGTAATTGATCTATTCATCCGATTTCCATAAAAATTGAAATGACTCGAGAAAATTATGCAATAATTATGTATTTTAAATTTCAAACGATTCGGTTGGGTAGTTTTTGTGTTGTTATATGCGGACAGACGGACGGACTGAACGACCACTATAGGTGCTACGTATTTGCATAAATACGAACGCGCCTAAAAAGTAAAAACTAACCCAATTATAGATCATCCTCAGCTATCCGATGCAAAAAAAAATCATGTGAAAATATTTAAATTTGAGCGAGATATGTGAAAATAACGCTCCCATAGACTTAACGTTATCAGTCGGGTCTTTTTGAGCGACTAGTGTAAGCTCTTAAGAACTAACCGAATCTGAAGTTAGATGGAAATTCGTGCATTAATTCTTGAGATAGAGCTATTGCGGAAATCGTAAAAAATGCAGCATAATAACGCCATTTGTTGGGGGATTTACATCAAAACGTAATTAGTATAAATATTTATCAATGTATAACTGAATCTGAAATTTGATGAAAATTCGTGTATTTGTTCTTGAGATGGAATGCCCAGAAAATTTATGTCGCATATAGACATGTTTTATAAAAACATGTTTTTTGGAATCTGTGACTGTTAAAAATGTGTAAATCAGCCAAAAACCGGAATTCGAAAAATTTCACAAATCCAATACTTTCTTCTTATAAAAAATAAAAAAATCTCGCATAAACAATACTGATGCTATTAAAAGCGCGTAATCGTTAATAGAAATGAATATATATACAGAGGGGTGAAAATTATTAGAATAAATAATTTTTTTTTCAGTTTTCTTGATTAATATTTTATATACTTGGAATGTTTCGTGAAAGATTTTTACTTTCTTCTATCTTTACAAGAAGAAAGTATTGGATTCATGAAAATTTTCGACTTCCGGTTTTCGACGGATTTATACGTTTTAGAAGGTCCTGAACACGTTTTGACTATTTTTAGAAAATGTCTGTCTGTGAGTCTGTCTGTCTGTCTGTCTGTCTGTCTGTCTGTATGTGACAAAAAATTTGTGGGCGCTTTATCTCAAGAACTAACACTCGAAATTTAATAAAATTTTATATTCAGTTAGACCTTGATATGAATTAGTGCCTATTGGTTTTTGGTGAAAATTGGCCTGCAGGTGGCGCTGCTATACTACGTTTTTCATGATTTTCAAGATTGCTATATCTCAAGAACTAATGCACAGAATTTCACCAAACTTCAGATTCTGTGACCCCTTGATATACGTAGACGCTGATTAGGTTTTGGTGTAAATCGGCCAGCAGGTGGCGCTGCTATGCCACGTTTTTCATGATAGCTATATCGCAAGAAATAATGCACAGAATTTCACCAAACTTCAGATTCCGCGATACCTTGAGATACATAGCCGCTTATAAGGTTTTGGTGTGAACTGCCCTATAGGTGGCGTTGCTATGCTACATTTTGCACGATTTTTGCGATAGCTATATCTCAAGAACTAATGCAGAGAACTTCATCAAATTTTAGATTCTGTTACACTAGAATATATAATATAATTAGCCGCACATACATAGCCGCTGATAAGGTTTTGGTGTGAACTGCCCTATAGGTGGCGCTGCTATGCTACATTTTGCACGATTTTTGCGATAGCTATATCTCAAGAACTAATGCAAAGAACTTCATCAAATTTTAGATTCTGTTACACTAGAATATATAACGTAATTAGACACTGATTACATTTTGGTATTAACTCTGCAACAGGTGGTGCAGCTATGTTGCATTTTGCACGATTTTTCCGATAGCTATATCTCAACAACCAACGCACAGAATTTCATCAAACTTCAAATTTTATTACAAAATGACATATAACATAATTGCACGATAATTACGTTTTGTTATAAATCCTTCAACTGATGGTGCTGCTGTGCTATATTTTACACGTTTTTTTTTAACTAGCTATATCTCAAGAACTAATGCACAGAATTTCATCAAACTTCAGATTCTTTTACACCATAACATAATTAGACGCTTTTTTACGTTTTGGCGTAAATTGTCCAAGATATGGTGTTGCTGTGCTACGTTTTGCAAATTTTTTGTTATAAGCTATACCTCAAGAACTAATGGACGAAATTCCATCAAGTTTCAGATTCTGTTAGGTCTTGACATAAATAGATGCTTGTTAGGATTTAGTATAAATTACCCAACATGAGGCCCTACTAAGCTCATTTTCTCATAATATTAATTAAATTTTGCGTTTTAGGCTTTTCGGATACCAGAATCGCATTAGGCTAGGTCAAAGTTCGAGGAAATTCGATAGTGGGTAAATTTGGGGTCGCCACGTTTGTTTTTTTTTTTTTTTTTTTTTTTTTTTTAAATATTAAAATGTACTTATGAGATAGAAGAAAGTTTTGGGATTGACACATCCAACTAGTTTTTTGTTGTTTTGTTGATCTAATCAATTTTTTACCCCTTTAAAATAATTTTGGGGTTATAATTTTGTCAAACGTTGCCATTTTTTTAAAAAGAAAAATGTTTGATCCAAAGTAATCAATTTTTATGCATGGCATAAAGAATTTGTTTGATTAACAAACGAATTTAAAATGAAATTTTAAAATCGTCTGCTTGCTGTGCTACTATTTTCTTTTTTTTCCCCTTGTAGTTGGCATCGTTATTATTTTATTCTTAAAGAAATATTTTCGCTTTTGATTAGTTTATATTATTTGGTAGCTTTTTTTCGTTTTTCAAAAAATTATTGCGTGATTATGTGTAAAGCAAAGGACATTTCTCTTAGAAAACTAGTTGTTGTAAAATGTCTCATCCAAGAAAATAATCATACACAGCACGAAACCGCTAAAAAAGCAAAATTTTAGCAAGCATCTGTATGTAGAATAAAATAAAGAATACTGCCCAGTTAAACTGAAGGCATTGAGCTCACAGGCTACAAATACTAATTGCACATTAAAGCTTTATATTTTCAAGGGTTAATTCCGTTCGAAAAAAAAAATTAAGAAGGGGAAACAGCTTTCCCCTTTTCTCTTTTTTTATACTTAATCATTGAACCTCCTATACTACCAAAGACATGCTTTATCATATAAAAAATCTATATCCAAAATTCAGAGCAAATTAGATAATTCTTAATAAAAACCCATTTAGCATTTATATAATTTAAAAAGAGTTATCCCCCTCTTTTATACTTAACCATTAAACTTCCAAAACTATTCAGAGATTTGAACAAAATCTGACAATTCTGCTTGAAAAACCCATTTATATAAATTAAGGGGGGGGGGGACATTAGAACCCCTGTTCCCCTTATTTATACTTATTCAATGAACACCTAATAACAGTCACGGAATCGCCTCATCAGAATGATCCTAATCTAAATTTTGAACGAAAATTAATTCTGCATGAAAATCCCATTTATATCAACTAACGGGGGGGGGGGGGCATTAGAGCCCCTGTTCCCCTTATTTATACTTATTCAATGAACACCTAATAACAGTCACGGAATCGCCTCATCAGAATGATCCTAATCTAAATTTTGAACGAAAACTTAATTCTGCATGAAAATCCCATTTATATCAACTAACGGGGGGGGGCATTAGAACCCCATGTTCCCCCTATTTATACTTATTCAATGAACACCTAATAACAGTCACGGAATCGCCTCATCAGAATGATCCTAATCTAAATTTTGAACGAAAACTTAATTCTGCATTAAAATCCCATTTATATCAACTAACGGGGGTGGGGGGGCATTAGAACCCCTGTTCCCCCTATTATACTTATTCAATGAACAACTAATAACAGTCACTGAATCGCCTCATCAGAATGATCCTAATCTAAATTTTGAACGAAAACTTAATTCTGCATGAAAATTCCATTTATATCAACTAACGGGGGGGGGGCATTAGAACCCCTGTTCCCCCTACTTATACTTATTCAATGAACACCTAATAACAGTCACGGAATCGCCTCATCAGAATGATCCTAATCTAAATTTTGAAAACTTAATTCTGCATGAAAATCCCATTTATATCAACTAACAGGGGGGGGGGGGCATTAGAACCCCTGTTCCCCCTATTTATACTTAATCAATGAACACCTAATAACAGTCACGGAATCGCCTCATCAGAATGATCCTAATCTAAATTTTGAAAACTTAATTCTGCATGAAAATCCCATCTATATCAACTAACGGGGGGCATGAGCCCCCCGTTCCCCCTCTTATACATATCGAATGAACTCCAAAAACTAATCAGGGAAGCGCCTTGTCAGGATATACCTACATACAAAATTTCAAGTGGATCGGATATTTTTATCATGAGTTATCGCGTTACGTACGAACATACATACAGAACGGACGGGCACATAAGCTCTCAGGCTATGATAGCCTGTGAGCTAAAAAATCTTTGGACTCCAAATGTGAATTTGAAAATTCTAGAGTAGGAAAACGAAAAAAAAGGAAATTTATTGCAAGAACAGGAAGAAATTAATTCAAATTGCTAAAGCTAACAGAAGAGCAACAAGTCATGAAGTAAAAACTACTTTACAAGTGTATAGAGTAAATGTATGTGATTCTTCTATCTGCAGAAAGTTTATCGGTAGTTACGTATTAACGCCACCGCAGCAGAAGTTGTGCTAATGTCCCTATAAAGAGCAATCTTTGTTGCCTTGTTGTTTGCTGATTTTGAGAAAAAAATTTAATGCTTTTTTAGTGCTTTGTTGTTTTTTTAGTGCTTTATTAATTTTTTTTTTGCTAATTTTTTATGCCATTTTCCTGTGCGCGTAGGAGCAACCAGATTGCTCTTTATTGCCGCATTAACGCAACTTCTGCTGCGGTGGCGTTAATACGTAAAGTACCAGTTTATCTTAGCTAGATTCAGTGCTTGTCGTGCTCGAAAAAAGGCTAAAATTACATCTGATGTGGCAAAAGGGAGACTCGCTTAGGCAAAAGTTGTACAAGAACTATTCGAAAATGATAGAGCAAGGTGAGAATGATTAATTTTCCCTTAATTAAGCAGTTAAATTTAAGTTGTTCATTTCTTTTCTAAAATCATGTTTTTTGCATAATGACTAAAAATACAGAAATGTTTACACATTTGGTTAAAAATCCCCTTATAAGACTTTATACATAATTTTATCAAGGAAAATTATTTTTTCAATTAAAGATCTGTAATACCGATTAATATAATTTTTTAAGTATTTTCCCCATGATTTATATAAAAAATGAATTCTAAAAAACAGTCTTAAATTCTTTTTTGAAAAATCAAACATTTAAGGGTTAAAAGTCAGTATGGTTTAAGATCTGGGCATACTCAGAATATTTTGAATATATATAGAACCAATATACAATACTACTATTTAACATCAAAATTTAGAATAACCCATAAAATAACAAACTACAAGACAGAGGAGTTGGCAAATATTGGAACAAATACGAAGAATATATATAATTAAATAAGAATATATATTAATTAAACTACTATTAATTAAGAATATATATTAATTAAACTACTTATTTGTGAAATAAAGGATCAGTCAAATTTAGCGGCGGAATTAACAGTAGAAAGTGGGTAAAAAAATAAAATACTTTTGTGCATTTGGCATTGAAAAACGAAAGCGTCATGCGATTTGGCGAGTAACAGTTTTCCTCGCCAAAAGCAAATGATTTTAATGTAAATGTAAATTATTTGTTAAAGGATTTTTAGAATGTATGTAAATGGTATTTAATAAATTCAACCTTTAAGAGAGTTTAATATATATATATATATATATATATATATATATATTGTATTACATACATATATATTGCTTGTTTCGGCTGTTATTTATAATTGAAAAAAAATTTCATGTACCGTAATTTCGGGTGTATAAGCCGCGGATCAAACAATTATTTTTGGACCCAGAAATCTTATTTAGTGATTGAAGACAAATATTTACGGCGATCTAAGTAGTTGCACTTATTTCTTAAAAAATTGTGGGTCGAAAAAGAATTGTTTGACCCGCGGCTTATACACCCGAAATTACGGTATTAAAAAAAAAAATCATATTGAATTTTTTAAAATACATTTAAGTCTGTTTAGAAATAACAGCCTAAATCGTTTCCAACAGCAATAAAATTGAATCGATAATGCTCAGTTTGACTTAATTTTTAGCTTTAAACAATTTTAACTTATTTAAATTTTGAATTTCGTTTTAAATCGTAATTTTTGACGGTTAAATTTCAATATAAATGCATATAAATATCAATATAACAAAATTATGGTTAAAACAAACTAAGTTTATTTAAATTAAATTTATTCAAGCAAGTTCAACATGAAAAACTTTTTCCTTAAAGTAGGGGTGCACAACCTTTTGAAGAGAAGGGCCACTTATAAATATGTCTCGGTGGTCGAGGGCCACATCAATAACATGGAGAGAATTCGATTTTGAGGAGGTGATTTGTGCCTTACAATCGGATAAAAAATATGGTTTCAGAGGGGTGTAGGAGGGTGGGGGGCTTAACATTTTAAGTTCTCTTACCCAGTCAAAATATCCAATTCAGTTGGTAAGGATATATCAGCAGTTTTTACGTTTGTATATATAACAATTATAGAAAGGCTTATTTTCATTGTATAATAATATTCCTAGACTTTATTCAGGAGACTAAATTTTTTTTAAATAGAAGTGCTAGAAAACAAACATAAGTGGCTTGAAAAAAAATTTGAACTGTATAAATGAAGTAGAGAGAAGGAGCTGATCAACACGATTTTTAAATGTATGATCATCGTACTAAACCGATCGAGGAAATTCGTGATTTTTACTTAGCCGATTGACGAAATTCGTGATTTTTACTAAGCCAATTTACGAAATTCGTGATTTTCACTTAGCCAATCGACGAAATTCGTGATTTTTATGAAGCCGATCGGCGAAATACGCGATTTTTACGAAGCCAATCGACGAAATGCGTGACTTATACAAAGCTGGTCGACGAAAATCGCGATTTTTCTTCGTATGATCGGCAAAATTCGCGATTTTTATGAAGGCGATCGACGAAATGCGCAAATTTTACAAAGCTGATTGACAAAATTCGCGATTTTTCTTTGCATGATCGACAAAATTTGCGACTTTTGCGAAGCCAATCGAGAAAATTCACAATTTTTCCTTGCCTGACAAATAAATTTTGCGATTTTTACAAAGTTGATCGCCAAAATTCGCGATTTTTACGTGACCGATCGACAAAATTCGCGATTTTTACAATGCCGATTGGCAAAATTCGTGATTTTTACGAGGCCGATCGACGACATTCACGAATTTTACGAAGCCGATCGACGAAATACGCGACTTTTACAAAGCCGATCGATGAAATGCGCTACTTTTACAAAGCCGATCGATGAAATGCGCGATTTTTCTTCGCATGATCGACGAAATTCGCGATTTTTCTTCACATGATCGACAAAATTCACATTTTTTTCGCGCCTGATCAATAAAATTAGCGATTTTTACAAAGCCGATCAGCAAAATTCGCGCTTTTTACGAGGTCTATTGCAAAATTCGCGATGTTTACGACACCCATCGACGAAATGCGCGACTTTTACAAAGCTGATCGATAAAATCCGCAATTTTTCTTCTCATGATCGACAAAATTCTCGATTTTTATGAAGCCAATCGACGAAATGCGCAACTTTTAGAAAGCTGGTTGATGAAATTCACGATTTTTCTTCGCAGGATCGACAAAATTCGCGATTTATACGCGCCTAATCAACAAAATTCGCGATTTTTATAAAGCCGATCAAGAAAATTCACAATTTTTACAAAGCTGATAGTCGAAATTCATGATTATTTCACCTTTTATTAACGAAATGCGCATTTTTTCGGGCCCAATCAACGAAATTCGCGATTTTTATGTAACTTTGACGAAATTTTCCTTTTTTTACGCAGCAAGATGAAATTCACGATTTTTTTTATGCGCAACATCGCAAAATTCGTGGTTTTTCCGTGCCTTATGAACGAAATTTGCGATTTTTTTTATTCCTGATCGGCGAAACTTGCTATTTTTCCCGAGCTTCACGGACAAAATTCGCTGTTTTCCCACACCTTCTAATGAAATTCGTGATTTTTCCGAACCCGATATACAAAATTTGCGATTCTCAAGTGACTGGCGAAATTTTTTTTGTGAAATCTATGATTTTTTTGCGACTTAAGTACAAAAATTGCAATTTTTTCCAGTTGTAAGTTATTGAAGTTCACGGGCCACAGGTTGTTCATCCCTACCTTAAAGCGTATTTGACATAAAGTATTTTTTGAAATTGTATTCCATTGCCAACTGAGGAAAAATCGTCAAATAACGAAAATTCATTATTTTTTCTATGGATGCTATGTCAAAATTCTGCCGATTTTTTTTTTTTTTTTTTTTTTTTTTTTTTTTTTTTTTTATAAACTTATATATATCCTTATGAGAAGAACATTCTGTAATTTTTTCAGATTTTTCGGAGCATGTTCGTATGGAGGCCTTCCTTGCGTATAGGTATTGTGAATGTGAATTTGCGTGTGGCAGACTGTGTTTTTCTGCAACCTCGTTTATCAGTGGGGTAGCTACATGCCAGCATTTTTGAGCAAGTAGAATTTGTGCGCTCTCTTGTCACTCGAAAAATCTGCATAATTTCGTTTTTGGAATTTAAAACTTATACTTTATTCTTAATTCGATTTAAAACCTTGCTTTTATTTGAATGTCAAAGTATTTTAACAAGAAATAATGAAAAGTAAATATTAAACAATGAAATGGATTATAATTCTTTAAATACGGAGTAGTTACCAATATTTTCTGCGAAATCTGCGAAATTTTCGTTTTAAATGCGCCGCAAGTGCAATTCCGCCCTTAATATCTTTTTTTTTTTCTGTTCAAGAGTTTCGAAGCATAGTAGAATACTAATAAGAAAACCTACTACTTTTTATTATTAGTACTATTACTATTATTATTATTTTAGCTTTTTACATATGGTTATACAGATTTTCTGTTTTTAGTGCCAGAAAACACTAAAATTCAAAGTTTCAAGTCGTACAAAAAATGAATTCATTTTAACTGCATATAAAAACATGCTTTAAATTGAAATAGTTGAGGTTAAATACAATAAAAATAGCATAGAAATATGCAGATTATAAAAAAAAAAAAATTATGGACAATGTTTAATTAATAATGAAAAAAATATGAGAATATTTTTACAAATTTTGATTTCGTTCGTCGTTGCTCCTAGAACAGTTTGTTCCAACTGTTTTACGGGAAGTGCGCCCCTGCTTGTTATATATTTCATCGAAAGAAAGATGATTAAATGACAAATGTAACCTACATTTAAAACTTTAGAAAATAAAAATATAGTACTTTGCCTCGCCTTCTTATTGCACGATTCAAGAAAACCCAACTAGAGAATAGTATTCCTTAAGGGTGTATTTCAATCCAAACTGCTTATTTTCTGATTTATTTTTGTTTTCAAACACATCAACTGGCAAATTCTCCTATTTAGAAACTACAGCTCATATTCAAAATATTAGAATAATTACCTTTTTTTTAGAAATTGAAAATATCGTTTGGTAATTTAATGTCTTTTAATGAAAATATGCAAACGATATTTTTATTAAGAACTTATTGTTGATTAAACTTACTTGTTATCTTAAATTTAATATCATTTTTGAAAAGATTAATTGCAAAAAAAATTATTTTGAAAAGTCAAAATATTAGAATATTTATTCAAGTGATTCAAAATATTAGAATATTTCACATTAATTCTCCTTTAATTATTACCAATTCTTAACTGGTGGCATCATTGATTAAATTCAGACTATTTTATTTAAAATCAGTATTCTTTTTTGCAGTTTGTTTCTTTTTCGTCTTAAAATGGGCCGTGTGAGTGATATTCCTGAATCTACTAAACTTCGTATGGTTGATTTGTATCGGCACGGTAAAAATCAATGTTTTATAGCGAATTATTTACATTGTTCGCAATCGAGCGTTAGTAAAATACTAACACAATATTCAAAAATTGGAAAATTTCAAAATAATCGCCGAAATGGTGGCCGAAAACCAAAAACATCTGCTAGAGATGACAGGAAACTGAAGCGTATAGTTAAGAAAAACCGTTTTAAAAGTGTGCGATTCTTGCATTGAAAATGGAAAGAAGAAGGAGTTGAAGTTTCTACATCGACAACATTAAGACGTCTCCATAAATTTAAATTTGAATCTCGTGTACCGAAAACAAAACCTCCCATGACTCCAAGACAAAAGCGTATAAGATTGAATTGGTGTAAATCAAGACGTTTATGGAGCAATGAAGATTGGAAAAATATATTATTTAGTGATGAAAGTATGTTTTGTGTTTCATATGGTAATCAAGGTATTCGAGTTTGGAGAATGAAGCAAGAAGCATTTGATAAAGAATGCCTTAAACGTTCCGTAAAATTTGCTGCTAGTGTCATGGTTTGGGGTTGTATGAGTGAAGAAGGACCTGGAAAGTTATGCATCGTCTACGAAAAGGTTAACTCTCTGATATATCAAGAAATTTTAGAATATTACATGATTCCATCATCAGAAGATTTATTTGAAGATGATTTCGTCTTTCAACAAGATTTAGCGTCCCCGCATACCTCGGTGTCAACTAAGAATTGGTTCCGCCAACGCAACATTAAGGTACTTCCTTGGCCACCAAATTCACCAGATCTTAATCCCATCGAAAACTTATGGTGTATAATGAAGAAAAAACTTCAAGAAAATCCTCCTTCAAGTAAAACTGAGTTAGAGGCACGTATAAAATCTATTTGGGCTAATATTGATAGAAATGTTTGTAAACACCTTGTATATAGTATGCAAGATCGATTGTACGCTGTTTTGAAAGCTAAAGGAGATGCTGCAAAATATTAACTACCATTTACTTCATATTCATAAGGTAATATTGTTGCGTAAAATAAAATATTCTAATATTTTGAACCAATCTAAATTTTATTCTAATATTCTGGTGTGTTTAAGGAAGCTGTATACCTAACTTATTGCGCTGTATTTTATATTTTATAAATGTTAAAATCTTATCTAAACATTCCAGATTTAATTTATAAGAAATTTAATTGCATTTACTTAGTATAAAAAATAAATAAATGACAAATAATTTTTTCTTATTACTTTTTTTCAATTATTCTAATATTTTGAATATGAGCTGTACATAATGTGCCATACTTGTCGATTTATTTGATGAATGCGGAAAATATTGCAAAAAATGCTGTCAAAATTGACGTTTTGAACCGATTTTTTTGAAGCTGGCTATTTGGGAAGGGGAAAAAACGGTCATACTGAGAAAACAACTGTTCATAAATCAAATTCTAGTGAATTGAGCGAAAAATGAAATCACAGCAGGTCTTATACATCTCTTCAAAAATCTCTTCGACGAGTTTCATTTTTTAACTTTTAAATAAGTTTAAAAATGTATCAGAAAATTTCGAGCTTTTGAGGGTAGAAAAACGTTTTTTCGAACACACCCTTAAGGCTGTTCTCAACTGCTCCGCTCAACTAGCGCAAAACGTTTCGACACATTTACAAATTCATTTTTTAACAGAAAAATATAAAATTGCAAAGCCTGACCATGGAAGCGATTTCGAATCGAATCTTTTCATTTTATGATCATTGAATTACCTATCCAGTTCTAAGCGTTTTCGATCACGAAATCACTCGTTTTTCTCCTGCTTTTCGATTGTTTTTTCTGCTTTCGTCGGGAAATGTGCTCAAAAACGTCAGCTTTGAAGGCTTGTTATGAAAGATCTATTGGGTTTGTAAAAAAAAAAAACAGAAAACTGAGGGCAATTAGGCAGTTTCTGAATAACAACTCCTGCTATTTTCATGCATTTCCGAACAGTGATAAATTAAAACTCATGTCACAAAGTTGCCCTTTTTGATTTAAGAACACCCTTAATCGACACCTAGATGCACCAATTTGCTAGAAGAGTCCAGACCAAGGCTCATGAAGGCAGATTTTAGTTTTTCTTCTTGTCGCCAGATAGCAGCACTACTAAAAAAAAATAGGAGCGGTTTATTTTGTGAATTTCTTTTAAAACTTAACCCTTTAACGTTCACTGGTTTCGCCACGAAACCACAAAATTTTAATTCCGATACGCAACACTGACACCGGTATTTTTATCTAAAAATATCCCTTTTATTTGGTATGTGAAAAATCACGTTTTCTTATTTAGAAATATATTTGTTCTTAATTACCGGTGTCATTCATTTATTTCGACATCTTAGCAATAAAAATGCTATGATCGTTAAAGGGTTAAATTATTTCTAAAAATCAGTCGCCAAATTGTATGTGTATGTTGTTTTTGATGGCCAATTATCTACACAATAGATATGGACGCGAAAATGGGGGAGTTTTCGGTGCAAGTCTTTCTAAGGGTATCTAATCCATCTTTATGACTTTAGATTGATGATTTAGACTTTATGATTTAATAACTTTAGATTTTAATTTTTTGTTACCAATATAAACATCCTTTTTTGCTAGACTCTAAATATTATTGAAATATGGGAAAGCTCTGTTGATTTTAAGCCTTTTTTATTTTATTTTTTTTCGTTTTGCCCAAAATATCTATTATTTTTTTTCCAGATATATTTGAAACATAAGTATAAAGTATTTAACCCCTTGGGGATGAGTAAGAATGCTCTTTTATCTCCACCAGTAAAATAATACTGTGAAATTTGCCTTATTTAATTAGAGCATTTTCCCGATTCAATAAGTCATAAATTTCTGTTTTTTCAAACCGGTGACAAAACTTTAAAACTTTCGTAAAAGGCTCCCTCCCCAAAAGGGTTAACTTTGAGCTTTTTTTTTTTTTTTTTTTTTTTTTTTTTTTTTAACTTTGCATACAATATTCCATGAATTGTTATTTCTTTTCAATTTCACTTTGCAAAAAAATTTCTTGTTTCGAAACTTGTTACTAGGTGACAGCACCAAAACGAATTTTGGTCGCTGCTACAAACACAAAAATTCTCTGCTCAGCAACGCGAAACTTACTTATTTTTTGACGTAAAGGTATCACATTTGCTGGCCTGCCTATAGAAATGATTTAGAATCGAATAGTGTTTTCCATTTTTTATCAATAAGTTACGAGTGGAATACCAAGCAATTCTTGTCACGTGACTGCAAATTGCTTTCCCCCTTTCTCTTGTAGAGAATTCGGTTCTAGACGACCACTTCGAAACTATTTTCTGAAAAATTATCTGTCTACCGAAAAATGGAAAACGCCATTCGATGACCTAGTTTCTAAATAAGAACACCTTTCCACTTCATGTGTTTCAGAAAAGAATTCAGAAAGTACCTCCTTTGGCTTTTGTATAATCAAGCAGGACGGTCGTTCTGCCAAGCCAAGCTAGAAAAAAAAAAATATGTTCGCCAAACAAACAAACGCCAAGAACATAATGACCGCTTAACTGCTTATTATACTCGAGACAACTTCTACATGTTAAATCGACCAAACATGGCATTTTAAAATTTCAGATATTTAAGAAATCAAATATGATAGAGCAGTAATGCATAACCTTTTTTCCAGAAAATCGCTTTCCAACACAAAATTTAAAAAGTGACGTTTGATTTATCTAATAGCAAAGTTTCTGTCATTATTATAAGGAAAATTATTCTGCATGAAAATAGTGGTATCTTTGTGGCCCGCGGGCCACAGGTTGTGCATCCCTATCATAGAGAAATAAAACGAAAGGTAGAAGAAGCTAATGAAGAAAAGCTTTAATTTGAGATCAAACTCATGTTTATGAAATAATTGTAAAGAAAGATACAAGATTTTTTTAAAAACGTCGAGATACTGAAAATGATCACTTTTTTCTTCGTCAAACATTTTTTTTTTTTTTTTTTTTTTTTTTTTTTCAATAAAGGTACAGACTTAAATAAGGGACAGAAAAAGCTATAGAGTGCATTTTCGGACAGGTAATTATTCAAGTTACGTGCTTTTGTAAAATTCAGTTAAAAAAAATAAAATTTCTATCCTTAATAAGCAAAAAACTGCTAATTAATTAACAAATTATGCCAAAGTACGATAAACCTGCCATATCGTGCACTACCTACATTATAGTAGAGTAAATCATTTTAGGTGTTGCCATTTAAAGTTTCAATTATTTTTTCGAATAAAACAGTGTAAAAGTTCATTTTTAGAAAGATTTTAAAAATAAAATTAACTTTTAAAGCAAGAAATATCTTCTAAAGTGAAGTCATTTAAAATTAATAGCATTTAAAGTTTCATTCTTGATGTAAACAAAACTTTTGAAAAAAAAATTGAGTTGAGTGTGATTTTTATATAAAAAGAGAACCATGGTAAATGATATTCGCTTTGGGTTTGAGCTGAAAATCAACATAGATAACAACTTTGACGTCAATGTATGATGAAATACGATTTTACCATAAAATGTTTATTTAAAGGGGGTAATCTCTGGAACTACTGAACCAATTTGTACTATTATATTAACCAATAATATTTTATATCATATCGATTTACGGCCATCTTTCCATATTTTATCCAAATTTCTAAGCAATATTTAATCCATAACCATCCAACGATTTATTTATAGATTACCTATAACTAAACAAAACTTTTAAATTTCAACACCAGTATTTAAGTACGGAGGTGTCTGTTATCTAAATGTCTGAATAAGTAACAATTTTGGATTCTAATAACAACGAATTTGGATATATAGAAATTAGTTCAAATACGAAAAGATGGTCTCCAGACCAATATTCACCAATTATATTAATCTATAATAAACGATTGGCATTTCGTTCGCTGAAAGACAAACAAATCAGAAAACATCTTTGGTTGCATTTTCTTAGGAATAAATGAATTCGTGTTTTCAAATTAGTTATGCATTTTTTATGCTGACTTACATTTAGCATGCTAAAAGATTTTTACTGAATACAGATAAAACAATTTACACCTCGTGAAAAAAAAAAAAAAAAAAAAAATATATATATATATATATATATGGTCGTCAATGAATGACAATTTCTGAAAGTGTGATTTTACTAGTTGTAAAAGTATTCTAGTCTGAGTTAAATTTCAGTTTAACAGTAGAAGTCAGGTATTTCGTTCGCGAACAGACAAACAAATCCCAAAATATCTTTGGTTACATTTTCTTAGGAATAAATTAATTCGTGTTTTTAAATTAGTTATGCATTTTTATGCTGAATTACATTTGGCATACTAAATGAAGCTTACTGAATACAAATAAAATGATTTACAGGACCACGCAAAAAATTAGACATAAGGCCATCAATAGATGATAATTTTTGGAAGTGTAATTTTACTAGTTCTAAGAATATTTTAGTCTGATTAAATTTAAGCTAAATAGCAGTGTGAATGTAAAGGTAGCAGATAAAATACAGAGCTGTACAAATGCATTCAAGCAAGTGTCCATATGTTGGTACAAATTGCTGAAAAAGAAATTTCAATGTATTATTCGTTTGCTTGCTAAACTAGATTTTCTTATTATATCTATTTAAAATACCAACTATAGATTTAAATTTTATTTTGATTTTCGTATTATATCTAATTAAAATACCAACTATAGATTTATATTTTATTTCGATTCTATCAGTTTTTCACAAAATTTTCATTCTTCATCAAAATTAAATACCATATAAATTGAAGAAGAATGATACTTTAAGAAAAGAAGTTGATTCTCGCTGCTTTTAAATGATTAATTACTCTAAGATGTACTTATATTTTTTACTTCCTACTTACAGAGGTTCTACGAGAATTCATTTTAGTTTGAGTGAGCAGATTATTTAAATTTTATATAATCTCTTAAAAAAAAAAAAAAAGAAAAGAAAAGAAAAGAAAGAAATGATATCGACTAAAAAACACTTTTCAAAAGTAAAAAAACCTAGCAAGAAAAAAAAAGATAAAAGTTGTGTCTAAAAAATGGTCTGATATCAAATTTCCAAGCTTATATTATGATAATTATTTAACATTTTCCATTAAAAAAATTATTATTTGTAAGTCAATGTCTTTGCATATGTTGATAGAAATCTTTTTCTACATCGTAACGTGTTTTGAAAATTCAAATATTTTAAAATTATGCATGATGGGCTTGACGGCCATCTTTCCGTATTTTACACAAATTTCGAAGCACCCAAGTTTGTAAAGAAAAGCGTAATATGTTTGTATTTAAATTATATTTATTTAATTATTAAAAAGCAGAATTTAAAAACTTATATTAATCATTTACATTTATTTAAAATTAAACTTTATGTAATAAAATTTTTAATTAAATTTTATAACTTAATTGTAATTAAAATTCAATTGTCTAATTGACAATAAAACTAATACAACGTAACTGATTTTTATAACATTCTTTATTGATTACTTGAACAAAAATCAAAACAAAATTCTACAAGAGCAAAGACACAACTCACAATCTTATAATTACAGTCTTTCTACTTTAACCACCTCGCTATGCCTCTGATACTTTACAATAGCTTCCAAGTGCTTGATATACGACAAAAATTGTAAGTAAAACGTCTGAAACAGCCATGATGCGCGAAAAATGCGTAGATGCTAGTCAAAGCATTTGGCATACCTTGACTTTCGCCAAGCGCTGTATCCTAGAGTGTTTGGATATTAGCTGCCCGCCCGCTCTGTATGTATGGGCGTACGTTCGTACGTAACGCGATAACTCATGATAAAAATATCCCATCCACTTGAAATTTTGTATATAGGTATATCCTGATAAGGCACTTCCCTGATTAGTTTTTGGAGTTCATTCGATATGTATAAGAGGGGGAACGGGGGCTCATGCCCCCCCCCCCTTAATTGATATGAATGGGTTTTTCATGCAGAAATATTAGTTTTTGTTCAAAATTTACACATAGGATCATTCAGATGAAGCGCTTCCGTGATTGGTATTAGGTGTTCATTGGATAAATATAAACAGGGGAAATGGGGGTTCTAATGCCCCTCCTCTTAATTTATATCAATGGGTTTTTCATGCAGAATTGTCAGATTTCTTTCAAATCTCAGAATAGTTTTGGAAGTTTAATGGTTAAGTATATAAAAGAGAAGGATAACTCTTGTTAAATTATATAAATGGGTTTTTATTAAGAATTTTCCGATTTGCTCTAAATTTTGGATATGGATTTTTTATATGATAAAGCATGTCCCTGAATATTTTTTTTCGAACGGAATTAATCCTTGAAAACATAAGGCTGTAATGTACAATTAGTATGCGTAGTCTGTGAGCTCAATGCCATCAGTTTAACTGGGCAATATTCTTTTTATCCATTATATGATACTTAAATTACCTATCGAGTTATACGCGATTTCGATCACGTGATCACGCCTTTTTTTTTTCTTTTATAACTGTTATTCTATGCTAAATCCAAAGAATGGAATTCTACATGATTTCCAAAATGGACTATAAAGTACAAAGAAAAGAATAGTGATGAAATATAGTGGCTGAGAATGATGCTAAAAATGTAATCCTAAAATTCTCCACATTAGGCTTAAACAAAACTACGTGCTTTCGAGAAAAAAGAAGAAAATTTTTAGTAATGCAATTTTTAATTCATATTACTTTGGGATGATTAAATATAAGCAGGTCAGTTTCATTTAGAGAAAAAATGCGCAGCTTATATCAAAGAATTCGGTCACTGTTCCACGGGATTATTTTGTTTGGGCCTAATGATGACATTTAAATTTAAGCGATTAACATACTGCATCATATTGCAAACTGATTTTACGGCATACTGCATCTCCGACTGTCTCTGTCCTCCACGAAAATGGACATTATTCATGCGACGTGTAACATATGGCAAAAGGGCAATTTTTATAGCCTCGAACCGAAAAGAAAACAAGTTGGAAATTGCACGTGAAGCGTAGCAAATGAGGTGTGTTCGTACGATAACGAAGTTTTAAAAATATCACTCTCATATATCAATTTCATAAAATTGTAAATAATTACAATTAAAATGCGCACCAGACAATGTTCTCCCTATACCATTATGCAGTGGAATACTTTTGTGTGGCCTTGTAAATCAATAACAAATATTCTTTGCACCACAGATTAAGCAAAATGTATATTATAAAATGTACTTTATAGATGCATATCAATTTTATTACGTTCGAATGAGTGTAACACCATTAAAATGCATTTGAAACAGTTTTCCCCATTAACCGTAATGTAACGGAACACTTTTGATTGTCCCTGTAGTTGAACTATGGTCCGATTTTGATAAAAATTTGAAATAACTCGACAAAATTATGTAATAATTATGTATTTAAAATTTCAAACGATTAAAATGATTTGAAACTTTTTTCCCCATTGACCGTAAAGTAACGGAATCCTTTTGATTGTCCCTGTAATTGATCTATTCATCCGATTGTCATAAAATTTGAAATGACTCGACAAAATTATGTAATAATTATATATTTTAAATTTCAAACGATTCCGTTGGGTAGTTTTTGCGTTGTTATATGCGGACAGACAGACAGACGGACGGACTGAACGACAACAATAGGTGCTACGTATTTACATAGTTACGAACGCACCTAAATAGACTTTTGGTTATTAGATGGGTTATGGGTTATTAGATTTATTCTTTTAAGTGCAAACAAAATTTTCTGTAATCATCTGCATGCAGTAAGCACGATAGTTACATTCCTGTGACGTCACATAAAATAAAATGGCGATTTTTATAGTCTCGAGCCGAAAAGAGGAATATTGTCCATTGTTGGTAGTGTGTATGCTATTGAAATTAATGTATTAGAATAATATGGATATTTTTTTGTGTGTGTGTGTGATGGTCACAACTTATTACGGATTAACTAAAAACATCACAAACGACAACAAACATTTATTATTATTATTATTCTTTTATTTATTTTTTTCAAAAAATATCACCACAACAGACATGTACAAAGCAAGAAAATATAACATAATTTTCTTTAAAAAAATAATATGAATATTGTACTTTTACATTCTCATTCACCAGGATTCAGGATACAACAAATAAGGTAAAATTTAATTCATCAAAGGTATGCCCGAGTTTAATAACAAACATGTAATTCTTTTCTGTTTTCATAACACAATTTGGTATTTTATTTAATACATGTTAAATAGCAGTTGCGAAATCACATGTTTCTTGGGTGTCTTCGTGAATTACTGACAGCGATTTCTGTGATTTCAGCGATTTTTTTTTCTTTTTTGGCAATAGCCAAATTGCAAATCGATCGTTAATAAAAAATAGAAATAAATAAGTACAAAATAATAATACTGGATTGATCGGAAAGTCGTGTCGTAAAAATCAATTCTCCCCGGAAAATTCTTCCTGTTAGTTATTACACATTAGATATCTGAATTAATGTCTAATAATTAAGGGTGCATAAGGGTGGAAAAAATTATTTTTTCCCTTCAACGGCTCGAAATTTTCCGATACATTTTCAGACTCATTTTTAAAAGTAGAAACATGAAACTTGCTGAGGTGAATTTTGAAAAAATGTATAAGAGGCCTTGTGATGTCATTTTTTGCTCAATTCATTAGAATTTGATTTATAAACAATTATTTTCTTAGTATGACGCTTTTTTTCGTTCCCATACCTCCAGGTTCGGAAATATCTGTTCAAATTGCAAATTTGACAGCATTTTTTTGAAAAATTTTCTACATTTATCAAAAAATCGACAAACATTATATGTATTTTCTAAATAAGAGATTTTGAAAGTTTGGTGTATTTGAGAGTAAAAATGAATTAAAAAATAAATCTGAAAATATACAGTTTTGATCGGAATACCCGCTTAACGTACAGAATTTTCTGGTACGAATTGATTTCCCCGACACGACACGACTTTCCGATCGACCCAATAATAATAGTATTTTTAACCCTTTCAGGGGCAAGGCATTTCTGCTCCAAAAAATTTCAAATAATTAATTCATATCACAATTCAAGAACGAATTTATTTGGAAATAATCAGACGCTCTTTTTTTATTTATATTATGAGATAAGAATTGAACTAAAAAAATAGTGGTGCTAATTAATAGTCAGAACATCAAAATTAGAAGTCTGCGTACTGTAAACGGCGCACCTGAAAAGGTTAAAAAATTAATCTTTTACAAGCATTGAAAGCTTATCTTCAAAATTACGTTTTATTTGATCAGTGTATTTAATTTCCCCTCCCCCCGCAAAAAAAAAAAAAAATAAAATAAAAAATAATAATAATAATAATAATAATATCTGATAATACGCTCACACGACGGGATCATTAAACACGATTAGTGAAAATTCATTAATATTTTTCTGACTAAGCCAAAAGAAAGGCAGAAAACATATTATTTAGACTATTTTCTTTTAAAGATTTCTAAATGAATTCTAATTTAATTAGTTTCAATGAATTTAATTAATATGAAACTATTAATGAACGATAGAATATCATACATATTAAAAAATATATAGGATATTCTATCGTTGCAAAAACTACGCGATTTTGCAAATAACAGCAATTAAGAAAAAATTTAATTATTGTTGTTGTTATTTTTACTAATGTAAATATAGCATTTTATTATTGTTATTTTATTTAACTTAATGCAAATATTTCAATTTTTTTAGAAGTTTCAAAATCGCCATCAGCAATGTTCTAGAAAAACTTAATCGATGTTATCTGTTTAACAGACGATGTCCCACCATTAATAACTTACACTTAACAGATCAATTATTGTTAATGTGAGACTATGCTATTTAAATTATTGCATTTGAATTATATCGAAAAAAATGCGATTGCCGAAAGGCACCAATGAATAAAAAACAAAATTAGAAAATATGACAAACTATTTCTTATTGTTCTTTTATTTATTTTTACGTAAAAATATCACCACAACAGCCATATGCAAAGCAAACAAATGTACAATCATTTTCTTTAAAAAAAAAACATGTATCTATATGTATTGTGCTTTATTTTCATTGAAGAAGTTTATTTTCGTTCGAATGATACAGAAGATTGTCCAAAAGGTAAGGCATCTTTCCACACAAAAACGGCCACTCTATTGAGCTCGATTTATTTTGTTTCAATTATATCTTTCCTCCTCCGTATTTAAATACAGTGAACTCCGGTCAATCGAGATAATATTTCAAGATCAAAGCAAAATACTTTTCCAGTATAGGGGCCTTGGCATTAAAAAAAATCTTGGCGTAATTCTGATTTTAGAAATTGAGATTGGCCTTCAAAAGATATAGTAAATAACTATAAAAACTAACCTAATGAACTTTTATGCTTGTTTATATCTGTTTGTACAGGGTGGGCAAAAAGTTCATAGAAATTTTAAAAAATCATAAAAAACGGTTTGCAGGGTTAGCATTTATAAATCATGAGATTTTTTTTTTTAGATTGCAATAAAAAATAATTAAAAAAACATCCGACAGATGGTGCTGGAAATGTTTGGCTTCGATGGAATATGTAAATGAGACGGTTATAAGAACTTGCGCTGTTAATCCACAATTAGTTCACGGTTGAGAGCCGTATGCTTAATCAAGGCTACTGAGTGCCATGGATAAAGCTTTGTTGGTGAAGTTATTTTACGTGAACCAGGAACCCTTGATCAAGTGCACTGCTTTCAATCGTGAATTAATTGTGGATTTGCAACGCGAGTTCTTATAACCGTCTCATTTGCATATTTCCACCGAAATCGAACGTATTCAACATCATCTGTCGGATGTTTTTTGAGTTATTTTTTTTTATTACTGTTTAAAAAAAATCCAGTGACCTATAGATAGTAACCCTACAAAGTATTTTTTATTTCGGATATTTTTCCGACTTTTATGAATTTTTATGGAGCTTTGGCCCACTCTACATAAACATTTGATTTACACATATATTATTTCTGCTTTTATATATAATTTGTTTATACATAAAAATGGATAATTTATATATATATATATATATATATATATATATATATATATATATATATATATATATATATATATATATATATATTAAATAAATTGTATAGATTTTGAAAAAAAGTACAGTCAAACCTCGTTAACATGAACACCCTTAACGTGAATTACTTTTAATATGAACGGCTTTCACAGTCCCCTATAAAGACGAATGAAAAGAATTGATACTGATAACATGAATTACTGTTAACATGAAAAAAAGTTTGATTCCCCTTGAGGTTCACGTTAACGAGGTTCGATTGTACTTGTGTATATGGAATAGTGAATAGGTTGCCAAATATATATATATATATATATATATATATATATATAAATATAATCTAAAACCGATATGAACAAATAAGTGCTCTCATGTCCTGCATTTAAAAGAAATGTAGAATTTTAATAAAACGCTTTGTTATTTAGGCAAATTTTTGAAGGATAAATTATGCATGAACTCATGTATTCAATTAACCGGAGTATACTCTATTTGAATAAATAAGACGCCGGCAAGGGAACAGAAAAGGGCACATAGATTTTAATTAATTATTATTATTATTTTAACCTCCGGAGATTTTGAATTAAACAGTAAAATTCATTCTTTGGTGACTTGACACCTTTAAAAGAGGGAGGGATAAAACTAGGAATTTTGATTATCCCAGTGGAAGTCAACTTTTAGCTTTATTTTTCTTTGTATATCCTTGTGTTCCACATTCACGTAAAACATTGGAGGGGGAGGGGGAAGTAAGGGCGTAGAGATCCCCCAATCCTTGTCTGATGTAAAAAGATTTTACTGTTTTAATTATTCTTTTTGACAAATGGCGTTAGAAATTTATCTTTAAACATTTCTAAAACTTACATATTTCTAAATTCTTTAATTTCTGCCATGCTTTATAATGTTGATATGACTAAATATTTTCTAGCACGGAGTTTGAGACAAAATTCTTAGTTTAAATTATTTCATGTTTATATCTAAAAAAAAAAAAAAAATTCTTAGTTTAACTTAATCTCATGTTTACATCTGACTAAAATTCTTAGTTTAACTTATTTCATGCTTATGGGCAACCAAAATTCTTAATTTAACTTATTTTATGTTGATTACATGTGACGAAATTCTTAATTTAACTTATTTTACGTTCATTACATGTGACGAAATTCTTAATTGAACTTATTTCATTTTTACACCTCACAAAACATCTTAGTTTAACTTATTTCATGTTTAAATCTCACAAAATTTTTAGTTTAATTTATTTCATGTTTGCATTTCACAAAATTTTTAGCATAGTTTATTTCACGTTTGCATTTCACAAAATTCTTAGCTTAATTTATTTCGCGTTTACATTTTCCATTTTTGAAAACACAGCGCGGGCCACAGGTACATCTATTCCAAAATCTTGCCCCACACTGGATTTCGTTCTGCTGGTGTCCATGATAAGGAAAGGTTTAAAAAAAATAGGGACAAATGTCAGAAAACCAAAACAATAATGTACACAATTATAAAGCCGTACTATACTATACAAGAACATAAAAAACAGCACACAATCATAACCATTAAATAGCAGGGAAAAGTATTTACAATTTATCTCACCAGTATTTTCACCAATATGACTACATTGACAGAAGAGAGGGAAAAAAAAGGAAAATTATACAAATTCTTCTACTGCATTCGGATATTATATTCATATGAGGTAGCCACTCAAAAATTATATCACCCTATATATGTTCCAGAAACACTCAACTTAAAAAGAAAAAAAAAATCTATAGATAATTTATTTTTAGAAGAAATTAGAAAATAAAATACCAGAAAACCTAATTGTCTAAGGACAGGGCTGCGACAGGGCTGTCGCTGGCAGTTATTTGTTTTGATTATTATTTTGCCTATCATTTAAAATTAATAATATTCGAGGTAGATTATTTTGTCTAGAAATAGAGGTAGAAAAACAATAAAAAAAAATAGTCACCAGTTTTTAGTATTTTTTATTACCCGTGTCTTTGTCAAAACCCAATTATTCAATAATTATTTTTGAAGACTCTTTATATATTTCATGAAGATAAAATCTTGAATTTATCAATTACTAATCGAATATCTATAAGCGATTTTTATCTCTAACAATTTTCATAAAGAAAACAACAATAAAATTTTCTTTTATTAATGTTTATCAGCGTAATTTTTTTAAAGAATAGCTATCATTCAAAGTAACCAAACTAATTCTAACAGCAATACATTTTTTTTTCTTTTTTAATATAACTAAAATTTCAAAGTTGTCCTAAATCAATTGAACAAAATTTAGTATTTTTTGTCATTAATATCTATCAATAAAATTTAACAATAATAAAAGTACAACAATGACATATCTTTAATTAATTGATAATTTTTTAAACAAATTTTCGTCACTAATATATTTATTCATACACAATTATTCTACACAACCACATTGACTTGTATGTGGCTGTAAAATATGCAGCTACGATTGCTCTATTTAAACAATTCAACAAATTTTAATATTTCACATCTTCCATACAAGATATACAAACAATCAAGATCAAGTTGATGTTGTGCATAACAATATATGAACATATTATGAATTAAATGTAATTCATAATAGATTAGGGGAAGGGGGGGGGGGTCATCCAATAATGACTTCACACAAATTTCTTGGTTTATGACTATTCTCACTTCCAATGTCACATATAGTCATACTGGACGTCATATTTTTTGTAACAATTTATTTAGAAATAATTTTTTGCTAATTAAAAAAAAAGTTATACATGGTTTATTTCCTACAACCCTAATCCCATAAGATCTTATGTTCTTTTAGGTAAAAATGTTAAAAAAAAGACAAATAAGAGAAAAAAAGAAAGAAAAGAAAAGACAGGCTGCCGCACTGCATTATACATCCGTCTCTTTTTGGACCACTTGAGTCACCTGGTGCTCTTTTCTTTCTGCAGGTACAAAAAAAGAGCATCACATGACACTGGTGGTCAAAAGAAAGATGAAAGCCTAACGTATTGCAGCAGCCTGTCTTTTTTGTTAGCCTGATAACTCCCCCTCTCCCCATTCCTTGGTCTCCATCACATTGTGGATATCTTTCCCCCTCTTAAAGCATGATGTAATTTATGGATGACCCCTTTATTCAACAACCACCAAGTGTTTAAAGCAGTCTTGAGCTCAAACACTTTTGTATAAAAATCAGACTTATCGACAGGAACATATATTACAAAGGGTAAAATTTTTATATAAAAAAATACCATTACAAATATGTGTGAAAGATAATAAAAATCCCTGCACATTCTAGAAAAAGTAAAAAGTTATAAGATGTAAAGTTTTGTATACAAAAATATATTTTTACAAAATTGCATCACATCATTATATCACGTTATAAAAGCTTTGTAGAATGTTTAAACGAATCAAACTGACCACATATAAGGCACCTTTACTAGTATTTGTCGATTTTTAATCTTTATGCAAAAATTCATTTTTAACATTTTTTTTAAAATTTGCATCATGATTTTTTTTTCCCTTGCTTCAATATGTTATTTACATTCTAAGCAATTAAAATACATAAATAAATAAAGTGATGCTCTTAAAAAAATAAATAAATATCGGATTTATTTCACTAGAATCTAAAGTTGTTTTTTTTTTTAAATGATAAGATTTCCAGCCTTTACTATGATATATCTTTACATACTATATAAATAAAATGAAAGTACAGTAAAATTTCAACTATCCGTCAGTCACTGAAACAGGAATATATATATATATGCCCATATTTCTCTTCTGAAAGAATGGTAGGTATTTTGAATAAAAATAAGGTACTACTCTGTTATCCCGTCGATCAATTTCGCCAAATTATACAAATCGCCAAATTATACATATTGACATAATTTTTATTTTAAATAACGAAAAAACAAATAATTAGTAGAATATTAATAAAAATACAAATAAAAAGTCGAAATAAAAATCACTTAATGGCATTTTAAACAGGTGAATCATATTTAATGTAATTGAATGTGACATTCACGATCATCCATTATTGGCATTTAATCTTAAGATTTGGCGATCATTTTTTGGTCGACGGGATAACCTAGTAGTACCAAAACTATTTCTCAATTTGATAATATTTTAAACAACGGTTATATGATTTCTCCAGTTTATGAATATTTGATAACAACCGACAAATATTATATACAGTAGCCTCCCTAAAATCCGCACATAATTTATGGATGTAAACAATGAAACATTCAGTTCAGATAGAGGGACAAAATTTGACTTTTTCAGTTTTATATCAATTCCATTATGTATTTTAATTTGTAATTTTTGTTATTATCAGTGAATTCATGTTCTTTCATGAAGGTGGAATAAATTTATATCTTAAAAAGTTCAACATATTGCTCACATCACTGGTAATCACAATAACTTTTCCAAATATATTTATGTATTAATCAAGCTTTTTCTATTATTAAGTCTGGTTAAACCTGAAATAAAACTTCCTTATTTTATGATTTTGATGTGAATTAGTAATGCACCTGTATGAGACAAGTTTCAATGGATAATTAAAAAAAAAAAAAAAAAAAAAAAAAAAAAAAAAAAAAAAAAAACATTTAATTTTTATAGTGAATATATAATCATACATTATTGATTATTGATTTGACCTTTGTTTCTAATATTTTAATAATTTTAAAAACTATCTAAATTTTGATTACTTTAGTTTATTACTCATTTTAATATTTTATTATATTGTAAACATTCGTTATAATTTCAATTGCATTATTAATTACATTCAAATAACTGTTTAAAAAATGTAAACAAAGCAATGACCAGAAATCTGCAAAATTCTAAAATCCGCACAACCTATGGTCCCAAACTGTGCAGATTTAAGGGAGTCTACTGTATATTGTATTTTTATGTACTATTTCTAGTGACTTTCGGATAATTGAAGGTGACGGTTAAAGGAGTAACAGATAACTTTACTATACTATATAGTAATACTATTGTAGTTTTACTGTATTTTAGAAGAATCTCATATCAATTAGATTTCTAGTACGTGCAAATAAATTGCAATGTAAAGTCAGAGGAAGAATTATTTGTTAAATCAAGAAAAAGCGTATGGGATGTTTTTTGTGACATTGTTAATATTAAGTAGAAACGATGATAAATTGCAAACACCATTTTAATTTACCATTTTCTTATAAAAATAACTGATTATAGAAACATAAATAATAATTAATTTTCAAGACTATAGAAAAAAATTTAAAATATTTAACATTTTAAAATTTAAATATATTTATGATAAACAAATATGAAGATAATATTTAAACTCTTCATTAAAAAAAGTTTTAACAAATATAAAGTTATAATATTAAAACTTTTCTCTTAAAAGAAAAAAAAAAAAATGCAACAATGTAAGAAATATTTAATGTTTCAAAATGTAGATAAATTTACAGTGTACAAGTATATGAAGTTAATATGTATTCAGTATTATGTATTAAACTGTACATTTTAATAATATTTAAACTCTTTATTAAAAAAAAAGTTGCAACAAATATAAGAATTATTTAACATTCCAAAATCTATAAATATTATAGTATGCAAATATAAAGTTGCATTATTTAAACTTTTCTCTTAAAAAAAAAAATTGCAACAATGTAAGAAATATTTAATGTTTCAAAATATAGATAAATTTATACCGTACAAGTATATGAAGTTAATATGTATTCAGTATTTCTGTACGTTTTAACAATATAATAAACTCTTTATTTAAAAAAAAGTTGCAACAAACATAAGAATTATTTAATATTCCAAAATCTATAAATATTACAGTATACACATATGAAGTTATAGTTTTTAATCATTTTTCTAAAAAAATTGCAATTATGAAAAAAATATTTAATGTTTCAAAATGTAGATAAATTTAAAGTGTACAAGTATATGAAGTTAATATTCAGTATTTTTGTACGTTTTAATAATATAATAAACTTTTCCACAGTTAACCGTTTATTTCTATATAAAAGCAGTATAAAAAGTTGTCAGATGGTTATTTAAAAATTTTCATAATTATTTTCTTTCTGCATTTTTAATCATTAATGGTAGTAACACTAATATGTTGTGTGAATTTAAAAAGTTTTTCTATGAAACATTTAATATAATTCTCAAAACAACAGTGATAGTTATGCTATATGGGAATTTTTCGTAACAAATGAGTAGCAGATTTTTTTTTTTTTCAAATTTTATTAGTTATACTAACATTTATGTAAGCATTAAAAATACTAAATTACTAAATGTAATTTATTATTCACCGATAATTAAAATAAGATTTCTTATTTACCTAACAAAAAGAAAATATAATACTATTTCAGATTTAAGACCACTTAGAATAAAAATAATTACAGGCTGCATAATTTAAAATAGCCTGGATATTAAAAACTCAATCTAGGCGAACAAGGGCAACTGCTGAAGTAAGTTCCTTAAGAAGGTCATGTAGTGAGATCTTTAATTTTCTTACTACACTTCCCTGTTTTAATTCCAAATATCATCAATGGGTGGCATATGCTGTGTCAAATTGTTAGAATACTCAAACTAATAAATAAAGAGGGATTGAAATACTTTCAGTGTTTAACCTTCATTCTGTTTAGCTGTAAATTGTCATAAAAGATTGTTTTAGTTTTAAAATTGTTTAAGCATTATTAGGGATAAAGAAAGTGTAGCACTATCTATCAGCTAAATTTGGAACTAAGACTTTATTACAAGTTAAGATCAACTATCTGAAATAGTATTTTTGTCCTTTTATTAGAGGAAGATAATAATATTATTTTACAATAATAATAATAGGACTCTGTGTTTTGCAGATCTTCCCAGCCCCCCAAAAAGGTAACAATAAAAAATGACTTTCCAGTTTATTTTTATTCAGCAACCCCCTAAGGCAACCGGTTTAATTTAAAATATATTGAAAATTTAATAAATGTAAAACATTTTGTCGAAACACCATAATAATAATAATAATAATAATAAAATTCACACGGGGAATGTTTTCATCTCAGTCTTCGGTTCCTCTGACTGGAATACAAGGTGAAAGCTTCAAAGAACATCATCAGTCTTTTTGCAGTCCGATCCACAATTTACACAGGAAAAACTAATATCCGCTGTACAGAAAATCGGAGTTATCAGATAACTCCCTGTTCAAAAACATTAGCTCACTTTCAGTCGGCTAATCGAGTTTTTAAGCTTGTGCTCAGTCCTTGAGCAGGTTGAAAGTGGTTTTAATTTATGAGCGCCGGCTACGGGAAGGGTAACAGTCTTGTTTCCCTCACTGAATTTTTAAATTAATTTTATTAAAGTTTATTTTTATCACATAATTTGGAGAAAGAAACAGATATATCTAACTTTTAAGTGACTGAAAATAAGTAAACAATAAGAGAAAAAGAAACAAAGGTTATTCTTGTTTAATTCCTGTGGAAGACACTTTTAGTTCTAATTTCCATTTTTTATGCTTATGTTTTAAAAATTATTTTAAGTCTGTTCTCAAATCCAAAGGGGCAACTTTTTAAGGGGTTTAATGCATTTTTATTTAGAAACGCATGAAACTAGTTATTCAGAAACTGTAAAATTTTGGAAGAATATTTTCCTTTTTTTTTTTTTTTTTTTTTTTTTTTGTAAACAAATTCACTGTTAAAGAGGACTTTTTGAACGGAATTTTCTGATAAAAGCAAAAAACAGCCAACGAAAACAGAAAAATGCTTTTCATGTGATTAAAAACACTTGTAACTCGATAAGTAATTTACTGATTTAAAAAAAAAATGGAAACATTCTTTTGATTTTAAATTGCTTCCATAGTCAGGTCTGCCAGTTTTATACCTTTACAACCGCTTCCTTGATTTACCCGTACGTCATACGGGCAACGTGTTTTTGCCAACCATGATTTGCCCGTACCATGTACGGACATCCATATTCCAATCATGATTTATTATTCTCACCAGTAAAATTTTATGTAAATTTTGTATTATTTAATCTAAGCATTTTTCACTTAGTCAAAAATTTTTGTTTTGAAAAACCCGTGATAAAAGATTAAAACTTCTGTAAAAGATATGAAAAACAAAAATCATTATTTGAAAGTTTTTTTATTATTATTTTTTCAAAAATATTGATCAGTTAATTGGTTAAATATGCAACTGTGTCAGAAAGTTTTGTGCTTGTTGAGTAATGAACTTGAGAACAACCTTAATCCTTCCAGAGACGGACAGAGTGTTACAATTCGTAAACTGCTGAGATGATGAAATAGCACCAGAATTCACAAACAAATTTATTTGTAAATAAGTAAAAGGATTTCTTCACATAAAAGGAAAAACTCTGGTGCCAAAGTGATATTTAAGGATTAAAATTAAGTGCTTCAAAAATAAATCATGTGTTGTAGGGGTTAAATGGGGGTTCATGGGGACGGAACTCCACGTACGAACAGAAGAAAAAAATATTTTTTCAGTTCTATAATATGAAAAAACGCCTTTATGAGGTTGATTTTCGTATTCTTCATCTTTCTTCTTTATTAGATTTCTATCTTTTACACTGATGTGTTTATAATCTGTCTTCCACGGGATGTTCTGGTGGTAATAATAATAATAATAATGAAACAATATCAGATTAGGTTATTTCATGTGCCTATTTTCTATTTTTGAAGAGTCGACGGATCACAGGCAATTAATTATGTTCCAAAAAATCTTGCCCTTCCCCGTATTTCGGCGCTCACGTTTTTAAAATTTGTACCTAACTTGGACATGGGTCACTTTTTGGTTGCACTGCTGATCCCGGGTTCCGTGCCCACCGAAACCGCAGATTTTTTAAGTTTTTTGGCTTTGTATTTGGAAGCTTGCACTTCTGAGTCTTTGAAAAAATTGTGGTTCATAGCGTCCTTGGCACTGATTCTTTTCAGAGGATCGAACACGAGCATTTTCTGGAAAAAAAAAAGAATACACATAGAATTAATTAATATGAAATAAATGCTGTGCAAATGTAACGTTATCATTTTAGGGGGTTAGGAAAGGGGAGGTCTGACATATATCATAAGATATGGGACGGGGGGTTGTCTCTTGATATCAATATCATTTTTTGATCAAATCAGAATTTTCTCTTATAATTTGTAACATAGTCTTTGGTAAAAATAGCATGTTGTCTTTTTTTTAGGCTGTTATCTATTTTTATAAAAATACAAAGTTCTTATTAAAATCACTAAATTATTGCAAAATTATTTAATTCTAAAATATGAAATACCCCAACGTTTGACATTCTTATTCATATGTGTATGCATACATAATCACGGTTCAAGAAACTATACGTGAAGTATATATTTGGAATAAAGTTTATGTTTACTAATAAATAAAAGAGAAAGAGAAGGAATGTTGTCGTTTGTTGACTTGTCGGTTGTGACTTGTTTTGTTGATAAGAATTTCTATTAGACCCCCCCACACACACACACACACCAATTCCCCTTCAGGGCAAGTGCAACAAGACTTTATTACTGTTGAACACATCATGTAAAAAAAAAGGCTATTATGAAATACTTTTAAATAGTAATTATTTCTTTTAAGTGTTATTTGATATAATTTTTTTTATAGGTTAAGTGTTATTACATTGACTTATCTTCATTTGAATTAAAAAGTAAGTGAAACATAAATGTAACCAGTTCTGTATGTCACTTTTAACAAAAGAAATAAATTCTAGAAATCAAAAAACTAGATTTTTTTGAGATAAAATTTACTTCTAGAAATAAATTCTAGAAATCAAAAAACTTTTACATTTTGATAACGATATCATTAACAGGGGGGGGATACCTTATGATATCGGAAGGGGGGGGGAGGATCCTAAATTACCAAAAAAGTTGATAACGTTATACTATTTACACAGCCCCTATAACAGCTATAAAAGTTACATCCTATCTAATAAAAAGGTGCTACAATGTAACAGGGTGGAGATAGCATGTCAGATGTGGCAAATGAGGTGCATTTGTACTATAATTAGTTATTTAAATATTCGGATCTTGATGCAATATCTGTTGCACTTTTATGGATGAATACAAAATTTGTTACGATTGTATAGATTAAATTCAGTCAGACGGAAATAATAGGGCTCCCTCTCAACTAGAATGCATGGCAAACTAGAATCATGACCTATCATGGGATATCATTAAATTAATTATGTATGATCGGATTTAATAAAATAATCACCTAGTGTCAACTTAGAATCGTGACATATGATGAGATATCATTGAATTGATGACAGAGAATGGACTAGACGACGACTGTAGTTGCTACATATTTATACAATTATACGAACTAACCTAAAAAAAAAAAAAAAAAAATTGCTTTATCTACGAAAATAAACAATGAGTTCTTCCGAATTATCCACGATTTCGAAAAGCGTTCTTTACTATTAGTAACCCCGAAAATAGGTATATTTTCGAGATTCGCGTCCCATATCTTTGCATGTATGTTATGTATATATGTGTAATGTCGGCTTGGAGGTTGACATAAATAGTAGATAAGAATTGGACTCGGAAGCCTCTTGTGGTACGTAACACATTTATTTAGCTACTCCACGTTACAGCCGGATTTGCGAGTCCGATCGGAAATCCCGCGAGCCATTTGCGTTGATTTTTATAGCGTATAGGACTCTACATTGGAGTTCAAATACTTTATCGTTTTAGAAGTTAACTTTTCTGAACTTTTGAATATCAGAATACTCATTTTACGGATGCTATCGATAGTCGACCATGCCTATGCATACATACAGTTTTTAAAATGCAATGTAAAAAAGAGGCGGGCTCACTTCTAAAAGGTCTAGCTCTTGAGGTCCAATGTCTGGAATGACGCTTTCCAAAGGCTGCTTCTTGTAGTTCTTGAAAGAGGACCACGGGAGGGGCACGTCCGGCCATTCCCTCTCCTCTGGAGCACCCATGATCCTGGGAAAAAATATTAATAAAAAATGTTTCCTTTAAATTAATGGAAAGACATGTTTATGAACCAACACTTCTGTCCCTTCAACCCATCTATTTATTACATTTTTGCTTTAATGATCATTGCAGTAATCAGCATGATTACTAACGTAGACGTGGGGTAGATCAATCGTATCGCAGACGAATCAGATCGTAGATGACTTATTTGTAGAGTAACCAGGTCGTGTGTATAGTAGAAGAAACGAAAATTGACAGGTATATACTCACATTAATTTTTCAACAACGGCGTCAGCTACCTTTTCTTTATAGACCTCTTGTTTTGACGTCACAACAACGACTGATACTCTAATCTTGTGCTCATCTGGAGGCCACACAGAACGTCATAACTCCCCGTTTGCCGCAAAAAGCACGTGTGGTCTTTTTGTTTAATTTTGATTTTTCTCATTCTTGCATTTTTTTTCTACGTATTTAAAAAATGAAGTGCATATCACTATATTTACAAATGAGAAAAAACAACATTTGTCTTAAGTTTGGGCGCCAGGTGAAGCATGTGACGTCATGTGCAAAGGACCTATAGATAGTTACAAGTGACGTCATCGTGAAGGTCACAAACAACAAATAGGCAGGATGGGCGGAACTGCCTTGATCTCTTGGGAAGTAAAATTATTGAGCAGTTGATTGCACCTTCCCTATATGTCATGAGCAAAACATGTAAGGGAAGGGCAGTTAACGTCGAGACTGGTAAACTGGTCGTCTTTAAGCTATTGTGCAAAAGAACTCAGGCAACCAGATGAGTCATCTACTATCTGATGGATCTGCAATACGATTTACCGATGTTACCTTGATGATTCCTGCAAGAATTGCTGATATTATATTCAAACTACATGATTTAAGTATGAGTTAACTCAAATTTTGGAGGTGATAAGTCCGGAATTAGAAATGTCTGTTCGCATTGCAAAATAAATAAAAGTTAATTCATTGAAGATCGCTGTGTCTAAGAAATGAACAAATCGGAAGTGTGCGCATGCGCATAAGTAAAATCGAACCTCCAATAGCCAATGCTAAAGCGAAATTTCATAGTTAATCAAAATGAATGATAGTGACTGTAACAAGACATACATTGTTTCCACTCATTTTGTGAGTTTGTGGAACTCACTAAAACAACATTCGGATTTCATTTAACTCAGATTTCCAACTCACTCAGACTCAGTGAATTCTCCAAATTCAGGTAACGTTCTATAGCACGTGACAAGATACACAGACTACCGCAAGCTCGCTAAAACGCTAGTACTCGCTTGAATTGGCTGCAAAAGTTCGCTTTAACTGATTTTCTGTAGAAGTTCCTTTTACCTGATTTCATTCCCCCACTTCCAATTCATAGAGGTGTCAAACAAAGTCAGGTTCAACTAGTTAACTTAGATATATTTTTGCAATATGAACGGGCATATTTTATTCCAGGCATTATCACCTTCGAAAACGAGCTAATTTAATTTAAAGCATTGGCGTGAACTAATTATGAGCGAGTTTGGGGGGGGGGACGAATTAATTTAAATGAAGTAGTCAGAACATAGTCTAAAAAAGAAATATGTAGATAGGCGGGTTGACGGAAGTGTTTGTTTGTAAACATGCCGTGTCTTTATACAAGGTAACATGAAATTCTCCGTGCTAGCCATTGAAAATTTTCACTTCAATCTTATTGTGCACTTTACAGTGGATGACGACACAAAAGTCTTTAGCATATTTTAAAATTCAATTTAAAAATATCAATTGTAGTTGCCATACAAGAGCATACTTTTGATGAAAACTTTTCTTGTGACAGAAGGGGTTTTTTAAGCAATTTATCAAATACATTTCCCAAATTACCCATAGATGGCACTTTAACTTCAAATATACAAAAAACGAATAAAAACTCACGATAAACGACAACATACGATTTACTTTTTGGCTAATTTTAACATCTGAAAATGAAGTTGATTGGCGAACTTAAATGTGATCCGACTTATATAAGGCACACGCATTGAAATATGCTAGAAGATTAAGGGTGTATTCGAAAAAACGCTTTTCCACCTTCAACAGCTCGAAATTTTCCGATACAATTTCAGACACATTTTTAAAAGTAAAAAAATGAAAATTGCTGAGGGGATTCTTGAAGGGACGTATGAGTTGCCGTAGGATGTCATTTTACGCTCAATTCATTAGAATTTGATTTATGAACAATTACCTTCTCAGTATGACCCTCTTTTTCGTTCCCAAATCTCCCGATAGGGAAAAATCGGTTCGAAATGCCGTTTTTGATTGCTTTTTTTTGCAATATTTTCTGCATTTATCAAAGAATCGACCATCACGTCACCTTGTGTACTTTCCAAATAAGATATTTTGAAAGTTTGGTGCGTTTGAGAGCAAAAATGATTTCAAAAATAAATCGGAAAATAAGCAGTTTGAATCGAAATACACCCTTAAAGAAAATAAATCGTTTATAGCTGCTTTTCTTCATTTTTTTTTTTATCCCCTCCCCTCTATTTTGGTTGCAGCAGAGGTATAGTGCCATCTAAGAGGAATTTTGGAATTCAAACGCATAGATTCTTTAAGGAAAATTCGATCATAAGAGTCATTTTCATCCAAATTGTACTAGCACACTCAATTTATTTGAATTTAATTTTAAAATGTGTCAAAATATAAATTTTAAATTTTTTTATAACTTTTTTTAGACTTACTCGAATATTTTCCGAAGCTGATCCACTTCAGACTGTCCACGAAAAAGTGGCCTGGAAAGGAAGAAAGGAATAAAAAGCATATTTATTCGTGATCTACAAAAACATATTCATACATTATTCATGAGAGTGATCTACACTCTAACATTGATATCTCAAATCCTGATAGCAGTGGGAAAAAATAGAGTTTTTCACAGACAGGGAAGCGGCAGCACAGACAATCACCTCATCGAGTTCACGGCCGAAATTCCAGAATTAGTCCAATCTCCATTCGCATATTGAAATGCAATTGTTCTGCTAAGTCCTATCTTGGTGTAAATCACCTGGAAACCCGATTTTAGCGATTGACTCGGAGATTTACCATTGTGTTTTCCTCCACCCAGTCCTCCATATTTTCATACCTTTGGGTGCAAGAAAATGCAATGATAAACATATGAGCCAACTTTAAAATCGGGGTTTCAGGTGTTTTCCATCAAGATAGGATTTAGGAGAACAATTGCATTTCAATATGCGAATGGAGATTGGACTAATTCTAGATTTTCATCCATGAACTCGGTGAGATGATTATCTGTGCTGCCGCCTTTGGTCTCTGAGTTCTAGATTTTAATTTTAAACTTTAAGCAAATTTTAAGTGCAAGACATGAAAATACACAAAATACAATAGTCCCTAGTTCAACAGCATACGGCAACAAAAAGTACATATAATATTTCGACAGGAGGAAAGTATCAAAAATTATAATTGTGTCTGTAAGCAGAACTTACTTCATTCTGTACAGTTCAGCTATAATACAACCGCAGCTCCATAAGTCGACGGCAGTCGCGTAACTACATTGTAGTAAAACTTCTGGCGCTCTGTACCATAACGTAACCACCTGCAAAATAAAAGCAAATAAAAATTTTAAGATGCAAGTCAATGCAGCAAACGCCTGTTAGTGCGGACTTCCGAGTGAGGTTTTTTTTTTTTTCGTCCTCTCTAACCGAAGTCTGCATTAAATGATGTAAATATTTGAATAGTGTGAAATAATCTCTTTCGCTGAATAAATACTTTTCTATTTTCAATAAATGAAAGTTAAAATTCTACTACTAGATTTAAATTGACTAAATAATTACAATCCATATAAAAAAAAGCACAAATAAAATCATTAAAATTTCTTGAAGGTGCACATATATAATATAAAATTATTTAGTCCTTCACTGCACGATTTTTTTTATTTTTATGTAAAAAATTAATTGAAATCTGTATGTCAGTCTATTAATGGAGAAAAAAGTAATTTTTTCAAAAATTTCATCTAAAATTTGATATTTTATGTCGTTTACCCTATACACACAATTGGGGTTTTTAAATATTGCATTGCTCTATTTTGCAATTAAATGGGCTAAAATTAATTAATATTACTTGCTTAACACTCTGCAACTTTTCTTATATTAATGTTTTTAAATATTCAATAAAAATAACAAAAGGAAATATTTTATTAATAGGTTGATCGAAAATTTCTTTATTTGCGGAGAATAAATCTAATGTTTTATCAAATGCAGACATCTGACATCATGGAAAAAATTAATCCATTCTTTGGACTGTTCTTGATCAGTTACCGCGATCCTATTGATCCACTTCATGCCATGTAATGAGAGTCATAGTATTTTTAGGATGCACCAGATGTGACACGCGGTGTAGTGAAGGGTAAAAATACAGTCTACTCTCGTTAATTCGAAATCGGATAATTCGAACCTTCGCTTAATTCGAACTAAACATAAAGTCCCGAAATTTTCAATAGCAGAATAACGTTAAAAATTTCATTAATTCGAACTCATTTTCTCTTGACTTCGTTTAATTCGAACTAATGAGAATTCCGATTTTTATTTTTTCTTTTCTTTCTTACGGATTTCAGATCATTTGAATCACTTTCTTTGATTTTTGTGGAAATTGTTCCGAACGAGTATACATATAATACAATGCATTTGATATCCACTTTCTTAGAGCCTCGTCTATCCATCAGTGGCGCTTTAAATTTTTCTTCCACAGTGCTTGTTTCTAATCTTTTAATTAGTTTATGTATATATATACATTCTAGTTTAATATTAAGTCATATTATAACGATAACAGGCGAAATAAGTTTTAAAAAAACACAATAACATTAATTCCTTTGTAATAGTACCATATTAAGCATGTTTTTCTTAATTCGAACTTCGGATAATTCGAACATTTCTTGTGGTCCCGACGAGTTCGAATTAATGAGAGTCGACTGTACATTAGAAATAGCGGAGAAGTACAAAATGTTTTCATCACAGGAAGGTTATCACCACTGATCTCAGCAGCGGCATCTTCTGAGCGATATACACTCAAATATAATCAGCATCGAGCCAAGACTTACACTGTAAAATAATAATAATAATAATAAATCTGTAATGTTACTAATTTTTTTTCAAGGAAACTGGGATTCCTAGAAATTTTTACATAACGGCAACAGCAAAAATTCATGTAGCAGAATTGGTTACGTGAATTTTTGATGTTACCGTTACATGGAAATTTCTAGTAATCCCAGTTTCCCTGAAAAAATTTAGTAACTTTACAGATTTTTGACTAAATTCGTGCAACAGTGTGCGAGTTAAAGCTCTCACAATATTTATCCACATGGACACAGTCACATAAACTCTCAGACAGATATTTTCTAAAAACAGTCCAGTCATGTTCGGGATCTTCTAAAACTTCCGAAAACCGAAAATAGAATTTTTTTTACGAATTCAGTACTTTCTTCTTGAAAAAGAAGAAGAAGAAGAAGAAATAAAATAATTAAACAGAGCTTACCACAGACGTGACGGGAATCTGTCGCTCCACTATCCTCGCCAGCCCAAAGTCCGCCACTTTCACGTGTCCCGTGTTTGTGATTAAAATATTTTGAGGTTTCAGGTCTCTATGTACAATGCGGTTGCAGTGAAGGAAGTCCACACCGTTCAGTATCTGGTAGGAGATATCCTAAAATACGGAGAAAATAAAAATGGAATATAATATTTTATAGAAAGTTTTTATCTGTTTGTTTGTTTAAAAACAGTTTTTTTTTTTTTTTTTTTTTGCTAACTTCAAACATTTTGGAAATCATAACTTCACAGCTAGTTGACCGATTTCTATATATTTTTTTTTTCAGATTTCTTTTAATAAATGCCTTCCATATCGGGTTCGAGGTCAGATCCTCTAATAAAAAAGGCCTTAGTTCTTGTTCTTTTAGTGTTTCACTATTGGGATTAACCTGCAGTGAAAGAAAAAATATACCGCCTTCACCTAGAATGAATAGTTATCATTTTCTAAATCCCTAAACTAAAAATGTACATTTCCGAGTTATGCTAATAAGATAAACAAATAAATTCAATAAAAGGAATAATCAACAATTTCTAGTCTATAGTTTTCTAGGCGATGAACCGATATATTATATTATGAATCGTTTGAATTGCGAGAAATTATCATTTGCTTCTTAGAATTAATTCATAAGTATACTTACGAAAACTCACTTCTTGTGTTCGCATTTATTTACAAAGTTTTTTTTTTTTTTTAAATAAACATGATAATATAGAAACAGACTTTGAATTTTAATATTGAGAAGTAGAACTATCTAGTAAGGGGAATTAAAAAATAGTTCCAATGAATTCTAATTCATAAGGATGACATGGAACTATTTTTTCTAGAAACACAACGTATTTTCTATTTTCAGAATTTTTTTTTCAGTGTGATCATAAATTTCGAAAAATCGATTTTCTGCAAATTGTTGTTTTAAAAGTTTTATTAACAGAAAAGGAATTAGTTTAGAGAGCAAGAACAGATAATTCTACGCAAAGAAAATATAATAATAATAATTAGTACCGCACTGAAATGATAATACAAAACCTTAAATTCAATTTTCTCAAAAGTGCCATTTTTTTTTCAAATAGTTTCAAAATAGCAATTTTCAGTCACGATGACTCAAGACTATTGAATCGGTTCACTTTTCAAATTTTGGCAGCTATTTTCTCATAAGTGTGTAAATACAAAACAATTTTTTCTTTCTTTTTAAATCAACAAAACGATTGTTTTCTTAGAAGGTAAAAATCGAACCTTTTTGTTACAAACAGCAGCCATTCCGATGAAAAGACAGTTTTTTATAATTTTTCTTCGTCTACTCTCCAGAATAAATCTTAGTTAATTAACAACAGCTAATTTCAAATAAAATAAATTCAAGTTACAATAATTACCGTAAAGCAAACGAGAAAACAAAAATCCGATTTTTATAAGTTATTTTGTCTATTGTTTAAAATAAATTTTATTTAATTAATAACCGCTAATTTCAGATAAGCTAAATTTAAGCTACGTCAGAACAAAAAATAATAATCAATTAGTTTTTTGTCTACTCGCCAAATTAAAGCTTATTTAATTTATAACCGCTAATTTCATATAAACCAAATTTAAGCGACAATACTTACCTCCAAGCAAAAAACAAATTTTTTTATAAACTTTTTTTTTTTTTTTTTTTTTTTTTTTTTTTGTCTACTCTCCAGAACACGATTTTTTAATTAATGACCGCTAATTTCAGATACGATAAAATAAATTTAAGCTATTATAGTCGTCACAAAGTAAAGAAAAAATATTCAGATTTTTATAAATTCTTTTGTTATTCTCCAGAATAAAGTTTATTTAATTAATAACCGTTAATTTCAGATAAGCCAAATCTAAGCTACAATAGTCACCATAAAGAAGAGAAAAAAAAAATCAGATTTTTATAAATTCTGTTCTCTATTCTTTGGGATAAATCTTATTTAATTAATAACCACTAATTTCAGATAAGCCAAATTTAAGCTACAATAGTCACCATGAAGCAAAATTAGTCAGATATTTATAAATTATTTTGTCTATTCTCCAGAATAAATCTTATTTAATTAATAACCGCTAATTTCAGATGAGTCAAATTTTAACCTACAATAGTAAAGGACTGAAAAAGAAAAAAAAAGAAAATATAAAATAGGGAGATTATCTAAAGAGAGAAATAATTTTAAATTTTTTTTCTTTTAATAATATGCCATTTTTTATATTGTATAATAAAATAAAAATAAAGTCAATAGAAAAAAATTAATTATTAAGTGAAAAATAATTATGAAAATAACCAATTTTTTCACTGCATGACAATGTGTAATCTCTAAAATGACTTGAGAAAAATAAATTTTACTACAGATAAAGATAATAAGAAAAAGATTTTAAAGATAATAAAAATCCCCTGAAGAAAAGAAAATGTTATTAAACTTAAGGGGAAAAAAGCCAGAAACTCTTTTTATTCCATGCAAACTCCTCCATTGACCCACGCCCTATATTCACAACCAGATTCTCAAACGCTTAAATCTGATGATCTCAGCTCAGCCTGTAAAACCGTTTTTCAACCAAGAGCGTGCATGCGTGGTGAAAAATCAGTTTCGGCGATTTCGATAAAATAGTAACTGCGCTTAAGGGTGTATTCGAAAAAACGCTTTTTTACCATCAACAGCTCGAAATTTTCCGATACAATTTCAGACACACTTTTAAAAGTAGAAACATGAAACTTGCTGAGGAGATATTTGAAGAGACGTACGAGGTGCCGTGTGATGTCTTTTTACGCTCCATTCATTAGAATTTGATTTATAAACAATTAACTTCTCAGTATGACCCCTTTTTTCGTTCACAAATCTCCCGCTTCGGAAAAATCAGTTCAAAAGGTTGTTTTTGATTGCATTTTTTGCAATATTTTCTGAATTTATCAAAGATTTGGCAATCACGTCACCTTGTGTACTTTCTAAATAAGACAATTTGCCAGTTTCATGCATATGCGAGCAAAAATGAATTTAAAAATAAATCGGAAAATAAGCAGTTTGAATCGAAATACACCCTTAAATTATTTATTAATATACTTTTTGGTTATTATTGCTACCTCGTCATGAAGTTTCTTCTACTGGATTTAATTTAAAAATAAAAATTAATTTTAAATAATCCACGATTTTTCAAAGCAAAATGACGTGGTACCATCTAAAAAGCTGTAAATGAATCGTGACCATCTTTCTTACTGCGTATCTGCACGGCAATAGCTTGTTTTGGAATAAGTGGAATATATATATATTTAAGAGAGCTGTGTTTCCAACAACTTTTAGAAAATTTTATTAAGTTAAAGTAATAATGATTCGAGATCAAGGATTAAAATTCTTTATTTAGAATTACATTTTCCCTCTTATATAAACATACAGATGACATATTAAGCCGTATATAATTATTAAATACCAAATATTATTATTATCTATAATAATAAAGAGACAAGTATGTTTGTGTGCCAGCGCTGTTCTGAAGAGACTGTTGTACGTAGAGTTACAAAATTTGGTGGGAAGGTACTTTTATACATGTAGTTTTGCACCTCGAAGCTCGATTTTCGATTTTTTTAATAATTTTTTTAGGCGATTTTTAGCGTTTTTTTGCGGTTTTATCCCAATAGTGAAAGGAATAAGGTTTCATTTTTTTAACCCAATAGAGCAATTTTTTTTCTCTTTTCAACAAAGTTTATTCGGAATTTGTACAGCGATTTTTGAATTTTTAGCGAATTTTTTAATGCGATTTTTAGTGTTTTTTCCCATTTTGCGGCTATTTTTTTAGATTGATAAAAAGAAAATCGTTTCAAACTTTTAGCCTAATGCCCTAAATTTTGTGTCTATTACGATTTTTAAATTTTAACGATTTTTAATGCCATTTTTATGCTTTTTCAAGATTTTTTGCGTTTAGCATCTAATTTTTTCATAGTTCTTCTATCAAAAACTTGAACTGTTGAGAATGCAATAAGTAGTATTTTTTGCGAAATCTACCTAAAATGTCAAAAAATTTAGGTATTACTATTTTTGAATAGCAATTTCATCAAATATTTTAAATTCTTGCTTAAGACCGCTACCCCCTCGAGTAATATATCACCTGATAGGTTGTTTAACAGAGTTTCGTTTTGATAAAGTTTTGAAGAATAGAGTTCGCCCCCTGGTGGTGGAAAATGGAACTAACAAAGCGCGATTTTGTTAAAATTTGGAAATCTAACAATGTGATTTGTTTAAAAATTTAAAATGGTTTATAATACATGATAATAATAAAGAAAAAAAAAAGAATGGTGTGACACATTTCAGGGTGCGTGAGAGGAGGGGCGCGAACAAAATTAAGAAATGTAATAAGGAGATCTGTTTTACACTTTAAGGTAGTTTATAATGCATGTTAATATTTTTAAAGCACCGACGATGCTCTTGAGCACAAAGTTATGTATGAAGTTTTACACCTTGAAGGCCGATTTTCAGTTTTTTTAATTTAATTCATATGCGATTTTTAGTGGGTTTTTTATAATGTTTCGAGGCGATTTTTCCACATTAGCGAAAAGAAAGCGGTTTCATTCTTTTGACCTAATTTAGTGAATTTTGTTCTCTTTTCAATATAATTTGTTTGGATTTAGCGCAACGATGTTTGGATTTTTAGTGAATTATTTAATGTAATTTTTAATGTTTTTTCGAATTTTGCCGCTATTATTCGACATTAGTAAAAGGAATTTTGCTTAAAACTTTCCGTCTAATGTATTAAATTTTAGTTGCTAAGATTTATGAATTTCAGTGATTTTTAATGCGATTTTTCGAGATTTTTTGCGTTTGATGTCGAATTTTTGTCATTCATGAGATATTTCCAATTACAACGTTTTACCGTATTAGAGTAAATTTTGACCCCTGTGATTTTTTAATATTAGTGATTTTTAATGCACTTTTTAATGCGATTTTTAAAGATTTTTCGAGTTCTATGGTGATTTTTTGATATTCGGAAGTAAAAATTGATTCTAAACTTTTAATCTAATATAATTTTAGAGATTTTTAACGCGATTTTTCAAAATTTTTTGCGTTCCGTGTCAATTTTTTAGTATCCTTAAAGGATTTCCATTTACTACCTGATTATCCTGTCGACCGATTTCGCCAAATTATATCAATCGTCTAACGACAAGCCAAATTATGCAAATTCGTGTAATTTTTATGTTAAATAATGAAAGAAGAGATAATTTAGAAAAACATTAATAAAAATACATGTAAAATTAAGAAGTAAAAACCACTTGATGACGTAACAAACATATGTAACATGTTTAATGTCAAGTGAATATAGAATTTACGATCAGCCATTATTGGCATTTAATCTTATAGTTTGACCCAGATAGTTTCTTGGTCAACCGGATAATCAAATAGTACAGATTTCCGATTAGAATGTTTTATCCGTTTTTTTCTTATATATAAAAATCTGATTACTGCCATTTTAAAAATAACTAGGGATATTTAGTGCATTTTTCTATGCGCTTTTTAATGCGATTTAGTGCCTTTTTTTCAACCCCCCCCCCCCCCATCACAGTGGTGTTTTAACAATTAAAAAAAATATTTTGGTTTCAAACTTTTAGCCTAATATAGTAAATTTCACCATTTACCTTTTTTAATTTTGTCGATTTTTTTGTAATTCATGCAAAAAGGTTTTTGTAATTCATGTAAAAAGCGTGGAGAACAAATTGTACTATTTATGATAAAAGTTAGAAACTGAAATTCTTTTACCGATGTGAACAAACTGTCGCAGAACTTGAAAAATCACTATAAAACAGATTAAAAATCAGTAAAATTCAAAAATCCGGACAAAATTTGCCTTAGTAAGATAAACATTTATATTAAATTCCTGTGGACATAATTTACCATAATGGGACAAAACATTGAAATCTGAAATCTTTCATTAGTTAAAAAATATCGACACAAAACTTGCTAAACATTTTATGAAAATACACAAAAAATCTGAATCATTGATGTCAAAATTTACTACATTAAGCTACAAATTATTTAAAAATTTCTTTTCCAATTGTCAAAAAATCGCCGTGGACTCGAAAACATTTAAAAATTGTATTCAAAAATACATTACAAATCATTTCAAATTTAAAAATAGCAGGGGACAACATTTACATTAATAGAGTAAAGTAGTGTAATCTGAATTCTTTCTTAAATACGAATGAAAAAAAGGCTATGTTTTACACGACTGCAATAATTTTTTTATTCCCGAGATGTATTTACATTTAGCAATTTTTAATGAATTTTTCAATGGTTTTGTAGTGGTTTATCCAATCTCACGGCTATTTTTTGAAATTCGGAAAAGGAATTTAATTTCAAACATTTACCCTTCATTTACGAACTTTGAAATTTAGCGATTTTTTAATGCAATTTTTAGCAATCTTTTCATTATTTCTCACGCTTTGCGACGATTTTTACTTTCTTCTATCTTCAAAAGAAGAAAGTATTGTAATCGAAATTTTTTTCGACTTCTGGTTTTCGACGGATTTACACGTTTTAGGGGTCAGAGATTCCAAAAAACATGTTTTTACAAAATGTCTGTTTGTCCGTGTGTCTGAGTGTCTGTATGTCGCCATTCCACCATCAAAAAGTGTATGAAGTTATGCATAGAATTGAACCAAATTTTTGTGAATGTTTTTGGCTGTGGCAAGCAGGTCCTACTTCAATTTTGAAATATTCCGCCGGAAGGGGGCGCTGCAATCGCGATTTTTGTGCCATTTTCAATATTGTACCGACCAAAAGTATATGAAGTTATGCATCGAATTGAACCAAATTTTTTGTGCATGTGTATGACTATTGCTAGTTGGTCCTCCCTGAATTTGAAAATAATCCACCGGAAGGGGGCGCTGTAATCGCGATTTATGTGCCATTTTCAATATTGTACCGATCGAAAGTATATGAAGTTATGCATCGAATTTAACCAAATTTTTTGTGTAAGTGTATAGCTATGGCTAGTTGTACCTCCCTGAATTTGAAAATAATCCACCGGAAGGGGGCGCTGTAATCGCGATTTTTGTGCCATTTTCAATATTGTATCGACTAAAAGTATATGAAATTATGCATCGAATCGAACCAAATTGTTTGTGTAAGTGTATGGCTATGGCTAGTTGGTCCTCCCTGAATTTGTAAAAAATCCGCCGGAAGGAGGCGCTGCAATAGAGAATTTTATGCCATTCTCAATATTGCACCGCATAAAAGTGTGTGAAGTTTATTCTAGAACTGAACTATTTTTTTATGATTAATTTTTGCTAAGGCAAATAGGTCCTCCCTGAATTAAAAAAAAAAAAAAATCTGCCTATCATTCTATTGTCTATCGGCTCGTGCAGAGACGGAAATTCGTTTTTATTCCAATTAATTGATTGAAGCAGAAATTTAAGATGAAAATCAAAGTTGGTATGGTATTGAATTAAAATTATTAAAGCACTAAAATGAGTAACTATTTTTACTTTCTTCTATCCTCAATAGAAGAAAGTATTGTAATCGAAGTTTTTTTCCACTTCCGGTTTTCGACGGATTTACACGTTTTAGGGGTCAGAGATTCCAAAAAACATGTTTTTACAAAATGTATGTCTGTCCGTGTGTCTGTGTGTCGCCATTCTACCATCAAAAAGTGTATGAAATTATGCATCGAATCGAACCAATTTTTTTGTGTAAGTGTATGGCTGTGGCAAGCAGGTCCTCCTTCAGTTTTGAAATATTCCGCCGGGAGGGGGCGCTGCAATCGCGATTTTTGTGCCATTTTCAATATTGTACCGACCAAAAATATATGAAGTTATCCATCGAATTGAACCAAATTTTTTGTGTATGTGTATGACTATGGCTAGTTGGTCCTCCCTGAATTTGAAAAGAATCCGCCGGAAAGGGGCGCTGCAATCGCGATTTTTGTGCCATTTCCAATATTGTACCGACCAAAAGTATATGAAGTTATGCATCGAAATAAACCAAATTTTTTGTGTATGTGTGGGACTATGGCTAGTTGGTCCTCCCTGAATTGAAAAGAATCCGCCTGAAGGGGGCGCCGCTATCGCGATTTTTGTGCCATTTTCAATATTGTACCGACCAAAAGTATATGAAGTTATGCATCGAATTGAACCAAATTTTTTGTGTATGTGTATGACTATTGCTAGTTGGTCCTCCCTGAATTTGAAAATAATCCACCGGAAGGGGGCGCTGTAATCGCGATTTTTGTGCCATTTTCAATATTGTACCGATCGAAAGTATATGAAGTTATGCATCGAATTGAACCAAATTTTTTGTGTAAGTGTATGACTATGGCTAGTTTGTCCTCCCTGAATTTGAAAAAAATTCGTCGGAAGGGGGCGCTGCAATCGAGATTTTTATGCCATTTTCAGTATTGTACCGACCAAAAGTACATGAAGTTATGCATCAAATTGAACGAAAATTTTTGTGTAAGTGTATGGCTATGGCTAGTTGGATCGCCCTGAATCTGAAAAAAATCCGCCAGAAGGGGGCGCTGCAATAGCGAATTTTATGCCATTTTTAATATCGCAACGCATAAAAGTCTATGAAGTTAGTTCTAGAACTGAACTAAATTTTTTGTATATGATTATTTTTTTTTGGTAAGGCAAGTAGGTCCTCCTTGAATTTGAAAAAAAAAATCTGCCTATCATTCTATTGTTCATCGGCTCGTGCAGAGACGGAAATTCGTTTTTGCTCCGGTTAATTGATTGAAGCAAAAATTTAAGATGAAAATCAAAGTTGGTATGGTATTGAATTAAAATTATTAAAGCATTAAAATGAGTAACTATTTTTTTTTTAAATATTAAAATGTACGTATGAGATAGAAGAAAGTTTTGGGATTGGCACATCCAACTAGTTTTCATTCGTATTTAAGAAAGAATTCAGATTACACTACTTTACTCTATTAATGTAAATGTTGTCCCCTGCTATTTTTAAATTTGAAATGATTTGTAATGCATTTTTGAATGCAATTTTTAAATGTTTTCGAGTCCACAGCAATTTTTTCACATTTGCAAAAGAAATTTCTGAATAATTTGTAGCTTAATACAGTAAATTTTGACATCAATGATTCAGATTTTTAGCTTATTTTCATAAAATGTTTAGAGATTTTTTTAAGTTTTTTGTCGATATTTTTTAATTAAAGAAAAAGTTTAGATTTGAATGTTTTGTCCCATTATGGTAAATTTTGTCCGCAGGAATTTAACATAAATTTTTATCTTACTATGGTAAATTTTGTCCGGATTTTTGAATTTTACTGATTTTTAATCTGTTTTATAGTGATTTTTCAAGTTCTGCGACAGTTTGTTGACATCGGTAAAAGAATTTCGGTTTCTAACTTTTATCATAAATAGTACAATTTGCTCTCAACGCTTTTTGAATTTTGCCAATTTCTAATGCGACATTCAATGTAATTTTTAGTTAGTTTTGGGGATTTTAGGTGTTCCGTGTTGACTTTTTCTTATTCATGAACGATTTCCGATTACAATATTTTCGACTGAATATTAAATTTTTACAGCAATGACTTTTAAATATTCAGCGATTTTTAATATAATTTTCAATACGATTTTTAGCAATTTTTTAAGTTTCCTGGCGATTTTCTGCCATTTAGAAACCAATTTTGATTTCAAACATTTTGTTTAATGTTGTTATTTTTCGATTGAAATATTTTATCTCTTAATAGGATTTTGGCGTTCCATGTCTACATTTTGTTATTTATGATTGATTTCCGATCACAACATCTCCCTCTGACCCTGCCTTAATATTATTTTTTTTAGCATTGACTTCCAAATATTTAGCTATTTTTAATGCAATTTTCAATATGATTTTTAGCCATTCTTCAAGTTCCGTGGCGATTTTTTTTTTATCCAGAAATCGATTTCGATTTCAAACTTTTTACTTCATATGGTTAATTTGTTGATTACAATATTTTATATTTTAACAGTGAATTTTTACCCTAGCGAATTTTTCATGTTTTACGACTACAATTTTCAATGCAATTTTTGGGCTTTCTCAGTCATTTTTTTTTTTTTTTTTTTTTTTTTTTTTTTTTTTTTACATTTTCAAAGGAATTCGATTTTAAACTTCTAGACTAATAAGAATTTGGTTTCAAACTTTTATCCTTTATGGTAATTGTTTTGCTCTCCTATTTTGACCTTTTTACCTACTTGCTATACCCAAAAATAATCATACATAAAAATTTTAGTTCAGTTCTATGCATAACTTTACACACTTTTAAGCGCTACAATACTGAAAATGGCATCGCTATTGCAGCGCCCCCTTCCGGCGGATTTTTTTTAAAATTCAGGGCGGATCAACTAGCCATAACCATACACTTACACAAAAAATTTGGTTCAAATCGATGCATAATTTCATACACTTTTAGTCGGTACAATATTGAAAATGGCACACTACTGCAACGCGACTGCTGGTGGAATATTTCAAAAATGAAAGAGGACCTGGTTGCCATAGCCAAAAACATTCACAATAAATTTGGTTCAATTCTATGCATATCTTCATACACTTTTTGATGGTAGAATGGCGACATACGGACACACATACAGACACAGGGTAGACAGACATTTTGTAAAAACGTGTTTTTTTGGAATCTCTGACCCCTAAAACGTGTAAATCCGTCGAAAAAAAAAATTTCGATTCCAATACTTTCTTCTACTGAAGATAGAAAAAATAATAAATTGATATTGGATTATGCTATTAATTCTTATTTAAAGAAAATTGCTATCAGCACTTTACGAATTATCATCTGAGCACGATTAACATAGAAATTTAATTTTAAATAAAAAAAAAAACTTTTGAAAAGAAAGTGGTATAAAAAAAGTATATGTCAATAATAAGCCTCAGAAAACTATCAGTGTCGAAAATGAATTCATGATTAAAGCAAAATAACTATTATCGTCCTTTAAAACTAAAAAATAACTAGATTGTCTGAAAAATTATTTTTAACAAAAGTATTTCAGGAAACTTGTGTGAAAATTACTTTATTTTTTAAAAGAAAGTTGCATTTTTGTTCATAAAACATAAAGCTTTAATATGACTGCCTCAAAAAAGCATCATACCCCTATGTCAGTATCAAAATTAAATCTGGAGAGCTCGAAGCATATTGGAGAGACACGTTTACAAATCGTAGTTTGGCAACCGGAAACTTAATTCCACATTTCTTTTAGTTTTAAAGACTGAAAAAAAATATTTTGTAGTTAAAAAAAATATTTTTGTTGCAATAGATTTTTGTAGTCTTATAGAATGCAATGAATATGTATACAAATTTCGCACCAAGTACCACTTGAAACACAGTGTTGTAGTAAAATTCAACCACTGATGTTTTTGTTTTACGAAGAAAGATTTGTGGATTTTCCATGATTTTATTTTATCCTCTTTTTTCTATCGTTGCAATTTCATTTTCATAATTCTTTATATTATTTTTAATAATAAATAACAGAATGGACTTTGTCTTTCTATAATATATAAAATGAACGTCATAAATATCTTTTATCTTCGTGTCAATTGTTTTTCTTTTTATATTAGGATATATGTGTAAACTTTCTTAAAAAAATATTTTTTTAATTAATAGCAAAAAATTATTATATTCCAGTTTTTTGATATTAAAGTAGTCTATCAACAATATTCAATCATTCTCATAGTCTCATTTCCCAATATTAATCAAAACTTTATTTTAAAACAGAGAAATGTACTAAACACCTAAAATTCCAGTAACAGATATCCTCAAAATATTATATAATCGTTCCAGTAATGAACACTGCCTGTAATGGACATCCCCCAAAAATAATAGTTATAATTGTTTTTATGACTATTTATAACTAGAATTCAATGAAAACATACTAATGTAACAAAATAGCTATTTTAAGATAATTTAGTATTTAGGGTACCAATAATTAATGAAATATTTGCAAAAACTATTGATTGTTTAAATTAAATTAAATATTGTGATTATCACGAGAGCAATATTTTAATTATTTTACATGGATTTGTTTAAAATACAAATGTCAGGGAATTACAGTTATTAAATTATTGAGACAGTCAGGGGTTTAGAAGGCCAAGAAAAGATCTGTACGAAAAGTTTTGGTATATTAGTGCATAGATTCATATATTTTCTACTATATTTTTACTAGTTAAACTTCCAAAAATTATACAAATAATAAAAAAATAATATTGTTGGTTGAATGTTTTAAATATTAAATAAAATAATTTAAAAATAAAACTGCAGAACTGATGTCTGAGCACTGTCAGCAGATTTATTAGTTTCAATACAACTATAAATTTAATTAATATTACAATTATTATTATTGTAAGAGATGAATAAGCAAAAATTTAAGACAGAAAATAATAGATTTATTTTTAACAACTGTTGTAACTTAATTGTTTTTATTTAAATAAGGAGGGCTTGAGTCCTACGAGCTCCTATTATATATATAAAACCCTTCCGTGTATAACAATTCCGGGGTCAACCTATCCACGAGAAAAAGAAACTCATTCACCAATGAAAACGTTTCATAGTCGTAATGGAGCGTTCTCATTGGTCAGATTTACAGTGGAAGTTGTTAAATGACGTCACTACATTTTACTTCGTTTTGAAATTTTTCCATGATTTCAAAAAGTGACGTATCAGGGTGGCAACGGAGACTCGTTGTGTGAGTTTGTTTACGGCTTATCCTCTGTTATTTTTCGAATGTATGGCTGGTTATGAAATGTGTAATATCATCGTAAAACTTCACTTTTGCAACTAATAGTCTAATTGTCTTGATATTTACCTGATATTTTGTTCCTAATTCCTGAATAGAATTAGAACTCTATATTTGGAACAATTTTGAAGCGCATCTATTGATAGACTAGTTGCGAGAAATCGTCTGCCTGACGTTTGTTCTTTTTTCCCGTTACTGTGTCGCAGGTTTTTTCGGCTATTGAAGTGTGTTTCTTCTTTGATATGTTCTCTTCGATGTATTTTGACTTCGTGAATATTTAGTTCTTGTAGAATTTGTATTCGTGAAGTACTTTCGTATGATGTCGGCTATGGATTTTGAATGCTCTACTGACAATCCCTGGTTTCCGGAGGATTTCCAGCTTCTCAACGAATGGATTGCCCAGTATTATAATCATCTTGTGACTCTTGAGAATGGACAATCGCTTTTATTAACTTTGAAAAACTGTACTATTTTTCTTACCGGAGCTTCTGACTGTGCAAAGAAGCAATTTTACCAAAGTTTTGAAGGTACGTGGAACTTTTTCTTGTCATATGCCAATTCTAATGATGATTCTATTTTAAATATTATTTGTCCTATCTTGCATAATACCTTAAATTTAATTCGTAATTATGATGCCGGGTTCCCAAAACTTAAAAATAATGCTTCTGGCTCTAAAAGAGCTAATGATACTGATGAGGAGTTTAAAATACCTCTTAAAACGGCTAAAGTTGTTAAATTAAATAATGTTACTCCCATTACTACTTCCAATTCTTTCGAATCTCTCAGTAATAATAATGATGTGAGTGTTGCTGACCGTTTTACTGATCCAAATGACAGCAACAGCCGAAACTCCACGGAAACTCAACCTATTATTAAAGATCCCAGACCTGAACCTTTTTATGTTAAAGTTACTGCTAATTGGAGAGAATTAGCTAATAAAATTGACGAAATTGCCGAATGTAAAGTGTTTAAAAAAACCCAGGATAACTTCATTAAATTTTTTCCAAATTCTATTGATGTTTATAGGAAGATACAAAGCTATCTTGTTGATAATAAAATTGAGTTTTTCGGAATGAAACTTAAAACTGAACGCCCCAGGAAGATTTTGATTAAGGGTATTCCCCATGACACCCCTATTTCTGACATTAAAGCAGAATTAAATGAATTAGGTTTTAATATACATCGTATATCCTTATTACGTAGCTTTAAAACTAAACTCCCAATGCCCATTTTCTTGGTCGATATTTTTCATGATGAGTTTTTTAAGCATATTTTTGAAATAAGAAGCCTTCTTGGCTTTTATATTAAAGTTGAAACTTACAAATTTAATGGCACAAAACAATGTTATAATTGTCAACTTTTCAATCATTCTAGCGAATTTTGTACTCTGAAACCAGTTTGTCTTAAATGCTCTGGTGACCACAATGTCAAGGTATGCCAGATTACTGAACGCAGTCAAATTAAGTGTGCTAATTGTTCTGGGAATCATACTGCTAATTGGGGAGGTTGCCCTAAAAATCCAAAAAATCTTAAAGCCGGGAGAGTAACTACCATCAGAAACTCAAACCAAACTTTTACTTCTAAATCTTATCAACATAACTTCTCTTTTGCGGCTACCTTAAATGGAAAAAATTCTGCTACCATTAATGAAAATGTAAATAATCCTACTTCTGTTTTACCTATTCCTTCTACCAACAGTAATTCTACTAAAACTAAAGTTCCCATAAATGGTAGTAAGCAAACTGCTTCTGCTCCTTTGGTGCTACCATCAGAAAATCTTTTAAATACTTTTGACCAAAATAATTTATTAAATTTTGTTATATCTAATACTAAAGACTTTGATTTAATTCTTGAAAAATTAACTAACTCTGCAATATCTTAGAAAAATTTCAAAAACTATGTACTGATAAAAAAATTACTGATTTTCTTAGTGTTCTTTGTGCTGATGGCTCTCTGAGCCCTACTAGCTCCGCTCCTAAAACCAAATAATGGGTCTTTTCAAAATTCTTTTCTGGAATGCCAATGGCCTCAGACCTAAGATTGCTGAGCTCAGGGATTTCATTATTGATAACCCTGTTGATCTCATTCTTGTACAGGAGGTTCGTAGCACTAGATTCAGGGACCTCAATATTCAAAATTTTAAATCTTATTTTACTCCTCGTTGTGAGAATTCCAGTGTTTCGCCTTATGGCGGGACGGCTATATTCGTGAGCAGAAGGGTCACCCATGCTCATATACCTTCCCTCTCTCTTGACCTCCTTGAAAACACTAATGTTAAAATTTATTTAGACCATCGAAATTCTTTTCTCATTTCCTCCATCTATCTCCGGGTTTCGAATCATTCGGCTCTTCCCCATGACCTTAATAAACTTTTCAGGCTAGATAACAATGTAATTCTTGCAGGTGACTTCAATTCTCATCATCCCAGTTGGTGTCCCAATAGCAATATGGACCATTTAGGGGAAACCCTACATAATTACTGTATCAACAATGGTATTGAAATTGCAGCCCCCTCTTCCCCCACCCGTTATGGCCCTAGGGGAAATGGTACGACTATTGATCTGGCTCTGCTCAATAACATTTCCTTTCCCTACACCATTACCCCTATTTCGGCTCTCGCATCGGATCACCTCCCTATCCAAATTAACATTGATTGTAATCCCGTTCTCCCTTCCCTTCTTACCCCCTTTGTTTATGATTGGCATTACTATATCAATAAAATCAATGATGCCCCCCCTCCTTTCGACGAACTCAATTCTGTCGAGGATATAAATTTGGCTGTCACTAACCTTACTAAATTAATTCAAAATTCTCTGGAGGCATCCAAATGTCACCAGGCACAACAAAATTATCAATCTCTCCCTAGAGATATTAAAATCAAAATTAGGCAGCGTAATAGCCTCCGACGCACTTGGCAAGCCAACAGGGACCCCAGCGTCCGTGCAGATATGAACCACCTTAATGCTATTATTAAAAGAGATATCAAAAATTTTAAATCCAATAAATGGACTGACTTTATTACCTCCCTGACTCCGACGGATAATTCTATTTGGAATTATTTGAAAAGAGTTAGAAAACCCTTTACCCCTATCCCCCCACTCCATACGGATGCTGGACACAAATGCCTCGACAGTGAAAAAGTGGAGGTGCTTGCTGATCAGTATGAAGGTCAATTTCAACCGCATAGTGATGTCTTTAATGCAGACACTATAGATCGGGTTGACCATGTTATTGGCAGATTTTTGGCCCGTGAGCCTGTCAGATCAATTGAACCGACCAACCCTGAAGAAGTCATAGCGGTGATTAAAAATCTACCCAACAAAAAGGCCCCTGGGCATGATGGGATTACTAATGCGGCCATCAAAAATCTCCCTCTTCAGTATGCTGGTTATCTAGCCACTCTGATCAATGCTTGCTTTAATTTTCATTATTTCCCAGATGAATGGAAAAAGGCTGTTATTGTTCCGATTAAGAAACCTGGAGAAGACCCTTCTATGGCTAGGAGTTACAGACCCATTAGCTTGCTTCCTGTCCTTGGTAAACTTACTGAGCATATTTTTCTTACTCGCCTTCAAAATTTTTTACCTGACATACCTGAACAATTTGGCTTCAGGCCCAAACACTCCACTGCACACCAACTGCTTAGGGTGGTTGAATTCATTCATGATGGATTTGACAATTCTGAGTATGTTGTCTCTCTTTTTATTGATGTCGCGAAGGCTTTTGACACAGTTTGGCTATCTGGCCTTATTTACAAGCTCTTAAAGTTAAAAGTTCCCACTGCGCATGTGCGCTTTACCCTTAAATACCTTCGTGGCAGAACATTCTGCGTTCGCTATGCCAACATCCTTTCCACTCCTCGTCCAATTAATGCGGGCGTGCCACAAGGCTCCAAATTGGGCCCCTGGCTTTACAAAGCTTATATCTATGACATTCCCACTTCTCCACACACGTTGTTGGCTATTTATGCGGACGATACAACTGTGATGGCTCGTGATAAAAATCTTTTTATTATGCACGAGTATCTACAACAACACATACGTAAACTTGAATGCTTCTTCACCAAATGGCGAATTAAAATTAACTCTAATAAATCGCAAGCAGTTATTTTTACTCGTAACCGCTCCACTCCTCCTCCTCTCTTTCTTGATGGCGCCTTCATTACCTTCGGACGGGAGGTAAAATATCTGGGCATATTCCTGGACAGCACTCTCACTTGGCGCAAGCAAATCGACTATACCGTCCAGAAATTCTACAAAGCAAAAAAAGACCTCGCCCATCTCCTGTACAGTCATGAGATGAGTATGAGCAATAAGGTACTGTTGTACAAAACAGTACTTCGTCCCATTCTTCTTTATTGCGCTCAGATCTGGGGTTCAGCGGCTAAAACCAATCTGCAAAAAATTCAAGTGGTTCAAAACAAGACTCTCCGTGGTATTGTTCACTCTCCTTGGTATCGCAGAAATACTGTTATCCATTCAGACCTTAATATTCCTCCTATTCGTTCTGTTATCAAAAATCAAGCCATAAAGTTTTTTGACAACATTCCTTCTATCCCAAATCCTGCTTTGCATAACATTTCTAATTATGATGCAAATGCTCGTTGGAGACGACCACGAGCAACGCTACGTCTCCCTGAAAACATCGACCCAGGATAATTTTTCCTAGTTTTTATCTCATTGATAGGGTTTTCCTTCCTGAACGTTCACCATCTCCTAGTCTTTATTTTGTAAATACTTTTGTAAATATTTGTAAATATTTTTATTTCTCTTATACTCTTATCTATTTTATTTTATTTATTTATTTATTTTTTGTATGGTGCCCTTAAAGTGCCTTTGTTTTTTGGGACCCGGCTTCTCCCCCCCCCCTTGTTTCTGACGTTATGTTTGTCAGACTTTGGCTATGACTTGAATTGTTCCATGCATCATCTCTCTACTAGAGGTAAGGATTTGATCTCTCCAGGCACTCTGACAATTATCTCGTCCAAGTCTCGTCCAAGTTTCAAAAAGTATATTTAATTAAAACTTTTTATTAAAGGAAAGCGAAGGTGCGTTTTAAATGCAATATTGTTAAAATTTTTATATTCGGGTTGCTTTATTTTTTTTTTCTTTACAGCCGCGAATGACTCTTGAGAATTTCAAATCTATAAAAAACATCGTGAAAAGTTACCTCCGATTTTAAAGGCAATCTATTTTATGACCAATGAAACCGTTCCATAGTCGTAATGGAGCGTTCTCATTGGTCAGATTCACAGTGGGAGCTGTAAATGACGTCACTACATTGTACTTCACTTTGAAATCTTTTCACGATTTCAAAAACAATATTTAATTAAAACTTTTTATTTAAGCAAACCGCGGGTGCGTTTTAAATTTCATTATAATCCCCACCCCCCATCTACCAGATAGTTTTGCTATAGTTTTAAATGCAAATTTCTGTTGAAAAAAAATTTTTTGTTAGATTTTTCCGTCTCCAAGTTTAATCGCTGTATTTATCAAAATTGTTTCAGCCTAAAGTGGCTGTGATTGACTGCAGTTGTATTTTTTTATCATCCTTAAAAAATGCAAACACGTCATTTTGACGGGCTATCTTCTAGTTTACCATAAGACTTTAAACAATATTCCCTGCTTTCTGATTTGTTTTATTGATTGTCAAATTACAAAATATGCTGACAGAGTTAAATAATAAAAATTAGTTTGAATAAAATGCTGCAAATTGTATTAACCACGCAAAATTAATTAAAAGCAGCTATTTATTAAAAATTTTTGTGTTATTACGTTCTAGTACGTTCTAATACGTGCAATTACAAAAACAAATTTTATTACTTGGGTTTTTAGTTAAGTCAAAAGATTTTATGCACTACGAACATGGCTGAAATTGCAGTTTTAGCAATGTCTACATTGCATGTCCATTACTGGAAAATTGACTAATTAAGTATTCCAATAATAGACACGGGTCTTTCACTACATATTTTAAAAATAAATGAAATTTTCTAAATCACCATATTATATAAAATTCAAAGTTTTCTATTACTATCAAACAAAAACATGCAATTTTTTAAAGAAAATCAATAATATATAAATTTATTAAGTTAAATTAGCTCTTGGCATGTTTGTTAAGATTTTCACTGAAGTGAAACTTCGAAGCATTATTTTCTCCTTCCTGATTCGTTGCATTAAGGGTATATTCCAAAACAAACTGCTTATTTTCTGGTTTTTTTTTTTTTTTTTTTTTTTTTTTCTTTCCTCAAATGCATCTCACTGACGGGTTCTCTATTTAGAAACTACACAGTGACGATTTGTGACGATTTTTTGATAAATGCAGAAAATATTTCACAAAAACGGTCATACTCAGAAAATAATTGCTCATAAATCCAGTTCTAATGAATTGAGCGAAAAATTAAATCACATTGCCTGTTATACATTTCTTCCAAAATTACCTCAGCAAGTTACATGCTTTTACTTTTAAAAATGAGTCTGAAAATATATCAGAAAATTTTGAGGGTGGAAAATTATTTTATCGAATACACCCTTAAGAGTGTCAACAATAACCAAATTATCAAACATGCAAGGCGGATTTATAAAAAAAAAAATAATAATAATAATAAAAGCTATAAAAAAAATGAAGCGTACCCATTACTGATAGACTGTTCATTACTGGAAATTCTACCTTATGATTGTGATTAATATCCTATGTATTAATAATTGTGTGTTTCGGACAGCACATAAACGGCCGCTGGGCCACAGTTTGAGCGGGGCTGATCTAGAGAATAGATGTTTCTTTTGGTATCAAGAAGCAGGCTTTTTTATGTTAGACATTCAAAGAGTTGCCTCTTAAGCTTCCTCAGATCCGATATATCGTATACGATACACATCTTTAAGATAAAATAAAAAATTAACGTATATATACATAATGTTATGCAAAAAAAGAGAAATTGTTGTGAATGGAGCCTAACAGATAGCAGAACTCAACAAAATAGCAATCTGTTTCTTGTAGAGTCCATTACTAATAAAAAAGTGTTAAATATATAGTTATTTTAAGTTATGCAATGTTTTTGCAATGCAAAAAAGTAAAATTAAATAAAGAAATTTTTAAAAAATTGTCAAAAAATGTACTTTTTGTGTCCCCATGTATAACATATTTTATGATTAACATATCAAAAAATAAATTTTAATTTTTCGCTGTTTACCCTTTTTTAGTTATCAAATTGTTAAGATAAATTCATAACTGAAATTAAATATATATATATATATATATATATATATATATATATATATATATATATATATATATATATATATATATATATATATATATACATAAATAAACCCTGGGTGTCTGAGGAGGTTAGATTTAGAGTGAGAGAAAAGTATACCTTAATTTTTTCGCCCGACATTCCGGGCTTGGGACACTTGTCGAGGTAGGTGGCTAGATCCTGGTCAATGTGCTCGAAAACCAGGTATAGGATGAGCTGCTGCTCTTGCTCCAGCCGGGGACCGTGGCAGATGTCCAGCAACCTAGGACAATGAAGAGTACATTAATTAATAATTAGAATGGGGAAGGTAAGAATGATAGTCTGAAGATAGAAATGTGTTTGTTTCTACTGTTTAACATTATATTTATAACTAGTGTAGATGCCCGTACTAAGACGGTGGGTAAAAATTGTGTTTTTCACATAAATTTGGAAAAAAAAAAAAACTGATAAAAATAATTGACAATATGAAAGCGTTAGATGAGCAAAGTTCGGCTAGTTTATGTCCTAATACACACACCATTAGTATTGACAATACTTCTGCATAAATCAGCCTTTCCGACTAATATGCTGATTTCTTAATAAAACAAAATTTTAACAAATATTCAATAAAATTGCGTCATTAAAAAAGTCTGCAGCAACTATTGAAATAATACTGATAATTAATAATCATTACTATTTTTATAGCACTTTGAAATTGCATTTTTTTTCGTCCTCGCCCCGAAAGAAAAAAAAATGTAATTTTTCCTTCTTTTTGGCAAATTTCTGTTTTCGCTGTCAAGCTTAGGATGCACACAGATCACTTACCGGTCTCGGTGGGAGCGTCAATTCCAATGACAGTTTTTAGAGGGAAAAAACGGCTTGGTACGCTATGCGTTACACTATGTTTTAATATCTAGAGATAATAATAATTAAGTTTTTTTCATGGACCGTAATGCAAAAGGCTTCTTTTGTGGATTCCTATAAACGAAGTATAAATGCTATAAGCTTCATTTTCAATAACAAACATTATAAAGTAAATGTCAAATAACATATAAAAATTTTGTGGTAATATCATTCTCGTTACGAGAATTAGAGCACAGTCAGACAGAAAAAGCGAATTCATAAACACTTTCAACTATGTTGAAGAGTCTACTATATGAGGACATAATTTTCAAAACTCGCCTTATAGCGAAAATCGTGTTTTCTTTATCAATCTATTCTACTGGTAAACCTGTACTCAGAAAGTTACACAGTTTGTAAAAAACAGTTGGAAATTGCACGTCAGACACAGCATAAATGAGGTGCGTTTGTATTATAATGAAGTTTTTAAAATATACAGTACTTCGGATACAGTAGAGTATTCGAAATCTTTTGTCTGTCCCTGTAAATACTCATTGCTTTCCATTATACAGGAATTAACTTGTAGTAAACCTCAGCAACGAATATAAATTTTATAAAGTGTGAAATAGTTTAATATAATTAAAACGCACCCCAAACGATGTTTCCCCCTATATCATTATGTAATGGACTACTTTTGTGTGACCCTGTATGTTAATAAAAAATATTCTTTGCATCGCAGATTGTACAGAATGTATATTATAGTCTATATTTCATAGATGCATATGAATTGTATTATGTTCGAAAGAGTGTAACATCATTAAATTGCGTTTGAAAATATTTTTTTCCATGAGCCGTCCTGTAACGGAACACATTTGTTTGTCTCTGCAATTGATCTATGCATCCGATTTTCATAAATTTGAGATGATTCGACAAAATTATGTAATAATTATATATTTTAAATTTCAATCGATTCGGTCGGATAGTTTTTGCGTTATAGAACGACGGATTGAACGACAACTATATGTGTTACGTATTTACGTAATTACGAACACTCCGAACACTCCTAAAAGGATTATCGTGTATTTCTGTCTTTGTAAATAATTTTTTTTACTATGAAAATCAACGAATGCAGTCAGAGGTCTTTCATGATTTCTCAACATTCTATCATCTAGATAAGAAGAGTTTTTAAACTCACGTATATTTACCATCTTAAGAGCGTATTAAATATATATATACTAGAAGATAGCCCGTCAAAATGACGTGTTTGCATTTTTAAAGGATGATAAAAAATTACAACAACTGTGGTCAATCATTGCCACTTTAAGCTGAAACAATTTTGACAAATACAGCAATTAAACTTGGAAAAAGAAAAATCTAACCAAAAAAAAAAAAAAAAAAAATCAACAGAAATCTGCATTTAAAACTATAGCAAAACTATCTGGTAGATGGGGGGTGGGGATTATAATGAAATTTAAAACGCACCCGCGGTTTGCTTAAATAAAAAGTTTTAACTAAATATTGTTTTTGAAATCGTGAAAAGATTCCAAAGCGAAGTAAAATGTAGTGACGTCATTTACAGCTCCCACTGTGAATCTGACCAATGAGAACCATCCATTACGACTATGGAACGGTTTCATTGGTCAGAAAATAGATTGCCTTTAAAATCGGAGGTAACTTTTCACAATGTTTTTTATAGATTTGAAATTCTCAAGAGTCATTCGCGGCTGTAAAGAAAAAAAAAAATAAAGCAACACGAATATAAAAATTTTAACAATATCGCATTTAAAACGCACCTTCGCTTTCCTTTAATAGAAAGTTTTAATTAAATATACTTTTTGAAATCGTGGAAAGATTTCAAAGCGAAATAAAAAGTAGTGACGTCATTTACAGCTCAAACTGTAAATCTGACCAATGAGAACGCTCCATTACGACTATGAAACGTTTTCATTGGTGAATGAGTTTCTTTTTCTCGTGGATAGGTTGACCCCGGAATTGTTATACACGGAGGGGTTTTATATATATAATGTATATATGTATTTTTTTTTCACCTTAGACAGCTCGAAATTTTCGGATACATTTTCAGACTCATTTTTAAAGGTAAAAACATTAAGCTTGCTGACGCGATTTTTGAAGAAATATATGAGACGGTGTGTTTTCATTTTTCGCTCAGTTAATTAGAACTTGATTTATAAATAATTATTTCCTCAATATGACCATTTTTAAGTGAATTATTTGTAATTATATAACTTTTTAAAACTTTTTCGTAATTATATATATTTTTTATATTATAATAGATTCAATTTCATAACCGGTTCCAATCAATTCCGAAATTTAATATTTTTTTTTATCTATTATTTATTATTTTTTTTTTTTAATATATGAAATCAAAATCGAAAAAGTAAAAATAGTCCGGTTGTAGATCAACCTCAGCTATCCCATGCAAAAAAAAAAAAAAAAAAAAAAAAAAGTAAAAATATTAAAATTTGAGCGAGATATTTGGAAATAACGCCCCCATACACTTAACATTATCAGCCGGGTCTTTCTGAGTGACTAGTGTGGGCTCTTAAGCATAAATCGATGCATGTGATAAGCAGAGATTTGAAAAAAAAAAAAAATGCTTGAAAATTACTTTAAAAACAATACAAATTGCGTAAAGGTCGATACAGTTTTCAATCTAATTGCAATTGAAAGTACATTTCTTTTTTACACTATCCGATGTTTTAAAATTTGAAATGGCGCGTTGTATAGAAGTTATAAAAGATGCATTAAAAAAAAAAATAAATAAATAAAAATAAGTGCATTCGTATTTATTTTTCGTAATCGTCTGCGCGCGACAAAGATAAATATGAAAAAAAAAAAAAAAAAAAAAAAGAATCCCTTTTGAAAGTTATTTTAAAAACAATAAAAATGGAATCAGTTTTCAAATAAATTGCGATATAGAAGCTGGTTTTCAAACAAATTGCATTTCAAAGTATATTTTTATAATGTTATTCGACGGTGCAAATTAAAAATGTGCGGTATTTAGAAATTTAAAAAAAAATGGAATAAAGATAAAAGTTAAATTTAATCGTCTGCTGTTGCCACCGTCAGCGTTGCGCACAAACACATTTGTCCTTCATAATATAGATGGCAGTAGATAAATTTTAAGTTCTTTTTTGATAATCACTTTTAACAGTGCCTTTGACTCGAAAACATAGGCTACATGTACATCCGTATCCAAAAACTCAACAAATAATAATAAAAAAAGAAAAGAAAAAAGGGAAGGAAAGAAAGGAAAACGTTTGGATATGCAAAGCGAAGATATACTTTGTATCTTTCTTTGACGAGAAAGATACAATGTATGTCTTTGTATCTTTTCAATGTTGCTCTTTCAAGGAAAAAAATCTGAAGGGCTCATTGGAATGCGATTAAAGGCGATGAAAAAAAAAAAGAAACTAAATTTAAAGAACGATGGTGGTTTTTACTCGGCAGTTTACCTGCTTGGTTCAACAGGTGGTCCACCCAGAAAGATGAATGGAGGGAAGAGTGACAATGAAATAGATTATTTTTATTTATTTATTTATATTTTAGAGACATTTATCGAAGACTGTTATGCCATTCATACCGTATTTTCGGTGTATAACATGCGACTCAAAATTTAACGTATTTATTTTTATTTTTTAAAGTGAACTAGTCGTTGAGGGAGCGCCGAAATACTTACCCATCAAAGATATGAATACTGTAAAATATAAAAAATGTGTAAACCATTTATAAAATGCATCGCAATTCCAAAATAAAATTTAAACATATATTTAAATATTTTTAACACATAGTAATGTTCTATTAATGAATTGCTGATAAGCCCATTTCGATAAATTATGTAAAACACTAAACTACTCAAGTAGTATGGAATTGCGTTAAAGAAGCATCCTTACAACTCCAAAAATAATAAACATATGTAATAACTAACAGTTTACAGCGTCAGATTAAGGGTCTCATATCCAATTAAAATATATCTTTGATTTGAAATTTGAATGAAATACAGGGTCAATAAAAATTGAAAAGTATGGAAAATAGGATTACAGATATTTCGGCAACTAATTATCCGATCGACTTCGTTTCTTATGCAAAATGTGTGTTATTTTATTGTCTTTTACATTCACTGCTTAAAATAAAAGAGTTCTCAATTTTTTAAACGTTGTATTAGAAAGAATATTTCGAGAATCCGAAAAAAAAATAGTCCCGGATAATCGAGGTTACTGATGTTAAACAGGCTTCTTCCCATTATTACTTCCCCCATACATAATAAGTACGCACTCAATTTCAGGTCTCTATCTCAATTTGTTTGGGGGATAGAGCGTTTACAGTCAGACAGACGGAAGGCAATTTTTTTTTTTTTTTTCTAAAAATATGTTTTTCGGAATCTCCAGTGTCTGAAACATGTAAATCCGTTTAAAAAAATTTTTTCGATTTTCAAAACGATTGCAAAATTTACTCTATGCTACGTATGATGGGTAAGTAAAAAACATACAATTAAAAGAATGCTAATACTTAACGAAATACTTATTTAAATGCAAAAATAATATACTTTAAACGTCCGTTTAAAAATTATTTTGTGCTAGAAATTCAATATAACGCATAGAAATCTATTTAGTCCATAATATAAATTTCTAATAATATTATTTAACAACTTCGCAACGAGTGTCTTTTACAAAATGTTTAATATTTTGACACCGGCAGCGCCGTAGCTAGGACAATTCCGGGGTGGGGGAGGGTCCAAGAAAATGTAGGAAGGGCTCATATTTTCTCTTCCTCTCTTTCTCTCTGACTCAGAAAGATAAATTAGTGCATATTCACATTGTAAGTACTATGATTCCAATGACTTCATTTTATGCTAAGAAAAGAATAGAATGCTGAATGAAAAATTCAATTGTAATAATTAGTGCAAAATTAAGCATCATGTTGGCGTCATATGTGCAAATAAGACGTCCGAGTGTTGAAACACTTATTTTAGTTGCAATTAAATATTTCTGAAAAAACTGTGAAAGGGCCTCAAAACTGAATTAAGTTTTTGAGCAGTTTTTCATTCGGATTTGCGAAACGTAAATTCATTTAATTTCCTTAAAATCTTTTCCAGGGATGGCTCAAAGTGTTTTTTGGGGAGGCGAGGAGCCTTCCCCCCCCCCCCCCCTATCATTCACTTAGCTACAGCTCTGGGTATCGGAGAAGATTTTTAGAAGAAATCTGTGGATACAACGGTGCATTTCACCATTTAAAAAAAAAGGGGGATTTTGCCAGTTTTAGAAAGGACAGATTGCTGCGCCCAGGGCCTGACTTGCAGGTTTTTGTGCAGGGCACTTTAAAATTTTCGTGTCCCCTTTGATTGGTTAATTTAGTGATTCCAATCAAAAAATTAAGTTTTCCAAAATTTAAAAAAAATTTCCAGGAATATAAATATATATAAAATTCCTATTATTTATTGAAATGTGCTTTGAACCATATATTGAGACATATTTTTTGCCATTTCATCACATTGGTATCTGAAATATTACATTCTTTTCACGATTATAATTATTTAATGGAAATTAGGATGAAATTTTGTGCCTCTTAGAAATTTCGTGCCTAGGGCACGGGTCCCAAATGCTCAGGCCCTGCTAGAGGGGACATTACATTGGTGTATTTGCATATAAAGTTGTTATTTTTTTCTTTCTTTTTTTTAAAAATAAAACCTCTCGAGAAAAAACGTGTCCTCCATATGAGAGATCTACTTTGCGGCGGTCTTCACTTTTTCCAGCAGAAATTGGGTTTTCAAATGCATTATACGTTTTCCAACTTGTTCCTTCAGACATCCTTATCTTTTATCTTTAGTAATCGCTGAAGTTTTGTCTTAGCATTCTAAATGGGTATCATAATCTATGCTATATAGACGCATGACTTTTTCGTTCTTGTTTTTTACTTACCCTTCATACGTAGTATAGGGTAAGTTTCAGAGCCGTCTTTATGGTGAACGATTTATTAAAGCAATGCTCGTTGCAAGGCCCTTCCCTTTCAGACTCTTGCGATAATCTGATGTATAACCAATAAAAAAGAAGGGTTTTCAACTATATACTGTGTCCCAGGGAGCCAGAGTTCGATCCCCTGGCTATTATAAAGGAGTAGCATTTGTTTGTGTGTTTGTAGGGGGAATTTCTGGAACTACTGAATAAATTTTAAAAGTAATGGTAGCAGTCGGATGATGAAAGTCCATATTCCAATATCGGCTATATTTTCTGTCAAGAACACTATATTTTCTTAATTAAAATCATTAACTTATACTTTAGATTTTCTATTATGATTCCTTCTTTTTATTAAAAAAAATATATTTTTTTTTTGTGTCCAAGTGCGAGGCTTCTTTAGGCGCGAGGCCCTGTGCGGCCGCACCTGTCGCACACCCCTAAGGACGGTTCTGGTAAGTCTTGCAATCGTTTTGAAAATCGATTTCTTTCTTCCCCCTCCCCCCCACGGCTTTGGACGTTTCATACAGTGTAGATTGCGAAGAACATATTTTTAGGGGGGGGGGGGGGATTGTTTTACGTCTGTCTCTGTGTGTCTGTAAAGGTAGTATCTCCCGAACAATCTGAGATAGAGACTCGAAATTTGGCGTGTACTTAGTATGTAAGAATGGGACGATGTAAATTGTATTATGTTCGAAAGAGCGTAACATCATTAAAATGCACTTGAAACTATATTTTCCCATTTGCCGTCATGTAACGGATTACTTTTGATTCTCCCTGTCATTGATCTATACATCCGATTTTCATAAAATTTGAAATGACTCGACACAATTATGCAAAAATTATATATTTCAAATTTCAAACGATTCGGTTAGGTAGTTTTTGCGTTGTTATAGGCGGAAGGACTGAACGACAACTATAAGTTCTATATATTTATATTATTACGTACCCACCTAAAAAAGGAATTAAATTAATCGATATAAATTGGGTCTTGAATTAACTTTTAAAAAAAGTCCTAACTTATAATTAATGATATTAATTATTGTTTAATTTTTTATTTAATTAATATTTTTAATATTAAATCCTTCTATAGTAAAAAAAAACTAGCCTTAAAAGGAATGACTCCTGGAATGATGCTGATGTGGAAGATTTCCGGAACTAACGAATCCGGGTTGTCCACTCCTTCCATGAGCCGAATATACCAATCAGGAAAGGGCTCCGTCTATGCATCGCCGTATGGGTTACCATAAAGAGAGGAAAGGTTACCATCGCCAACAATCGCCAAGTTTGTCGCCAACTTGGCGATATATTGCCAAATTTGGCGACCAAAATTAGTTGTCAAATGTGACGCCAACTTGGCGATAACTGTAATATTTCGCCAAATTTTTAATTTCTTTACAACATCAGTCGTTTGATACATCATTTGAGAGGTTTGCAACTGCTTATTCATATAATGGATGTCTTGTGTGTTATCCCCCACTCTGCTCCCCAGGGGGGGACACATTTTTAATTTCTTTACAACACCAGTCGTGTTACACAAGATTTGAAAGGTCTGCAACTGCTTATTCATATTATGGATGTCTTGTGTGTCACCCCCACACTCTACTGTCCCCAGGGGGGGTCACATTTTTAATTTCTTTACAACACCAGTTGTGTGACACATCATTTGAAAGGTCTGCAACTGTTTATTCATTTTATGGATGTCTTGTGTGTCACCCCCACTCTGCCCCCCAGGAGGGCACATTTTCAATTTTTTACAACACCAGTCGTGTGACATATCATTTGAGAGGTCTGCAGCTGCTTATTCATATTATGGATGTCTTTTGTGTCGCCTCCCACTCTGTCTCCCAGGGGGCACATTTTTAATTTCTTTACAATACCAGTCGTGTGACACATCAGTTGAAAGGTCTGCAACTGCTTATTCATACCATGGCGTATTGGCGAGCGCAGCAAGCAGGGGTAGCCAATAATTTGGAATCGCGAAGCGATTACGCGGGGGGTTGGCGAGCATAGCGAGCAGGGGGGCGGTGCCCCCCTAGTAAATTTAAAAAATAATAATTTAAATAAAAATTATTACAAATTTTTTAATTAATGTTCTTTTAATAATACATAAAAAATTATGGATTTACATAATTAATATTCTTTTTATATTAATCAAATTAAATAATAATTTACATATTAAATAAAATAATACTAAACTTATTATTTAATTAATATTAAACAAATTTAAAAAATAATAATTTAAATAAAAATTATTACAAATTATTTAATTAATATTCTTTTAATAATACATAAAAAAATATGGATTTACATAATTAATATTCTTTTTATATTAATCAAATTAAATAATAATTTACATATTAAATAAAAAAATACTATGACTTATTTTTTAATTAACATTCTTTTGGTATTAAATAAATTAGTTAATTAAATGTTTATTTAAATATTAATTAAATAAAAAATTAGTTAAATAATGATTCATTTATTAATTTAATACAAATTTTTACTTATATTTTAATTAATGTTCTTTTAATAATTCTGATTTCTTTTCTCATGAGTCTACTGGCTCAACAAAATTATTCATTTAGAGGTTGATTCTTTATTTTATGTTTATTTTTATCTCTCTCAATTTTTATTTTATTTATTAATTTATTAGGGAGTGATCATATTGTGAAATTTATTTATTTTTGAAAAATAAAATTTTACAATCGAAACAAAGTATTTATTAATAAGGAGGAGAGGGGGGATAAAGCGAGCTATTATTTATTTATTTATTACTTTTTCAAGGACTTCATTGATAAGGATAAGGATAGGCAGACATGCCAACCTCCGGCTTTTTAAAAATCTAACAATTGCATTTCCAACCAGAATTTTTTTGATTTAACGAAATTAAGTAAATTTCAAATGGCCTTCTGAGTTAATGGTAGACATTTCTAATTAAGTAAATTTTCTGGTTCAAAGTACGTTTTCATGATTTAAAAAAGGCCGGAGGTTGGCAACTCTGGGATAGGGAATTTTCGCATTGAGTTTCGATGAATGATTAAGCGAAAATAGTTCATTTCTTATAAAATAGATGGCGCTACAGACATAAGTTTTGTTTCAGAGGTTTTGAAAAAGATTCCCAACCGAAAGAGAAATTTATCCTCTTGTTCTCAAAATGATTCCGTAACAAGCAGGGCCGGATTACCGCGCAGGGCAAGTTGGCCATGGCCTTGGACCTACAGCTGAAGGGGACTACATTTAATAAAATGATTTTGGAAAAAATCTTTAAATTGATATCTTGCATTTATTTAAAAAGAAACAACTAAAACGATTTTGTTTAACTGATGTTATGATAATCTAAGTATAACCTCAAATACTCTCAATAAAAAATAATCTAGCAACTATTTTTGTGCGAGGGGGCTCCCGAAAATATGTTGGGCCTTGAACCAATTACACCCTTAATCGGGCTCTGGTAACGAGTATTTCAAACTTATTTCTTAAATATACTAAATAAGTTTTTTTTTTTTTTTTTTTTTTTTTTTTCATGTAGAATAAAATAATGTGTCTAAAAATCACTACAGTCAGAAAACATATAGGGAAGCATTATTGCAGCTTTCATTGCATTAAAACTGAAATGTTATATACAGTACTATAATTATTAGATGTAATTAATATTGAATATAATTACTACACTAAAACATTATTATAGTATAATGAATAAAGTATATAATAATTGACACTGTATTCGCTAGATTCAATTCGCTGTGTTAACACAGAAAATTGACTCAAAAATCATTTTAAAACTTTTCTTCCAGAATTTTGAAACTCTTTTTTTTTTTTTTTTTTTTTTCATTCTTTTGAATGCCTTGCATTTGAGGGTGCCTCCATGGGAGTATTCAGAATTTTCGTTTAGGGGGGGGGGGGGCGTAAATAGTTAAAATTGGACAAAAGTGAATAAAATTCTTGCAATTTCAAAAAAATTAGCAAAAGTTTTTAGTTTCCCTGTCTGCTTTCCATACTTTCCTACTCCCTTCCCCTGCAAAACAAGAAAAGCCTATATCAGAAAACAAATTAATGATTATTATTATTACTAGTATTATAATTTAATAACTAAGTATTGATACTATTTTATTGTTATTGCAGTGAAACCTGCCAATGCGACCATCCAGTGGTGTAATCGTAAAAATAACAGAGGGTATACGCTCTAAGCAGAGTGTATACTCTCAAGGCAGAGAGTATACCCTAGAGTGGATATACTATAGCTTTTTGAGAAACAGAGGGTACACGATGTTTCATAAAAAATCTAGAAGGTATAATATGGCGTATACCCTCCACCACATCACTGCGACCACCTCTATTAAGAGACCAACTACCTAAACGACCAAGAAAAAACTTGGCACGAACTTTACTCCCATAGGCTTAATACTAATTTAACCTCTCTTTACAGACCATTTCAATTGAACTCCCGCAATAAGCGAAAACAGCAATAAGAAATGAAAGAAATTCCGTTTTTTCCTGCTCGCTTTAAGAAGGTTTTACTGTAAAAGTATTTCTGGAGAGCCCATTATCCATCAATTTTCTAAATTTAGTTTTATTATTATTATTATTATTATTCCGGTAACTTTTAAGTATTTAACTCCCTTTGTAACTTTTTAGACTACGAATTTCACTCTGATGACAAATTAAGAATGACGGCCAATAAAGTCCGCTGACCTATTCTGTCAGGAAACTCAAAGTAATAAAGTAATGAAATCGTCATTATTTGTTCCCCACCCCTCCCCAAAAAATGCATTTATTTGCTAAATTTAAAAAATACTTGGAAATAAAAAATTTTTAATGTAATACCGTAAAATCAAACTTAACGTCAATGTATTCATTTTTCAAACTCTGCAGTAATTAAGTTATGAAATTAACTTTTGTTTTGATCCTTAAATTTTATATTCTTTCCTAATGTAAAAAAAAAAAAAAAAAAAAAAAAAAAAATAGCAACATTTATTCTTATTTTTTTCAACAATCAAAATCAAAATCTAAATTTAAACATGACCACCTCTCGAAGCGACCAATTTAAATTGGAATGGTACGTGATCGCTTTAGAGGGGTTTTACTGTATTCTTACTATTTTACTGTAACAACTCATTAAAAAAAAAAAAAAAAAGAAAAAAAAAAAAGAATTATAACAGATTTATTTATTTATTTTTTTTTTTTACAATTACGATCATTTTTCTTGTGATAACCTGAATATAGATGTATTACATGGTATAGGAAACTTATGCATACATATAATAGGTATGACGTTTAGTAGTCAGCATAATGCATGAACAATTTCTGTGGATGGACAGAAAGAATGGAGGTGGTGAGGGTAGGGGTCAGAATAATGCTTGCCGGGGGCCTTGAAAATTTTGACGTTCCACCATGGGCGTAACTACATAATTTTTCTAGGGGGGGCCATGGTGTCAAGTCTTTGATAATTTCCAAACGATAAAAGTAAACATTTTTACTAAAACTAGGGATGCACCGAATATTCGGCATTCGGTCATGTTACCGAATATTCGGTAAGGCCGAATATCAAACTATTCGGTTAAGCAGAATATGAAACTATTCGGCCTGCCGAATATTCGGTTTGGCCGAATATCAAAGTATTCGGCTGAATCCAAAACTTGATAAAATCTTTTAAAACACATTTTTAAAAACTTACCGCAATTTCTACTTTTAACTGTCAATTTATATATATATATTTAAAATAATTAGAAAGAAAATCATATTTGAATAAAATAGAATGTTTTTACATTAATTATTTGCTAGTTGGAAAGTATAACCATGAGAAGGATTAAAATAGTGATTTATGAGGATTCTGCTTAGGAATAAATGTAGTGCAGATGCAAGTTCCTAAATTTTGTTTAGTAAATAATCTGTTTCTTGCTTTTCCCTAATAAAAGTCCTTATACAAGAAAGAAAAACTTTTGAGATTAGCAATAGCTATCAAGGCAAACAATTTTTGTTCATGAAACCATAATCATAATCAACTTATATAGTCATAAGTACATTGTATTCCATCTCACTCTAGGTCAAACTTATGTTTTCGTTTGTTGTTTTAACAATAAATATGATACTATAACTATATTTTCAACTCGCATGCTTTGATTTCTGCAAAATATGATTTGATGGGAAGGGTGGAAAATGCCACCATTCACAACAAAAGAACTATGAGCTAAACATTCCTTTATTCAGAATTAAGTTGAAAGTATTTGTACTTTGTATTGAAAAAAAATCTGCCTTGAGTTATTTAAAAAGGACAATTATGAGGCTGTAAAGATTTTCTTTGACCATTTTTTCATCATTTCTTCTGATTTTAAAATGTTGGTTTTAATTCATAGAAGAAACCATGAAATTAAAAATTTTATTAATTAAAAAAGTCTCATAATTGTGCTTCTTAAGTAACTCAAGCAGGTTTTTTTTAATACTAAATGCTCTTATAAAAAGCTCTTATTAATTTATCAAAATGAAAGTTTCTTTTATTATGTAAAATTGTTTTAAAAAACAACATTTTAATACTTTTAAACTTTGAAATATAAAAATATTTTGAAGCCGAATGTTCGGTATTCGGTCCAACAATTACTATTCGGCTAGCAGAATATTCGGTTCGGCATTCGGTATTCGGTAAAAATCACTATTCGGTGCATCCCTAATTAAAACTAATAACACTCAACAGAAAACTCCCCTATTGATACATTCCTGTGGGTACTGGTTTTTTTAAATAATCGACACGTATTGTCGATCAATGAAACTAGTCAGACAGAAGTTTCTTCTATTTTATACTTTTTTTTATTACTACACATAAAGTTTTTTTTTTTTTTTAATTAAATCTTTCAAATGGAGGAGAAAGAAAAAAAATCATACTGAAGTCTAATCGTTTTTTAATATGCCCAAAATAGTAAAAATATTTGACTTATTACAAATCTGAAAATTAAACCGAAATAGAACAATTAGATGATTCAATATGCTTTTTTTCTTCAACTGCTCTCATGCCCCCTCCCCTGCCTGGAAATTGTATAAAATTCATTATCACAACGCCACTTGCAAACCGATTTTTCTCCAAAATTTTCACCAATACTTATTGCATAAAATTTTAAAATAAAATAAATGTTACATACATCTGAATTGTAAATTTTGTTGAAAAATTTTGTTTTATCTCCTTCTGCAAATGGTAACACTTACAAATTTTAAATGAAATTTCAGTTTTACAATTTTTTGTACTGCAAATTTGTAAACTTAGAAATATCGTACATTTTTCAATTTTTACACCGTCGTAGAGAAAAAAAATATCTTTTAAATGCTATTTATTTGAAACTTGTATCTTAATTTGTTTTTGAGTTATTATTTTTTTGTAGTTTTTAATACTTTTTTTTGCCATCGTAAGTATTCCATAAATGCGGACATCATAAGGATTCATATATATATATAGATATATAGCTATATATATATTGAGTGTACTCGGCTGATAACAACAACCATTTTCCAAATGGATAAGTAAAAAAGTTAATTGCAATGCAATTTTTGAATAAATTACAATACAGTTTTGAAATAAATTACATTTGTAAGTACAGTAAACACTCTGTAATTCCGACTCTGTGTAAGAAAGAAATCTTTCTAACTCGGAAAGATTTTTAAGCCCTGCGAATCTATATACATAGACTTAAGTTTGTCTTAGGCGGAATACTGTCTACTGCGGAAAAGTTTCTCGATTTCGATGGATTCAGCCTTAGACAGGAGTTTACTGTACATTTTTTTTTCTCATTAAACGGCATAAAAATTGAAAATATGCAGTGTTTAAAAGTTTAAAAAATTACAGTAAAATTGGAATTTAATTGCCTGCTGTTGCTACTTACGTATAGACACATTTCTGCTTTATAATATAGACTAGCTGACCCGCCCAGCGTTGAGCGGGGCCCGTTATAATGATCTTAAACAAAAATCAATTTTGAATGTTTTTTTACCTTTTGAAAATCTTTAAAATGAACTTAAATTCAGGCATCTTATTAATTTCCACAGCGACTAGTGTGTTCCCAAAAGGAACGAAACTATAGGATCTGGAACCCCACAACCGAAAACGGACTGCACTGGATACTGGAAGAGTTCGGCTGGTATTTCGTAAAAATCAAGCCCGTAAAATACGAAAAAATAATGCCCCATTAATGTTCGAAAAAGCTATTAACTGAAGCTAACATAAAATTTTATAATTGTCATCTGCCGAATTGTTATCCAAGTTGAATGAGCCAAATCCCATTGAAATTATACCTTTAGAACTAAATTAATGAATGCTCCTCAAAACGGTTGAAGGTTTTCCTTCTTGCTATTTTTCACAAATTTCTTTTAACATTAACAATATATTTAATAAACGACTGAAATCTCTTAATTAAAATTACCTTCAAATTTTTCTTGACTTTCATGTAGTAGCTGGATGATCTAAAAAATTATTGAAAAAAAAAATGATATCGGATGTCAATCGGACCATTTTTAAGGGAGCTAAAACAAGGGGCCCAAAAGGAGCCACCTGATAGTTAAAAGAAGGGCTCTAACATGGAACCCTATTATTTTACTCTTTATATCTACAATTAATCAAAATTAAGTATGGAATTTGAATTATTCGTTAAAATATTATTTTAAAGAAATATATAAAAAATGAGTAAATGCTTTGAAAAAGCCCCTAGGGCCCCAATATAAATATGAGGGTGTTTGTCCTGGAAGAAAAGTCAAAAGTGCAACTTAAAATAATGCTCTGAGAAGGTGAGAAAATGAAGGAGTGCATGGAGAATAAAAAATTCAAAGTCCCTGAACTGGACCCTATAGGACTACAGGTAGTCCAGGACTTTAACTGGAATATAGAACGTGGGAGAAAGAAAAAAAGTTCCAAAAATGAAGATTGGATTAAGAAGGGACAATTTAATAACAACTTATGGTGCAAAGACTTCAAGAGGCCCTGTAACGGGCCTCAAGGGGCCAGGGACTTATTTTGCGTATAGTTTTGGATATAAAAATGTTTTCAGTAGTTATTAAAGTAATACACTAAAACTTTGTCAAAGAAAATTGAAAGCAATGCAGATCATTTTTAAAGAAGTTGATTAATATTCAAAATTGATGGTAGCTGAAATCTAAAATTTTTTTTTTTTTTTTTTTTTTTTTTTGTCGTTTATGCAGTAGCTGCAGGGCCTAAGAAATTGATAGTAAAAAAAAAGATGGTGAATCGGGCCATTTTTAAGGGAGGTTTAAGAAATATAAGGGGGCTAAATTATTAATAATGGGAGCCCCCCCCCCCCCCCAAAAAAATACAGATTTGATAGTTAAAAACCCGACCTCAACATGAAAACATTAAATGTCTCAATGCATAGCGCTTTAGATCTACAATTAGTTAAAATTAAGCATAGAGTATGAATTATTCGTCAGAATAATATGCTAAAGAACTGCACAAAAGATTGGGTAAATGCTTAAAAAAGGTCCCTAGGATGCCAAGAAAAATATGAGGTTGTTGGTTTAAGAGGAAGAGTCATAGACTCAACTTTAAAATTTTGCACTAAGAAGGTAAGAAATTTAGGGGTGCCGGCCCCTATGATTCTTGGGGATGAGGATAAGGGCAGCGTCTTATATGACATGTAAAAACATGGGTGGGATTTCAGGCTTAACCCCTCACTCTTCCCCTCGTACACACAAACACGCCAACAGCCATTTAAAAGTTTAGAAGATGCATAAAAATATTAAGATATGATGTAAAATAGTAATGTATGTAAAAAGCAAGGTAAAGTATAAACAGCATAAAATGTTTCCCATTCAACTGTTTCAATTCTGCATAACAAGAGCCTCTATTTGAACGCAAAATTAACGAAAGAAAAAAATAGGAGAAATGCAATACCTGTATTACTGCTACTGCTATTTCTCTGTTTTTTCTTCTTCTTGGAGGGTGAGGAAAGGAGGGAGGGGGGGGGGGCTGAAGGAGAGGTGTTTTTATGAAAACGATAAATACCATAAATGCTAAATTTATTATGATTATTTGTATTTTACATTACATCGGCTTTTATGCATTACACATTTACTAAATAATGCTGTATGAACATGTAACATAACAACACTGTTCATTTTATGAATAACAACGGCTTATAAGCTACCCCAGACGAAGCTTTTGGCTGTGCTATTTTGCATATATACAATACAACCTCTGAATAGCAAACACATTGAGACTCTGGAATTCGGATACTATTCGGAGGGTACGCAATTCAGAGAAAAAAATTAAAACATACAAATATTACAGAAGTATTGGGGGATTTGAAAAAGTTCTCTAAATAGAAATTTCCGTTTTTTAGGAGCATTAGAAAAGTTTTACCTTATTTAAAAAAAAAAAAAAAAAAAAAAAAAAAAAAAGATAATAAAACAAAGGAATATTTTTCGTTTTCTTCCTCCACTTAGGAAAAAATTGCCACAAAAATCTTTCTTACATGGCTCGGAAACCAGAAATCCGAGCCATCTAGGCCGGAATATGCAGAATTCGGAAATAACAAGAGAGTAAAGGAATAATTTAATTCAACTTAGAAATGATCTAATATCAATAAAATTATAAAATATTTTTAAAAGGTATATACAGAACAATCTGTCACGAGATATCTCTTAACAACTCACAAACGGCATCATAATATGCGTGTATGGGACTAAAACTGAAGTGATAGATATAATGATAAGCAGATATATTGGAATTATGATAGTGATATCTATCAATCACCCCTCTCTTTCGAAAACATATTTAGGAGTGAAAAATTAGATAAATATTTATGAAGATTAGGTAAAAGTATACAATAACAATAAAAGTTTCCTTCATATAAAATAAAATCTTTGAACAGAATTAATGAAAAAGCATCATACCCTTGAAAATTATATGCTCTTTATATGGGTGATGGTAGCAGGTAGCCTACCCGTTCTAAGTACAAATAATTCACAGAGAATGTTTTAGCCAACGCAAAACGGTGTAGTTAGATTACTATCTTTGAGACTACAGAGGAGGGAATATAACCTTCCTTCCTCTGTGTTTGAGACTACAGGACTTTGAGATTTGTAGGGAGGATCTGATTTCTATTCGTAACTTCCTAGAATTTAGACAGAATAGGGGAAAGCTAGACTTTCTTTGGTACCAACAAAATCAAGGACAATCCGCACAAAAGAAAAGCCAGAATTGCCTTATCGTAGCTACGTCCCGCTTCCTTTGCTATAGCTTCAGGCATGAAAGTATCGAGACGTTCTGTGTTCCAGAGCAAAAAGAATAAATCTCATACCTGGCATATCTGTTGTTGTTTATCTTTTATGAGACACTAAGTGTGCCCTCCCCCCCCCCACTCTTAAATAATGGCATAGAAAACTAATAGTTACGTTTTATTCGGTTTTGTTATTATTATTTGTCATTTTTAGTACTACTGCTCTTTTAAATATTTTTTTAAAAAATAGTCGTATTTTCACTATAAAATATTTCTAGGGGGTTCAGCCAGAATTCTAGGGGGGTCCAGGACCCCCCTGGACCCCCCCTTCCTACGCCCATGCGTTCCACGTAAATCGGGATAAAGTTAAGTGTGACCTAGATTCCGGAGCGGGTGGGGTTGTACCCGTCCCGAACCCGAAAATTCTATTTGGAGTGAAACTAACATATTTTAACTTGAACCTGAAATACTTCAACCCAAAACCCGACCAGAACCCGAAATATATATATATATCGAATATATTCACAATTGTATATATGATTTTATACAATTGTGAAACATATTACAATTATATATCTAATACCAACTTTATGTTTTATGCAGAAAATTAGTCAAAACTATATTTTTTATTCAAATATAATAAAACCTCTCAATAGCGGACAGCTCGGGATCGTTGAATAGAGTCCAGTTCGGAGTCACACAAGTTTCGAGTGTATAGACTGATAGATGACCAAAGCCATTATTCAGAGTGAAGATCAAGAGATTCAAATTGAGAAAATGTTCTTTAAATGGAGGTATACGCTTTTTTTTGGATTGTCCATTATGGAGGTCTTATTGCAGATACAATTTTAACCTGAAAATATATTTGTCATTCATTTTAAAAAAATCGAACCCAAACTCAAACCGCAGGTGTCGAACCCGAAACATTGAAAGTTATTAACCCGACTGGAAACCGAAATGCAACGAAAAACTAAAGCGCCAACCCAACCTGATGCAATACATTGGAAAAAAAAAAATCTATAAAGTTATTAAAGTTTTTCTAGGGAATGGGAAGTCCTTTTTATGTAGTGGCAACTTCAAAAATTCATGTAAACAGATACAGATTTGCACTATGAATGAAAAAATCTGTAAGATTACTAAGAATTTTATAGGAAACTGGGATTTTTAGAACTTTTTATGTACAGTAACTCGGGTTAGAGATAAAATTTTAGTAAGACTACTGCAATTTTAGTAGATACGTTTGTAAAGCTGCGGATTTCTGTGGCTTTATAAATCTTGTAGTTTGACATCTTATTTTGTACAGTCTATTGATAAAATTTTAATAAGCATACAAATTTCTGTAACTTTCCATCTGTAAAATCAGATTTTTTTTTTTGGGGTGGTGGTGTGTGTGTGTGTGGGGGGGGGGGGGGGGTGCATCAGTGCTGAAAGGTTGTGCTCTCGAAGCTGGTAGACGAAAAGTGCTGGGCTTGAACCCAATCGCGCCCGTCGGCCTAACTGTTCGGAGTTTTCTTCGAACCTTTCGTAAATACGGTTAGGTTGCCTTAGAAAGACATCCACAGAGGGCAAATCCCCTAGGGCCTATATTCCTCGTGCAGATAATCCACCGTTATAAATAACACACACAGATATATTTTTTTAATTACTATTTATTCATTTTTATTTTTATTATTATTTTTTTTTATTGTGTAGATTTGACCGATAAGGAGTTTTAAGTTTATTAAAAAATAATAAACAAATATAAGATAAATGACTGTAAGTACAGTGAAGCTAACCTTTCTCTTCCCTATCACTCACTGACCTTTTCCAACCGATGTTAACTCATCCAAACAGACGAAACCGCACGCGATTCTTTCTTTTGCGTAAAAAGAGAAATGAATGAAAAATAGAACACACAATGGATTCTCACGACTCTACACTACAACTTCTCTCGGCCGCCTGAGGGCATAACGGATCAGTACACCGTTCGAAAATCAGGTACCGCCGCTTACAAAAACGCCCTTCTCTCAACTTAATCTGCCGTAACTTAACAACTCACCGCAAACCATTTAAGACACCCATCTTGCTCGAGTAACTTTTTGGTAACTTCTTCCGCGAAATTCGGTCGCATTCCCACGAAATGTTGCGTGGGAAACAAAAACAAAAGGGTTGAGTGGTTGCAAAAACGATGACCCCTCGCTTTTTGCGTTTAGATCGACTTTATTCGAATGAAGAGGAAAATTTTTGAGATTCGGCGTTTGGCAACGGTCTAATAGCGCACGATTTTTAAAGAGGAAAAAAAGCGGAACTGAGAAGGGATTCACTAGGAAAACACTGTTTAAATGGGGCAGTTGACCATGAGAATGAAATTGTTATAATGCTTGCTTTCGCACAATTAAAGGGACAGTTCACTGATACTGGTTCATCCGAACCGAAATCTTTTAACCTGCGGGAAAATTTAATTATGTGGCGATTTATTACCTAATATAGTTATAACAAGAGCGCAGAATCATGCACCAGGCATAGATTATGAAACTCTTTCAAACACTAGCAGGATATTATTCAGTTGTTCTCAAATCCAAAAATACATCATAATGTCAGAAAGTTCAGCGCTGGTTGAGCAGTGAACTTGAGAGAGAACAGCCTTAAGGGTGTATTCGAAAAAATATATTTCCACATTCAACTGCTCGAAATTTTTTACATTTTCAGACTCGTTTTTACAACTAGAAACCTGAAACTTGCTGAGGTGATTTTTGAAGAGATGTATAAGATACCGTGTGGCATTGATTTATAAACAATTATTTTCTCAGTATGACCCTTTTTTTCGTTCCCAGATCTATACCGCTTCGAAAAATTCGGTTCAAAATGCTAACTTTCTCAGTTTTTTTTTTTTTTTTTTTTTTTTTTTGCCCTTATCAAAAAATCGACAAGCATGGCACATTATGTGGTTTCTAAATAAGATGAATTTGCCAGTAGAATACATTTGAGAGTAAAAGAGAATTTAAAAATAAATTAGAAAATAAGCAGATTTGATTAGAATACACCCTTAATGATACACCTTCAATGCTAATGAAGTACCAGATTTTTTTTTTCTTTTTACTTTTAAATATTTAAAAAAAGCAATCATTTCTAAAAACAATCCAATTATATTCAGTGTCCTTCCAATTGTTCCAAATTATTATTAATTTTTTACTCAACTCAAAATTAAATACTTATTTCTCGTTTTAAACAGTTTATTCTCATGAGAAAACTCGTCTCAGGTTCTTTCGAATATAATAGATTATTTAACAAAACACAACTCCAATAAAAAACCGTAATATTTTTACACATATTCTCATAAAAAAAAACATTCTAATCACACTCAAAAACAAAAAGAATATTGTTTCAAACAGCTTAGTTAAAAGCCGAAGAAATAAACTGATAATGTATATCACAAATTATCCTTTGCACAGAAAATTTTTTACATTTTGATATAATTTGGTTGCTAGGCGACACCGCTAGTATAAAATTAAATTGCATTTTATCAAACATTCAGAACCGTCTGAAATGCATAAAACCGTTGAGAAAACAGAAAATAGAAAATTTTAACAAGTTCAATATTTAATTCTCATAAAGATAGAAAAAAGTAAAAATGAAAGCAGGTTTCAATCTTTTGGAAAAAACCCTGTATAGCTAAAAAAAAAAAAAAAAAAAAAAAAAAAAAAAAAAATCGAAAACCTGCACGTTCCATCATACCTTACGATAAATGTAACTATGTAGCTATAGCATAATCGTGCAAGAATTTGAAAAGAGATACCGGAGTTCAAAGAGAAATAATAGTAATAAAGGGTTTTTCAGAGAGCCATCATCAAAGTTAGGATTCCAAACAGAGATAAGGCGCTGTTATCGACGATCAAGCAACTCGATTGTTGTAATTTTTTTTCGCTTGATAGCACGTTTTTGGGACAACAGTATCGCATAAAATAAGTAAATAAATAAGCACCATGTTCATATCTTTGGTTTATTCGTCTTTACTTCATCAGCACCGAAGTTAAAGAATGGGAGGGCACTATTAGTTTAGGTTTTTTTTTTTTTACTTTTTTATGACGGGTCTTATTTTTTTTTTCTTTTTTTCTTAGTCAATAATGCGAAAAAATGAACCAATCATTGACCCAACGGTTAGGTCAATGATTCGGTTCACATTGACCGAATCATTTTGTAGGCGCAAAAGCATGGTTCTTCCAGGTGTGACTATTTAAAATGATTTGGAATCGAATGGTAGCTTCCATTTTTTAAGGGGTCTCGGGTGTCTTATTTTTTACCTGGCTGTGCAATTTAGTAACATGCCACATTTTTTTTTTTTTTTTTTTTTTTGTTAGCTCTTGTAAAACATAAATGCATAAATTTTTCAATAACGACAACTTACTATCTCTTCTATTAAAAATATATTTTTTTAATGGTCTGTATTGAAATTTTATTTTATTTATGTTTAGTTTTGATTTAAAAAAAAAAAATATTTTTTGACTTAAATTCACTGCGCGTAAGATTGTAACAAAACTTTTGTTTTAAGAGTCCCCAAAAGTTTTTATAATGATGTAAAGTTAATGTATCTTGACTGTACATTTTATTTTAAAGCAATTTATTTTATCTAAAGTTTAAATTATAAAACTATGATTTTTTTGTTGTTGTTGCTGTTGAAAAATTGTTCACATTTATCTGCCCTCATTGGGCCAGTGGAGCACCCAGGATTACACTTTGGAGGGGGCTAGCATATTTTAAGAGGTCTATATTTTCCTAATATGGCCCGGAATATCAGACGAGTTTGGTCGGATTTTCCGGTGCCGATACTGATCGTTTTGGTAGTCAGGCTGGCTCATTTTGTGCCTTTACCCTTAAAAATGTGTCATAAAATGTATAAAAACAAAGCCCGATTAAGATTGTGCAGGGCCCAAGGTAGGCCCGGGCCCGGCCCGTTTAAATTTTTATATTTTTGGCCCGGCCCGTACAAAAATCTGCGAAAACAGGCCCGGCCCGTTTTGACCCGTTACAATTTCTACGATTTCTAAAAAAATCAGATTTTTATCATATAAGTGAGATTCCTTTAAAGAATACTGCATACATATCTATGGAATGATTTTACAGTATATTTTACAGCAAATACACATTAACAACATTAATGGTTACTTAGATTCTTAGACTTTCAACATTCGAATAAAGATTCATTAAAGAATTAATATGGCTTAGAATAAAAGAAAAAAGAAAGAAGGCTAAAAACATCGTTAATTTTGAAGCTGTTTAATAAAAGAAGATTTATAAATGTATTTCTATATCATTTTATTATAGATTTCAAATCCAAATTCATTTTTAAATTCATTCTTTCTGATACATTTCTAAATTTATTTATTTATTTATTTATTTTTTTCCTCAGAAACGCATAAGATTAGCCGATATCTTTATTCAGAAACTATATGATCGAATGGCGTTATCCATCATTTTTTGATATAAGCAATTTAAGAATACTGCAAACAAATAAAATACTGTCATAATTAGCGTTTTGAATAGAATTTCCGGAAGCAATAGCAAGGGAAGGGAGAAAAACCTGCAATCATTTGAGAAACTATTATACCTCAACAAGGTTATACAAGTATTTTATTTATCAAAAATGAAAAACGCTATTCGATTCCAAATCCCTTCAACAGTTAGGCTTATCACTTTTATACTTTTACAATTTAAAATTAATCAGAAAATGTGTCAAACTTTCGCATTATTGAGAAATTAATTTAAAAATCATCAAGAAGTATATATCCGAAGACTAAGCTAACACAAGTTCTTTATCGCTGTTAATAATTTTACAAATCATGTTTTCTGCCAATAATTAAGTCTAGTACCGGTCCGGCCAGTCTATATGTAGAAAAATAATGCAAGCGTGATCTCGGACCGGCATGAGTCAGCTAAAAAAATATTAAAACGGGTTACACATAATGTAATTCTCCGATGCCGATACACTGTGCATTTTTATATTGATGCTGTCAAACTCAGTTGCCAGTGGGCTACTTTCTTAAAATTCAGATTTCTTGATTGCCACCGCTTTTTTAAAGCGGTAAATTTTTCTTTATTTTCGCGTTAATTAATATGGCATTAAATAAGGTGCATTTTACCATTTCAAAAAAGTGATGCCAATCACGAATCTGAATTTTAAAAAGGTAGCCTATCTGGCAACACTGGTCAAACTAGTATGGCCACATTTATACTTATTCTCATTAAAACCATTTTCATTGAAAATAGCTCATATTTTATCATTTCTGCTTAAATCTTCAGAACGGGCCGGCAGGCCCGAAAACTATTTTTTATCGGCCCAGCCCGTCTGGCCCGTTCAATTTTTTGCCGGCCCGGCCTGACCCGTTGAAAAAACTATTCTAAATCTGCCGGCCTGGCCCGGCCCGTTAGAAAATTCGAAACGATTCCGCCGGCCGGGTATGGGCCACGGGCCCGTGCAGACCTCTACCCAGTACCTTTTTGGGAGCCCCTCGCAGAAAAACAAAAAATTACTTTATTTTGGGCGGGGAGGCACATATATGGAGGATATTATTCTTAAGATACAGTTGGGAATGTTAACCAAAGTATATTTCGGTTTTTAAGAAAATAATTACAGTCGAGTCTCTATATAACGAAATCCATCGTTCCAGTAAAAAATTCCTTATATAGAGAAATTCGATGTATAGAAAGTGATGTTAAAAATTGTATTTAATGTGTAAATTTTGATCAAATATTATTTTTTATGTTTTTAATTAAGAATTTGAAATGTTTAAAAGTAAATATTAACCTAACATTTTATTTCTTAATTATTTACGCAGTTTCAAAAATGAGAAGAGACATTTATTTCAAAGCTTAATGAAAATCAAATAAGGAAGACTTGCATTAATTTTAGACGAAGAAATCTGTAATTTTTCGTTGTTTTTATTTTAAAATTGTTACGCTCTCTCTCAGAAAAAAAAGAAAAAAAAAAAGCTAAAATTTTAGCAAGGAATGAAAAATTGTTATTAACATTTTTCTCCATTTGAAGGCTTCGCTTACGCGCCTTTCATAGATTCCTCTCTTATATGTGTAACAATCTAATTGACTCTGTTATGAGCAGGATGTTGAAAGGTGTGTGGGAGGTGGGATGAACTCGTTGGATTTAAAGAACAAGGAGAGAAGTAATGTAAAAAAAAAACTCAGCACTGAACGATAAATCAAAAAAAAAAAAAAAAAGTGATGGAAATTTGATTCTATAGCTTTTTTAAAACTGAATAAATTAAGACCAATTTATGAAAAAATTCGTTATATGGAGATAGATATTTCGCTATATAGAGACTGTTTTCAATGTAATCTAGTGATGGGCGATTCTGGAAATTTTGAGAATCGATTAAAATCGATACATCGATCATAATAAGAATCGATTTCTCAGTTCTAGAATCGATATTAGAATCGATATTTCGATATTCAGCTTCACACAGAGAAGATCCAAATTACTAATTCCAAAACTTAGACAATCAGCAGGACTGTAATTACCGCCTCCCACCCCCCATCACCATTTAGGGAGGCACAGAATTAAGCTATTGCAGACTTTAGAGTCGGTTACTAAGAATTTTAAATTTTAAAATGATTGTCACTTATGGTTGTCACTTACAGAAAAACTTTGACAAATTTGAGAGACATAACACAACTAATAACAACACTGAGAAACTTGGCATTAAACCGAGGATAAAGAGTGCCAAGAGCGTGTAACTAGGATGGGGAACAAAGAGTATAGACAAAAAAAAAAAACTTTTTTTTTTTTCTAATGCCAACCAAATGTTACACAAGATAGTTTAGAAGAACAAAAAATATGCCCCATTCCCAAGGGGGCAGGTAAACCCCACTCTTGACGGAAGGGCGACCATAGCCCAAATGTATCTTTTGTTGAAGTTTCAAAATGAGGATTTACAATAAAATAGAACGAGAATTGGACATTTTAAAAATTGCATGCATACTTTGAACGGTCCATTTAGTAAAGATTGGCGAGGAAGGAGGGGGGGGGATGAGGGATTAGAACGGACGAACTTGAAAAAAAAAAAAAACATAATTAACTAATAACCCAAATAACTGAGCTCCTAAACAGAAATATAGTGTTTAACTTAGTGTTGAATTCATGGGGTGGCCTGCGGGTAACATGCACTCTTTGAAACTATAAAAAGTGCCAAGAGCATGTAACTAGGTGGAGAGAGGGGTAGTAACAGAAAAAAACAAGGAGATAAAAGCTTTATAACGATATGTTACATGAGATGTGTGGAAGAAACAAAAAATATGCCCCCCACCCAGGGGGGGCAAGATAAATCCCAAACGGACAGAAGGGCGACTCCGGCCCAAATGTATCTTTTGTTGAGGTTTCAAAATATGGATTTATAACAAAATAGAACGAGTATTAGACTTTTTTAAAATCGCAGTCGTAATTTGAACGAACCTGTAAGTTAAGATTGGTGAGGAGGGGGGGGGGGGCGGTAGGACGGGCGAAGATGGAAAAAAAAAAAAAAAAAAAAAAAAAAAATTGTGGCACTCTGAGAGTGCCGATAGAAGTGAAACCTTGAACAATTACTTGTGTATTTTTTGAATCGTTAGGATATATAATTTTGAATCGTCAGGAAATATTTTTAAATGAATAAAAAAAGTTTCTATAATATTAAAGAATATATTAATCTCTATATAAAAAAAAAGAACCGCGCGATACCATATGTCCAGCTATTGTAGTTAACTCACTATAACTACTTTCTTACATTTTAAAACGCGATAAATACACCAACCAAAATTAGACCATACTATCGATATCTTAATCTTATCCAAATAAATCATTTTGTATTAATGCCTGTTAGAATATCTGTAGATTACTTTTTGAATTATTCAAATCGGACATTCCATTCAAAAGATATTACGAATTTTAAAGATGACAATCTAAAGAAATAATAGCGCTGCTGAGTACTCGGTGGCCAATAAGTTTAGAGATTACGTGTGCAATCAAACGATTGCGGGTTCGAACCCCAATTTCGCTAATATGTATCAATGTTTTTTTTTTTTTTTTTTTTTTTCTCCGAAGAAGTTTGAAAAATTAAAATTTTAACACATTATGGGTCCGTAACGTGACCTGAAATGATGGGAGAAAATTTCTTATGCTAGATTTGTAATGTATGAAGCATAAGCTTTCAATAGACATATTGTATCAAGAAATGAGAAAAAACCCCTCTGCCCCCCCCCCCAAAAAAGGTCCTATAGGGGAAACCGGGAAACTGGAATAGCAAAAAGAACGGCGAGAAATGGTTAGCTATACTAGAATTTTTCTCATCAGTGTAACTCCTATAGAAGCAGAGTTATAGCCTTTTAAAGATTAAAATGAAGTGAAGAAATAAGCAAAATTAGGTGAGTGATCGACAGGGGGGGGGGTCCACAGCTTTGGGGGTGCCATATAGCTTAAACTTTTAAGTTAAAAATGGTAGAGAATTAAATGAGCGAAATTTTTAGGTGTATATTGGGGAGGGTGCAAGCCCCCCCCCTCAATTTTTTTTTTGTTTCTTTTGAAGAAACAAAAAATATGCCCCCCCCCCGGCGGGTCGCAGATAAACCCCAAACGACCGGAAGGGCGACCCTTTATCCCTTTATTTATCTTTAGTCAAGGATTTAAAATGCGGATCTAAAATAAAATAGACCGAGAATTGAACATTTTAAAAACTGTATGCATATTTCGAACGGCCCTGTAAGTTAAAACTGACGCGGAAAGGGGGGGGGGGGGGATTAGAAGAGACGAGCGTGAAAAATAAAACACAATAAACTAATACTTCAAATAACTGGACTTCTAAACAAAAATATAACGATTTAACCTAGTGTCGAATTAATGGAGTGGCCCGCAGGGGATTACCCCCCCCCCTCCCCAGAAGTTATGAGATTTTATGCTTTTTAATGCACAAATTGCGATTCCCCCTCTCTTACAGAGCTGTAAAACATGATGCATTCCTCCGGAGTCGCAGAAAAATACCTGCATTCAACACTGATTTAACCTAGAAAAAGAAAAAAAAATCGAAATCGAATCTAAAGATCGAAATCGAATCTAAAGATCGAAATCGAATCTAGAGATCGACGTCGAATCTGAAGATCGACATCGAATCTAAAGATCGACATCGAATCTAAAGATCGATCTTGCGGGCAGAATCGATTTTACATTTTTACTTTCTTTTGTAACTTTACAAGAAGAGAGTATTAGATTCGTGAAAAATTTTGACTTCCCGTTTTCGATGGATTTATATATTTTAGAAGGTCTTTAACACGATTTCATGGTTTTTAAGAAATATCTGTCTGTGTGTATGTGTGTGTCTGTCACTCTGTGAGTCTGTATACGGACAAAAATTTCTGACCGTTCTATCTCAAGAACAAATGCACGAAATTCCACAAAACTTTAGATTTAGTTTGACCTTGATATAAACTGAATCTAATTAATTTTTGGTGTACATAGGCTAACAGGTGGCACTGCTATGCTGCATTTTTTGTGATTTGCGCAACAGCTGTATCTGAATAACGAATGAACGGATTTTCATCACATTTTAGATTCAGTTAGTTCTTGACATGAATTGATGTTTTTTGCATTTTGATGTATATAGCTTCCCAGATGGCGCTGCTATACGGAATTTTTCACAATTTCCACTCAGCGCCATGTTAAAGGGGGGGGGGCGAAAGGATGCGGTCGTTCTGAGCACGGAAATTTAGGGGGCGCCAAATTTTTACTACTAACATCACTTCTAGCCTATCACAAGAAAAAGTTAATGGGGGGGGGGAGCTAAATTGGAACTTTGAACGGGCGCAATTCTCTTTTCGCACGCCCCTGTTTCCATTTTAGCTTTATCTCAAGAACTAATGCACGGATTTTCATAAAAATTTAGATTCAATTAGTCCTTGATATTATTTGATGCTAATTACATTTTGGTGGAAATCGCTTAAGAGATGGCGCTGCTATACTGCATTATTCATGATTAACGCAATAGCGCTATCTCAAGAACGAATTTTCATCAAAATTGAGATTCAGTAAATCTCTGACATAGATTAGTGTTATTTAGTTCTTGGTGTAAATTGCCCCACAGGTGGCGCTGATATGCTGCATTTTTTATGATTTCGCAATAGCTGTATCTCGCGCTTTCATGGATTTTCATCAAAATTCAGATTTAGCTGGTACCTAATAAAAATTGATCCTGGTCAATTTTTGGTGTACATCACTCAACAAAAAACGCTATTTTGCAGGGGGGGGGGGGGGGGGGTTCTGAGGTTTGTTTAATTCTTCTATCTTAGAAACTAATACACTGAAATTTTGGAATTGGCACATCCGTCTATTTTATCTTCGACTTTTGGAGGAAAATGAAAATTATATTACCTTCAGAGAAATCGATTAAAAATTTTAAAGTATCGATTAAATCGAGTTGGCCGTAGTATCGATTAAATCGATTTAAAAAATCGAAATCGCCCATCACTAATGTAATCATGCGAAAAAGGGGACCGTTCCTACAAAAAATTCGTTATATAGAGAAATTCGATGTATGGAGTTTCGTTGTAGAGAGACTCGACTGTATAAAAATTGCAATTTCAAGACTTCTTTTCCTGAATCATTTTAATTAATTTTGGACCCCCAGGCCATTGCCTAGTTGGCCTGTGAAGTAAGTAATCATGCCCTGTGTAAGAAAGTTTCGCCTTTGCTGAACAGGGGAACTTGAGAATCGCCGTAACTCCAATTACATGTTAACTCGAAGTATTTTCTGCTTTCTTTTGGGTCTTGGTGCATTCTTTCCCGCGCTCTGCATTCTGACCGAGTCATAAAAACCTCTTTCTCTGATGGTGGGCGTCGAAAGAAGAACTTTCCAGACATCCTAATAATCTTTTTTAAACATCCATATGGCTGGAAGGTCGAGGCCGCCATTGTGAAAGGTAAAGGACAACACCCCGGATGTATGGTGAGTTCTTTAATAGGGATTTCACTAGAAGATTCTGTAACTAAATAGGAAAAAAAAAAAAAAAACTTGTAGTATGTCTGTTATACAGACACCTATGGTGTCCTATGATGTCGGGTGTGTATAAATTCTATAAATAATTAATAATGTATTCTATACATAATTAATAATGTATAAATTTTAACATAAGTGAGCCCACACTATATTGTCACTCAAAGAAACCCGGATGATAATGCCAAGTCCATGTGGACATTATTTTCAAATATTTCGCTCAAATTTCAATTTTTTTTTTCTTTTTTTTGTGTAGGGTAGTTGAAGACGATCTACAACTTGCCTAGTTTTTACTTTTTAGATTTTGGTTTCAGATATTTCTTAAAAAAAATACTTTAAATTTCGAAATCGGTTGGAACTGGTTCTCAGATTGAAACACTCATAATAATTGTCCTTAGCTATACAAAGCAAAAAACAAAAAATAAATAAATAAATAAATAAATAAATAAATAAATAAATAAATAAATAAAATAAAATAAACTTGAGCGAGATATTAGAGAATAACGCTCCCATAAACTTAACTTTATCATCCGGATCGTTTTGATTTACTCGAGTTGCATCTTAAGATGGTTCTCAAAAAATATTTTTTACCGCTCAACAATGCGAAAATTTCAACACATTTAACGACTTTTTATTATTATTTTTAAGCATCAACAAAGAATGGCACTTGAAGGATTGCGTATGGTAACTATTTGGAATCGAATGATGTTTTTCCATTTGCATTACATACATTACTTTCCATTTCATTATTACATTATTTATATTCCATTATATTTACTTACATTAATTATTTATGGCGTTATAAGAGATTGTTTTCCCGAAACGACATATTTTTCTCCTTTCCTGCGATATTGCGACCGGAAAATCGATTCAAAACGTCCACATTGACAGTACTTTCTAGATTACCTTCTGCAAAATCTTCTAATCAAATTCACTGTATTTTGCATTTTACATTTTTTTAAAACCTCAATAAAAAGGACCGGGAGGGAGATCTATGCTCTATAGACTTTATTCTTAGTCTCAGCAATCTCTCCCATCAGTAACAGTTAAAACAAAAGCACGACTACACAACTGAGAAACAGAGCAACTTTGTTTACAAAAAGCATAAGAATACATAAGAATACGTAGGCGCGACGGTTCGTATCTTAGGAATAAGAATCAGAATCAAAGAACATAAATTTGCATTTAAATGTAACAAAGGAAACTCGAAATTAGTTTTGTTTCACGTGCTATTGAAACATACCAATCACCTGACTTTACGAAAACTGCGATTATTGAGCGGAACTGTTACGTTAGAAGCCGAATTTTCATAATCTTTTGGCATATGAATTCAGCTGTTAATCCAGTTAATGAAACCGGATATATTCCATCTGAGTATTCTATTCGTTTACAAAAATGCTAGACTTATAATTAACTGTAATACATGCTTTGATCTAAGTTTCGAATGAGTAAGTTGGTTTCCATTATTTTTAATTATTTTTTCAACAGGGTAAAGATAAAAAACAGAGATGATGTATGGTGACTGGGGTGACACCAAAAATGTAACTCTTAAATGCGTTACGTTTGGTTAAAAAACAACCACATGATTTCATGAAAAAAGAAAATTTTTAGTAATACAGTTTTTAATTCATAATACAATGAAATGTTATTTTAGAATGCTTAAACATAAACAGATCGCGTTCATTTAGAGAAAAAATGCACGGATGATGTCAAAGAATTCTATCCCTGTGCCACATATTTGTTTTGTTTGGGCCGAATTAGGGTTACTAGATTTACTAATTCTAAAGGCACTAGGCCGAATAAGGGCATTTATATTTGTGCGATAATTGGATTTATATTGCAAACCGTTTTTACAGCATACTGCACCTCTATTATTTCTGTGTACAATGTAGAATTTTTCGTAAATTGTACTGAAGAGGGATGAGAGTTCGTATACATAGTTGTCTTTCAGTCTTTGCATGTGTCTATTTTAATAAAAAGTGTCTTATTTTTAGTAATTTTATTTTCAATTTCAAAATATCCCATCAGTTTCTTCTATCATTATTTTCAAAAGGCATGAACCATCACACAATGCATAATTATCAAGCTACGTATAACTATATGCGATTTACAACTATATAATAAACAAAATAATTTATCAAGCTATCGAAATTTATAAAAAGATTAGTTATTATGGATGGCATCAGACAGACAGGTAGACGATATTCAACGAAATTTTTCTTACACATCTATACATATAATAAAACAGTAGGACCCGGTGTGTCTGTACATTGAAGATAATTGACAAAAATGGAGTCAGGGCGATAAAAGAAAACCAATGAAACACAAAAAATTTTTTTTTGAATTTTTTGTCTGTCTGTCTGTCTGTCTGTCTGTCTGTCTGTTTGTTCGAGGTTATCTTCGTAACTACTGAATGGATTTTTATGCGGTTTTCACTAATGAAGAATGCACACTCCCGGGCAGTGTATAGGCTTTGTTTCATCAAAATCGGACAACAGACAAAAAAGTAACAAAAAGAAACAAAAGAAACTATTAGGTGCGCTGCTCACGTTTTTTAGTACATAACGTTTTTTAGTACATATAAAATCCAATAGATGTCACTGTGCGATTTTAAAACGCGCTATCGTTATGTTTTCGCCAGTCTACTTAAGTATGAGAAAGTTTCAAGCTGGCTGTCGTTCCATGTGGTTTAGTCGGTAGAACGTCAGTGCGCCATACTGATGGCCCGGGTTCGATTCCCAGCATGGAATTTTTTTTCACTATGTTGGCATTAACGCCTATAAGCAATTAAAAGAATTTGAAATATTGTATTCAAGGCGAATTTTCTCTCTGGGAAAATTTCCTTGCATTAATATGTCAGTGTAATTTTTTTTTCGATTTAATTTTTTTTTTCGAAACTTTGTTTTTCTTAAAAAATTACAGTAAATATTTGATATTTCCCAACGTTTTTTGAATGATCGACTTGCTTTTTTTTTTTTTTTTAATGTATGTCTGAACCTTATCTAACTACTTCTTCAAGATTTCTTTAGATAAACCGACCAGCGTAGCGGGCGAAGGCCGCTAGTTTAATGATAAAAGTACATAAAAACATTCGCAACTGGAGGGGAGGGGAATGCATAAAGGATAAAAAATATCCTAAATAATACCTTTTCTTTTCATTAAATTTATACATTTTTCCATATTTTAAGGCGAATTAAAAAGTTTTAAGGTGTCATATTTTATCACAGTTTAGGTTTAGAGTTTAGATATAGATTTCCACTCAGTCTGTGACATATTTTAAAATGTCACATCTCGATAATATATATATTTTTTTTTTAAAGAATGTGTCATCTATCCATATTTATCGTTAAATTGTATCTACACAGTTTAAACGAATAAAGGAAACTGTTTCAGATAGATTAAAATCTATAAAAATTCAGTTATTATGGATGGCATCAGTCAGATAGGCAGACGATATTGAATGGAATTTTTCTCACACAAATAACGGTAAAAGAATGTGAAAGCACTCGTAACTTCATTCACAAGAGAGAACAAAAAATAAATAAAGAATAAAAAAGCACGCTAAATAATCGTTTTATGCTTTCTTCGGTCGAATAACCCTGGTGTAAAACCCCGAGGCTGAGTTTTGCGTCTCGAAAATAAATAAAACATGGATAAACGGCTAAGCGGGAGCGTTCGCTCGAACCCCTGAAAAAATTGTAAAAGTTAAGTTCTCACGGTGGCAGCAGTGTGACAATCGAGAACTGCAAGAATGCGTCGTGAAAATTCCGCGAAAAAAGAGATTTTTACATGGGAATCCAGCGACGAACTCACTGAACCGGAGATAAGGCGGCTGATTAAATGCTAATTTAAACCAGCGGGCTGTTATTATTGTGTATAGATAATTTGGTGAAACAAATGTTACATAAATAAATCCGGATAATAAATATAATAATAATTTATAAAAGCAATAAATGGAGCACAAAGCTTTACTCTACTAAATTTCCTTTCTTCTGTTTTCCAAAACCTCGTCTCTACGGAACATGACATTGGAAATTAATTTTTATTTATTAATATGAAATGATAGGTCGAATGTAAAACAACAAAACCACTGAAATTGGAACATATATATATAACGGAAAAAAATAATAATAAATCACGCTGAACAATAGGAAGCTTTTTGACACACATTTACAGACTAGAGTCCTACATTCAGGTCTGGTTGAAGCTAATATTTTTTGGTGCAGATCGGGTTGACTTTTTAAAGATTTCGGGTTCAGATTAAAAATACAGATTACCAAAATCTACATGGAATCGGTACAAAAATTCCAGTGGCTACATTGTAAAACAAACGCTTAAAAACAATAGTTTTTAATTTCCAATAAAAACTAAATGGAAAAAAAAAAAAAAACAGGAAGTGAAAAATACGGAGGGGGAAATGAATGAATGTATTTAATATATATATACACGCATAATAATGTATAAAATTACATCAAATGTGTATATTTATTTTATTCTTAAAATTCTTGAAATTTGAATGTTAATTAAGTATTACATAAATCTTAAACCATATGTAGTCAGAATATAAACTTCAGCAAGGTACATTTTGAAACAATATTGTTGAAAATATTCCAGTGAAAATGCTTGAGATTTTTTGTAATTTTTTTTTATTTTTTTCTTTAGCACAGCACACATCGTAATACTTGACAAACACAAATTTTCACACAAACTTTACAGAACATAGATCATTACATAAATCTTGCAGAACAATAAATTATAACTTCTGGTTTCATATTTAATCTATTATGAAAAATCTTCTAACTAATTCTTTCATCTGACATGAAAGGATGAATTCAAATAATAATTAATAACCCCAGCCAACTTTGGGCGAAGTTAATTAAAAATATATTAAAAAATTAACAGGTGAGTCAAGAGCACCTCTTGACCCCTTTAAGTCCCATTCTCAACTGAACTGTGACATCATAATTCTGACTTTAAAACAAAGCACAGAATTCATAGTGCTGCCACCTGTTATCAAACAGAATAACTAACACTTAAATTGTTCTAATTAAATTGGGTTCACTGAACATACTCCCACCCATCAAGAAGTTATTCTTGATGCAAAGGAAGTAAACAAAGTTTTACAATAGGTCTTTTAAAGACACCCCTAACGGTTTTAACAGTCACTACTCTGACTATACCATCCTTACCCGGATGAATTTCAATGATTTTGCCTAATGGCCAAACAGAAGGAGGAACATTATCCTCTTTCAAAATTACAATATCATTTACTTTAAAATTTTCAGTTTGTACTCTCCATTTTTTTCTATTTTGCAAAGAGCTCAAATAGTCAATACTCCACCTTTTCCAGAAACATAATTTCATTTTTTGTACAATATGCCAACGAGACCGTAAGGATAAATTTTCTTCATATACCGGTTCAGCTGGCGAAGTAATAACATCTCCAATTAAAAAATGAGATGGAGTCAATATATTGATACTGTCTATGCTATCATTATCAATTGCTACTAATGGTCTAGAGTTTAGAATAGCCTCAATTTGAGTCAAATATGTGTAAAATTCTTCAAAAGTTAAATTAGTATTACCAATAACACGTTTAATATGAAATTTTACAGAACGAACAGCGGCTTCCCATAGTCCACCAAAATGTGGACTTACTGGAGGAATCATATGCCACTCAATATTTCTTTGAGACAAAAAATAACAAATTTCTTCATTACTTTCAATATGACAAATAAATTTATATAAATCTGAAAGTTGCCCCTTAGCACCTACAAATGTTGTAGCATTATCACTATATATATGCTGAGGAGCTCCTCTTCGAGAGCAAAATCTGTTTAATGCAGCAATAAATGCCTCAGCAGTCAAATCACTTACCAACTCTAAATGTAGAGCTTTAGTGGCAAAACAAATGAATAAAGCAATATAACATTTGGTAGTTTTAGCTCCTCTACCTCGATATTTCAAAATATTAATAGGCCCCGCATAATCGATTCCACATGCAGCAAATGGCCTGTTAGGAGTAACTCTGTTAAGAGGAAGATCTCCCATTAATTGTTTGGAAGAAGCTGTTCTATATCTACAACAAGTAACACATTTATAAATACAATTTTTAATTATCTTCCTGGCACATACTATCCAATAACTCTGTCTTATGATGCCCATTAATAAATTTAACCCAGCATGAAAATGCATAACATGAAAATATTTAACAATTAACACACTTAATTTATGCTGAGTTGGCAAAATGACAGGATGTTTTGCATTATATTGGAGGGGTGAATTTCTCAGCCTACCTCCCACCCTAAGCAAACCATCACTATCAATAAAAGGACTAAGTGAAAAAAGAGAACTTTTTTTAGAAACAGGTCTATTTGATCTAATACAACTAATTTCATCTCCGAAATATAGCTGCTGAATATAAGAAATAATCAAATTACCTGAATGTCTTCTTTCGGTTATTGATAAAGGAAGAAATTTACCTTTATTCAAAGGACTGGTGTTCATTTTGCCAACTTTCTGCTTACAATTTTTCACAAACCTAATACAAAAAGCTAAAACATCAACAATTTTAGTAAAAGAAGAATATTTTTCAAAAAGCATATCTATCACAGAATTATTTACAGTTACTGGAAAACAAAATTTAGATTTTTTCTTCTCTTTATTCACAGTATCTAAATTAGTTTTGATTTGAGGTTGTTCAGGCCAATGTTCTTGACTTAAAGAAAGCCATTTTGGGCCCTCCCACCAAAGGGAACAATCAGGAAGATCCTTGGGAGGTAACCCTCTGGAAGCAATGTCAGCTGGATTTTCCTTGCCTGGAACATACCTCCAACAGTCAGATGGAACAGAATCCAAAATTTCGGAAGTTCTATTAGCCACATAAGGTTTCCAATACCTAGGATGAGATGACAGCCAAGATAGAACTACTTGAGAGTCTGTCCATGCATAAAATTTAATAACGAAGGTATTCAAAGTAGTCACTAGTGTAGAATATAATCTAGAAAGTAATAAAGCACCATTTAGCTCAAGTCGTGGTATGGAAACAGATTTAAGTGGTGCTACCTTGCTTTTAGCAACCAATATGGTCACCTTTGACTTTATTTCACCAGGTTGTACCACATAGATGACTGCAGCATATGCTGATTCTGAAGAGTCACAAAAACCATGCAATATGATTTCTTTACTGGAACATTGGATCCATCGTGGAATTTGAATAGAACAAACTTGTTCAAATTCTTGTTGGAATTTTTTCCAATTTGCTTGGAAATTTTCAGGAAGAGCAGTGTCCCAGTCTAACTTCATTAACCATAATTGCTGGTAAAACATTTTTATCGCAACAGTGCAAGGAGCCAAAAATCCCAATGGATCAAATAATTTAGCTGATTGTGAAAGAAAATTTCTTTTAGTTATGTTATCATCAAATTGTAAATTAACTTTAAAGATGAAAACATCATTTGTAGAATCCCAACTAAGCCCTAAGGCTTTGGAGCAATCATCAGGATGAATTTCTAAGTTTGTTGACTCAAGAGAATTTGAAGATAAATGAGTCAATACATCAGAAGAATTAGACCTCCATTTCCGTAAATGAAAACCTCTATTTTCTAAAGCCAGTGAAAGTTTATCAATCACTCTAATAGTTTCTTCACTTGAGATTGAACCTGACATACAGTCATCAATATAGAAACTATCTTTAATAATTGAAGCTGTAACAGGATCATCGTTTTCTATGTCCTTTCCAATTTGAAATAAGCAACGAGTTGCTAAAAATGGAGCTGATGCTGTTCCATAAGTGACAGTTTGCAGACGATACTCCTTTAAATCTGAGTATGCTGATTCTCGCCAAATAATACGTTGTAAATCTTGATCTTCTGGAGCAATCAGAATTTGTCTATACATTTGCTGAATATCAGCGGTAAAAGCAACAGGATTTGTTCTAAATCTAATAAGAACTGTGAAGAGATTTGGTTGAGGAATTTGTCCAACTGCCAAAACAGAATTCAAAGAATTACCATTAGGTGGTTTGCATGTACCATCAAACACCACCCGTAACTTTGTAGAAATAGAATCACTTTTTATAACAGAATGATGTGGAAGGTAGTATACTTTGTTGTGTGTAGGATTTGAATCTTTGTCAACAGGTGTCATGTGACCAAAATCTTCATATTCATTCATAAATTTTCTGTATTCATTCTCAAATTTTTTATCAAACTGAAATTTTTTCTCCATAGCAAACAATCGTGAAACTGCCATAGATTTAGAATCTCCTAATGTTATTACATCTTTAAAAACTGGCAACTTAACTTGAAATCTACCTTCTGGAGTTATCTTATAAGTCGAACAAAAATGTTGTTCACAAAATTTTTCTTCTTCAGACAAATGAGGATTTTTAATATCTATTTCTTCTGCTTGCCAAAACTTTTGTAATAATAAATCAACATTTAATTCATTTTTTACACTAAGAAAATGTGAATTGATACTAGAAGAATATTTACAATTAGATTGCAATTTTCCAGCTACCACCCAACCAAACATAGTATTTTGAGCAATTGGCTCATTCTCATTACTAACAATTTTACCATATCTTAAAATAGTAAAGAAACAGTCAGATCCTAGAATAATATCACATTCTTGTGGTTTCATGAAATCTTCATCTGCTAAGGTAATATTCTTAAGATAATCTATGTTTTTTGTATCAAGTAATTCTGCAGGTAATTGAGATGTCACTTTAGGCAGAATGTATGCCTGTACCTTTAAGGATTCATTTGAAAGCTTTGATCCAACTTTGAGAGTTACTGAACCTCGAGTTTGTCCAGCTGATACTCCAGTAATTCCATTTAAAAGAATTCTGTCGTTCTTCCTTTTTAATCCTAAAATTCTTATAACATTTTCACTGACAAACGAACATTCTGATCCAGAATCCAGCAAAGCTCTAAAAGAGTAAGCTTTGTTTTCATTATCATATAGTAAAACTTTAGCAGTAGGTAGAAAAGAAACACATTTAGAATCATTAAAAGAAGCACTAGAATTAATTTGCAATTCATGAGATGTTGACTCATGTGCATAATTTTCATTTAACTGATGATCCTTATTCTCAGATGAAACGGGAACTACTTTATTTTCAAATTTAACAGAGTAAGCATTATTACTTTTATTTTCTTCATGTAAGAGTGTATTGTGCTTACTTTCACACTTAAAACATTTTAAATGAGAATTTGGACATTCCTTAATTTTATGCAAGTTTAAACATAGAAAACAACAGTTATTACGCTTAATAAAGTTTTTTCGAGCAGCAACATCCATGGATTTAAATTTGATACACTTATACAGTGGGTGTGTTCCTTGACATTTTAAACAAACTTTTGATTTGTCATTTGAATTATGTTTGGAACCTACAAAATTTGAGCTTTTGGAATGTTTAATATCATTTCCATTGCTAGAGATGAGTTCTAAAGAAGAACATCTTACACTTAAGAAATCAAAAAATTCTTGTAAAGAGGGAAATTCATTTTCTGCACTTTCAATAGACCACAGTCTTCTACTTTCAGGATCTAGTTTTTGGAATAATAAATATATTAGCCATGGGTCTCTACTTGTAGCTTCATCCCCAACAGCTTTTAAACCCCTAATAACTTCATCACTTATGTTCAACAAATTCCTGATATTTATACTATTTGGATGCAGAACTGATTTTTGTTCTAAAAATAATTTAATCAAAGAATTTACTATTTGTTTCTTTTTGTCATATCGGTTTAGCAATTTATCCCACGCTTCTTGATAAGAATCATTAGAAAGAGGAATATGTTTAATCAATGTAGCTGGTTCTTCAGAAAGTAATCCTTTAAGATATTGAAATTTCTGAATATTACTTAAACCTGCTTGTGAATGAACAGTGGAAACAAACATATCTTTAAAATTTGTCCATTCAGAAAATTTTCCAGAAAATACTGGAATGTTTAACTTAGGTAGTCGAATATTACACTGATTAGGAATATTAATAGAACCACCTTGAGTAGAATTGTGCGTTATAGCATTAATAACTTCAGTAGAATTCAAAGAATCCAATTTGTTTTGGTATTTAGTTTTTAACTGAAAATACCTCTCTTCAAATTCTGCTAACTCTGAATCTTCATCATTTAAGCTAGAATCTAATCTTAAGAATTCTTTAAGTAAATCATCTAATCTCTGTAACCTAATCAAAATTTCATTTTTCGTATTCACATTCTCAAAACTATTCTCTAATCTAGTTACAGAGCCTTTAACCCTACCTCTCTCAATTTTAATTTGAGCTGCCTTTTTTTCATAATCTTCCATTTTATACAATTACTTAAAGCAGAATGATTTCCAAAATAAAATTTAATCAAATTAGCTTCAAAACAAAACTAATCAAATTATACTTCAAAATCAAAACTAATCAAAAATATACCTTGAAATCAAAACTAATCATAATTGCTTCAAAACAATAATAATCAAATAAAATTCAAAACCTAAACTAAATTAAATCAAAAACAGAACAAATCAAACTCAAAAATAGAACTTCTGTATAATATTCTATCACTTAAGAATGCTGTTTCATATAAACAATGGAAGAATGTTCTGTTCTTAAATGTACATAAATTCAAAAATAATCTTCTAAATTCTTCAATGCAATATAATTCTTTATAGTAATCAAATATTCAAATTCTCAAGCAAATAAATCATAATGTTCTATAGAACAAGTAAATAAATCAATATGTTATTCTTCAGAACAATTCTATTCTTTCCAAGAACAATTATCAAAATATAATAATGCAGAATATTTATCTTATTTAATCACTTTAAATAAACTTAATTGTTCCTATATTTGCTAACTTCTCTAGCAAAATTAAACTTATGCTATAGCATCATAGAATATTAAAAATAAAAGTACTCACAATCTAGCCTAGGTGCCTCCACTTTTTCTCTGTTGAAAATATTCCAGTGAAAATGCTTGAGATTTTTTGTAATTTTTTTTTATTTTTTTCTTTAGCACAGCACACATCGTAATACTTGACAAACACAAATTTTCACACAAACTTTACAGAACATAGATCATTACATAAATCTTGCAGAACAATAAATTATAACTTCTGGTTTCATATTTAATCTATTATGAAAAATCTTCTAACTAATTCTTTCATCTGACATGAAAGGATGAATTCAAATAATAATTAATAACCCCAGCCAACTTTGGGCGAAGTTAATTAAAAATATATTAAAAAATTAACAGGTGAGTCAAGAGCACCTCTTGACCCCTTTAAGTCCCATTCTCAACTGAACTGTGACATCATAATTCTGACTTTAAAACAAAGCACAGAATTCATAGTGCTGCCACCTGTTATCAAACAGAATAACTAACACTTAAATTGTTCTAATTAAATTGGGTTCACTGAACAAATATGTATAAGCTAAGCAATCGTTATAATGGGAAACTTTAGGAAAATAATTGTGCATTGTATAAATCAAAATGTACTTTAATCATTCTTCTTCTTTTTTTCTTTTTTTTTTATTATAATTATTATTATCTAAAAAGAAAAAAAAAACGATTTAGACATAATAAGTAAGTGGCCACAGCAAAAAAATTTAGTTGCCACGTGGCGACTGGCGAACGTCAATCTGCATCTATAGTTCTGGTTAATCCAACTTTTCATATCATTATTAGACATATATAATCTTTATAGAAAATGGGAAAACGTTATTTGATTCCATACCATTTGAATAAAAGTATTCCAAAAACGCATCCTAGTAAAAAAAAAAAAAAAAAAAAAAAAAAAAAAAAAAGAAAGGAAAAAAGAAAAGAAAAGAAAAAGAAAGAAAGAGGGAGAGAGAAGAAGAAATGCAATGGAAGTAAAACAAAAACCTGCTACATAGTTTTTTTTTTTTTTTTTTTTTTTTTTTTTCCTACAAGATGCGCTCTATAAAACGTAAATATAATAATAATGGAAATTCATAACTAACAACAAATTAATGAAAACGTTTTTACAAGCCAATTCAAAAGTGCATTTCTTTATTCACTATTTTTATATGCGTGCAACAAACATCAAAACAAAATGTGTGGATTGCTGTCGTCCATTTCACCAAAGGTAAATCAAAGATAAATCACTATGGCAAGGTCATTTTCACTTTTGCTTTCGATAATAGATGGCACCACTAAAATAATTTTTCTGAATGAATATTTTATGTCGAGATTCAGACTAATTTTAAATAGTGCCTCATGATAGTAGCGTCTCATTCCTAGATGGTTCCCTATAGAAGAGCGAAAGTTGGTATAGTCCACTTTTTATTTCGGGTGATTCAGAAGTTGAGCTTTTTGTTGACAGAATTGATTAGATAACATTTCCGTGATTCCATTAAAAAAAAAAAAAAAAAAAAAAAAAAAAAACAGCAGTTTAAAAAAAAAAAAAAAAAAAAAAAAAAAAAAATTGAAATTATTACATAAAAACTTATTAAAATATTTCATGAAATTCCATTTTTAAAGCCATATTAAAATAAAAATTTATCTAGTTTAAAAAATAATTTTGTACTTTTATTTTTTATATTTGTAAATCATCGCATAATGTTCTGGTATTAATCTTTATACTTGAATTATTGTTACTATTAAATGTTTTCCTATTTTTAAATAATGGTATTTTTGTTTTTGTGTAAGTATTACAAGAAATATATTTATTTTCATTGTAAAATAAATTTTAAGGACAAAAAATATACATTAAACCATTTCATTTGATAAAAAGAATTGATAATAAGTCATGCCATCAACGACCAAGCAAAAACTTTTTAATTCTTATTTTTGTCAAAAGAGAGATGCACTCTTTTTTCAAAACTTTCGATCCCCTTGCTACACCCATACTACAAAATACTTCAGCGCTCAATGATTTAAAAAAAAAAAATAACATGTAAAATTAGATGATTAAAAATATTTTTTAACTTAATTGAATTTTTAAAAGTAGAGTTTTCTCATTCAAACAATTTTTTTTCCAGTTAAAATAAATGATTTATGAATTATTATAATAAATACTCGATTATTTAAAAGAAATGTTTTTGTCATTAAAGTAATTTTGTAATTTTAATGTGTTTTTAAAAATAGAAACTTTGTATATATTTTTTCATTATTTTTATTTATTTATTTTACAATTTAAATAGATTTAAAAAAAATGTCCTTTTTTTAAAACTCCAGTCTTACGGATTCAAACTCATGATCCACCAAATGAGAAACAAACGACCTAGAAAGAGGAACTAGTATTTCAACGAAACGGTGCAGAGCAAAATTTAAAAATACATTTCAATTCTTTCAACATAAGATCTATTTTTGAACATCATCCCTAATTAAAAAGTGGACTTTCCAACTTTTCGTTCTTCCATAGGGAACCATCTAGGAATGAGACGCTAGTCCTCATGATAACGTTTCTCACTTTCTCAGTATGAGACGGGTCGGGTCGTGATAGTTACATCTTATGATGGTCTTGCAACACTGTAATTGGATTCGTCTGAACATTTCAATAAATAAATACATATCCCTTCCCTATCACATGATCAAGATAGGTTAATTTAGAGATCTGCTCTGCACCAGAAACGTAGCTAAGGGGGTGCTATGGGTTAATCAGCCCCCTCCCCGTAAAACATTTCGACCCCCCCCCCCCTGTATAAGATTCCAAGGTCACTAAAGGAATTTATATTCCGAAAATCCAAATGAAATTCTGTTCAAAAATCTAATTTAGTTTTGAGGACCTTTCACAGTTTTATAGAAGTACTAAATTGTAACTAAAATAAGTGTTTCAACACTCGGCACATCCTATTTGTTCATAGGAAGCTAACATGATGTTTAAGGGGCTACTTCAGTCAAATGAAAATACCCATTCGCTAATGCTAATCCTATGGAAGAAATTTATACAGATATCTCGGTTGCATTTCAACATTTTTAAATGATTTTTTGGCTTTGGATATCTGAGATCGATCTGTATGCATGCCGTTAGTTACTTATTTCATTTTGTTTACAGTTATTTTTTACGAGGACGCTTTCATTTTCGGAACCGGTTTGGAAAGCGAAAGCAACCCCATAAAAAATATCTGCAACCAAAATCGAAAAACTAAAAAACGACCTCCATTCAGATCAATCTGAGTTATCCAATGCAAAAAGAATCATTTAAAAATATTAAAATGCAACCAAGATATCTTTATAAATTTCTCCCACAGGATTAGCATTAGCGAACGGGTCTTTTCATTTGAGTGAAGTAGCCTCTTAATATTGCATTCGTTATGCACTCGAACTTTTCTTCATTATCCTATTCTTTTAACATAAGATGAAATTATTACAACAGTTTAATTAGAAACATAGTAACTATAGTGTGAATATGCACAAATTTACTTTCTCAGTCACAAAGATCGAGAGAGAGAAAATATGAGCCCCCCCCCCCCCCATTTTTTGAGTTCCCCCTATTATTCACTTCTAGCTACGGCCCTGCTCTGCACTAGCAGGAATTTCAAGAATTGTATCTTGTGCGATGCAAAGACTAAAAGTTTAGTTCGTGGTGACTAAAAGTCAGTGTTGAATTCAGGGGGTGGCCCAAGGGGGCACTTCCCACGGAGGATTTGAAATTTCATGTTTTCAATGGTCAAAAAGTGCAATCCCCCCCCCCCTTTCTGAACTCTATAATGTTCCCCCCGGAGCCTTAGAAATCCCACCCGGGGAAAAATGTCTGAATTCAACTCTACTAAAAGTTCAGTCCCAGCCGGCCCCGAAAATCACTGGCAGCCCGGGACACTTTGCTTTTATCAATGCTTGTTTAAATATCAAAAAATAGATTGGTTTCCGAGATTTCTAAAGAACGCTTTTCGGAATCGAGGGTAACTCGGAAGCGATTATTATACATTTTCGCGATAAACATTTGTCTTTTTTTTTACATACGCACGCAACCTCTTTCACAAGCTCACCGATCCAAGTATCGTTTAACAATGAGCCATGTTATATAACACAACCGAAATAAAGTACAGTTATGTTTATTCCGTCTAAAGATGCACCGAACCTTTTCCCGGAATCCGATCCTCTAAAAGATAGAATCTCGAACACACGGTTAATTATTTCCCGTAAATGTCTTTTTCTTTTCTGTTGTTGGAATGACGAGACGCTTGAGTAACCAAGTGAGCTACTCCGGAATGAATCCGTTCCCGCAGAAAAAAAAATGTCCTACTGTGTCGTTAGCATCATCATCGACACAATCGATTATAAGGAAGTGGAAGAAGTCGTAAAGATGTTCAGGAATATCGTTCGAATAAAAAGGCCAAAATGTTTGAAGGTAATTAACTGACATTTTATAAAGGATTAGCGATTTAATTATTACTATCAAGGTTTAATTTCTAATAAATAAATAAATAAAATAAAATAAATGAAAATAAGTCGCCAAAAAAGCGTGATCGCTGACAGGTCCTGGTTCGAATCCGGGTAAGACATAGATGGTGTGTTGTTCCTTTGTAGTGAAATAAATATAAAATGGATATGTAAAATAAAAATAGTTCTGAATTGTCTCTGTGTAATGGATCATTCGAGGCGAAAGCCTAAAGCTGTTATAGGCCTCAAACCAAATGAAAATAAATAAATAAAGGTGCTAGACCGAGTGGCGGCAGCACAGGCGATCATTTCATCGAGTTCATGGATAAAAATCTAGGATTAGTTAATCTCGATTAGCACATTAAGACGTAATCGGTCTGCAAAGTCCTATCTTAGTGGAAAACACTTAAAATCCCGATTTAATCGGTTGACTCGTAGGTTTATTATTGTGCTTTCCTGCACCCAAAATAATGAAAACATCGAGGATTGGGAGCTGAAAAACATACTGTGTTTAAAAAAAAAAAAAAAAAAAAAAACGATTTCTGGATTAAAATAATGTCAAAATATAATTGTAATATGTAAAATGTATATAACACCATTTTGATGCAAAAATGCCTTCATAGATACAAATATAACATTTCTATATCGGTAAGTCAATTTTTTCAAAAACACAGATAGAACCTTAAATGTCCTCAGGTGACGATAGGAGTCAACTGCTAAGATTGGGATTTTAGGCGTTTTCCACCAGGATAGGCCTGGCAGACCGATTGCCTTTTAATATGCGAATTGAGATTTAACTAATGACCTAGATGAGGTGATTATTTGTGCTGCCACTTCCCGATTTATAGAGAAACTTTGAAAGAAAGAAAGATTTGCCAATCGCATACTTCTCGGAATCTATCAAAATACTTTCGTATCCATCGTTACTCTAATAATGCAAAGTATCTTTTTTCCGATGGGAGTGTTTATTATTCGACAGATAATAATACGGGCACGAACAGATAAGCGCATTGTCTTATCGTCTCTTACCGAAAATCATCATCGAGTTATGGAAAGATTTACGTCCCGAGCGGTCGAAAAATCTTTCGACGAAAATTACAGACGAACATTTAAGGGCGGATTTGTTTGTTTATCGGTAGAAAAAATCGATTTTTTTTTTCTATAGTATGTGAATTATCTCAATGAAACTGTTTGGCCAAGTTATTTTATATATAGCTATTTACGGCTTTTGCACAACGTGTCCTTAGGTTTGCACTGCCAAAGCGCCAAGAGATCGTAACAACTACATCCTGAAGGCGCTGTGCTTATAAAACGTTATCATTTTAGGGGGAAAGGGGGGGTCAGTCACACGATATCGTAAGATATCTTTAGGGGGAGGGGGGGTTCGCCTTTTGATATCGATATCATTTTTGACCCAATCAAAATTGTCTCATTTTATTTGTAACATGGTCTTTTGTTCAAAATAGTATATTATCTTTTTTCCGACTGTTATCTATTTTTATGAAAATACAAAATTAATATTAAAATCATTAAATTATTATAAAATTATCTAATTCTAAAATATGGGATACACCAACGCTTGTCATTCCTGTTCATATTCATTTGTGCATGCGTATATAATAACGGTTCGAGAAACCATATGTAAAGTATATTTGAAATTATGCTTGTGTTTACTAAAAAATAAAAGAGATAAAATGTTGTCTGCTTATTTTGTTGATAAGAATTTCTATATGCCCAATCTCCCCACCTTTCCTCCATTCGAGGGGGGGGGGGGGGAGCAAGTTCAAAAAGACTTTACTACTGTTGAATGCATTATGTAACAAAAAGCTGTTATAAAATATATTCAAATAAAAATTTATTTGAATGAAGCAATATTTTATTGACTTCTCTTCATTTGTGTCAATAAAGTATGCGTATCTAACCATGCGTATCTGTAGTATTTAACCAGTGTTGTATATCACTCAAAACAAAAAAACTAAATTAAAAAAAAAAATTACACTTTGATAACGATATTATTACGCAGGGGGAGGGGGGGTATACACTTATCGTCCACATTAACTCGCCAAAATTTCAGGCACAGGATACGGGATTGTGATACCCTTGGGTTGGGTAAACCTGACCAATGCGGGACTCAAGTCTGTGAAAAAAACTGTAAAAAAAATTTTTTTTGGTTGTAATATTTTTTTATTTTTATTAAGAATAATTAGTTGGGATTATAGATTGCGTGAAACAATTTCTCTCCATCAGCGACTCTCTTTTCAAACAAGATAAGTTAACAACAAAGGTTCTGTGATTATATATATACTTTTAATTTTCCACTCTCACCTATTAAATTTCAGGAAGTTATAAATTTCTTCCATCTAAGATGGACTCTTTTGTTGACAGGCCGTGAGATGTCATGTGTATACATCAAGCTAGCTAGCTCTCTCACATCTAAAATCGCGAATTTCTACAAATGATTGTCATAAAAAATCATTTTCGTCAATCATTTGCAGAAAAGAAATCCCCAAATTCGACAAATTATCACAGAAAAAAACACGAATTTAGTCAAAGATCCGCGAAAAAAGAGGGTTATATCGTCGAAGAGTCACGAAAAAACGCAAATTTCGTAAGAGGATGTCGAAAAAATACAAATTTCGTCAAAAGACTCCCAAAATATCGCTAATTTCAACAAAGAATCGCGTAAAAAACGTCCATTTCAACAAAGGACCGCGTAAAAGAACTCTTACTTCGACTAAGGAGCGCACGAAAAACGGAAATTTCAACTAAGACTAACGCAAAAAACGCGAACTTCGTCCAAAGATCGCCCAAAAACGTGAATTCCATCCATAAATCGTGCAAAAAACGCGGATTTCGTACATGTTAAAATAATATAATTCGTAATTTTACTAAACATTAAATTAATTTGCAAGTTTTTGACCTAATATTTACGTGCGCAGAAAGTTTTTGGTTTTATGCAAGTCTGATGGGACTTTTACCTCGGGTCGGGTAAACCTGACCCGAACTCTAGTCTGCGCTTAGACTGTGAAAAAAAAAATTTTGGTAGTGATAAAAAATATTTTTTTTTTTTTCCAAGAACAATCAGACGGGATTATAGGTTGCGTGAAAACAATTTCTCTCGTAACAGCGACCGCTTATATAATTCTCACTTTTCAAACAAGATAAGTTAACAACAAAGGTTCTGTGATATATATATACTTTTAATTTTTCACTCTCACGTATTAAATTTCAGGAAGTTATAAATTTCTTCCATCTTAGATGGACTCTTTTGTTGACAGACCGTGAGAGGTCACGTGTATCATCGAGCTAGTTCACGTAGCTATCGATTTTGAATCGATATCACTCTGATTAATTTACACACACATTTTAAGGACAAAACGAGATATTCCTGTACTTTCTTGGCTTCGAGAAAAAGAAGAAAAAAATCAGCAAAATTATCGAAGAATTTAAGAGAGCGGAATTTGCCTGGTCAGTATCACATGTTTTGCAGCTGAATGTATTGACGGTAGGAAAAAAAGCAAATTAGTTTCAAAATTACGGATTTTGAAATATTCTAAAATTATAGTAACTGAAATAATACGTATTCAAAATCGTTTAAATTCTAAAACACCTAAATTATATCTTTATGATAATAATAATAACATATTCGACTATAAAAGTGAATTATCTTCGGCAACAGGGTGTATGTGTGGGGGGGAGGAGGGAAGAAGGTGGACGCTGTGTAATCACTCAGGGTTAACCATTCCTCATCATTGTAACTAAACAATTGAGAACTAAACTTGAAACTAAAATATTAATAGTCAACAATAACATATAGTATAAAATATATATCATAACAATTGTTTATTTACATTGATTTATAAGTTGTATTGCTATATATCGATCAATGTTCACCAATGTAAAAAATCAAAATCTTTTGGGATGTGGGAGGGGGGGTGTATGCTGATGTTGTGACCCAAGACCAAAATACTTCTACATTTATAGGATAATAATAAAACAAATAAATGTGTGCCTATTTTCAGAAGTAACATAAATCTAAAGTAATACGTCATTCGATGAATCCAATGAAAGACATTCTAACTATATCGAGATTCGAACAGCGTGACCAATTCGTTTACATTCTTATGTTGCAAATGACTACGAAAGTTTTAAAGATATAAACTTAAAATTTAATAGATAATAATCAATATGCCTTAAGTCTCTTCTCATAACTTTGTTTACAACATTTTTTCAAAATTCTTTTGCTACAACAGTGAAAAGTCTACAGCACTAGTCACGCGAAGAAACAACAAGTTGGAAATTGCACGTAAAGCGTAGCAAATGAGGTGCGTTCGTTGATAACGAAGTTTTAAAATATTCAGATCTTGCTGATATAGTAGAGCGTACTTTGGATACAGTATAGTGGTCGAAATCTTTGTGTTTCTGTAAATATGCAGGGAGTAATTCTTATTATACTTCATTAACGTATATCTTATTCATAAAATGTGAAGTAGTTGAATATAATTAAAACACCCCCCCCCCCCCAAACAATGTTTCCCCGTATAACATTATTGAGTGGAATACATTTGTGTGGCCCTGTAATTTAATAATAAATATTCTTTGCATCACAGATTATACAAAATGTATTTTTAGTACATATTTCATAGATTCGTGTCGATTCTATTATATTCAAATGAGTGTAACACCATTAAAATGCATTTGAAACTTTTTTCCCCATTTACCGTAATGTAACGGAATACTTTTGATTGTCCCTGTAATTGATCTATCCATACGATTTTCATAAAATTTGAAATGACTCGACAAAATTATGCAATAAATATAAGTTTTAAATTTCAAACGATTAAAATGCATTTGAAACTTTTTTCCCCATTGACCGTAATGTAACGGAATACTTTTGATTGTCCCTGTAATTGATCTATCCATCCGATTCTCATAAAATTTGAAATGACTCGACAAAATTATGTAATAATTATGTATTTTAAATTTCAAGCAATTCGGTTGGGTAGTTTTTGCGTTGTTATATGCGGACGGACAGACAGACAGACAGACGGACAGACAGACAGACAGACGGACAGACAGACAGACGGGCAGACAGACAGACGGACGGACTGAGCGACAACAATAGGTGCTACGTATTTACATAATTACGAACGCACCTAAAAATGCTAATATTCAACGCATGGGGGAGTTATTATAAAATTTCTCGCTTGGATTTTAATACTTTTAATATATATATTTTTTTTTAATATAAGATAGCTGAGGACAGTCGACTAAAAAAAATACTTTCCCTTTCCGAACCGTTTGGAACCAGTTCTGAAATTGAAATTATCTTAATATTAAAAAACTATAACCAAAATCAAATAAGTAAAAAACTAGCCTGGGTGTAGATAGTCCTCAGCTATCTCATGCAAAACAGAAATTAAAAATATTAATTAATTTACAAATAATAAAATGCAAGCAAGATACTTGAAAACAATGTTTCCATAGAATTAGCATTAGTGTTTTTGTTTCTTCCCGTGACTACTGCGGACTTTCAAACTTCCAGCTATCAATTAAGGAAAATTAAAAGAAAAAGAACAGGATGAAAGAGAACATATTTATCTTTTTACAACATTATAATTAACATCAATCTATATTTTCTTTCAAGAAATCGATTTCAGAGGAACAAGATGTGGAAGAATGAAAATTCAGCCCGAAGCTCCAACAATTAAAATCAACCCGATCTGGGGCCGGGTTCGAGTAAAATCATGTTATCCCACCCAGGGACGTAACAAATTGGGGGCAGGGTGGGTTGAACCCCTCCTTGCAACTTCTTAAACTCCTTCTAGACATAACTTTTCAGTACTAATATCATATATATTGCTTTTAAATTTTGTAATAAAAATTTTTATGACAAGGCGGTTTTGACCTCATCTTCTTTTCTGTATTTATGTATCAATAAAGTAAAAGGTGAAAAGACAAACACTAAATAAGTCCCTTCTATAAAATCCCATGCCCCCCCCCCTCTGATTTTGCTGCTTAATTAACACCTCCCCCCCCCCCATGTTATTTGCTGCAGCTCAGTTCATGCAGCATAGTCAAATTATCCTTCTATGTTACATACATAAATGCTTCTGAGATATGCATTTAAAACGCTTTAAAATGCATTCATACATTTAAATATCAGGCTAGGAGAACATGTTATTAACAAGGCAAAAAATAAATAAATAAGCATAACATATACTAATAGAAGCAATGTCCTGCTATGCTATTTTCCATTTTTTCCAAAATCCAAACAAACAGCATTCCAGGATTAACAAAAAAGACACGTTATTCTTTTTATGTAACACTCTCAGCGAAACACGATAAACAGTTAAATCACCGTTGCCGGTCATAAATTACAGCTAATTATCATTTAACTAGCAGGCTATGCCCGCTTCGCTGGTCCATATTTCCAAACAAACCTTGACTCAAAAAAAAAAAAAAAAAAAAAAAAAAATGGTGATTTAAAAATTTTATTTTAAAGCAGTATAGACCACCCTGGAATGATCTTCCGTATTGCTGAAAATCATGCCAACGCCATTGCGATATTGTACTATTTATTGTAAGTCGGCGAAAATTTGGGCAATAAAGCACCATCTCTTTTATTTTATCATTTATAGTAGAGTTTCGTATGAACATGAGACCGTTATGACAACAGGAATCAAAATATTCTCGAGTCATCACACTATTACATTAGAGGGCATTGCAATGATTAGTGACATTGATTATCAAACTCTATAAACTTTCGGATTGTACATTATCATTTCTTAGTTCTTAAAATCCTGACATCTGAACTTGCACTATGTGTAGTTCTGGTAGCCTACATACAATGTCATTTCATGTTACATTTTTTAATAAACGTCCTCTGCTAGCAGGTCTACTGTAGTTTCCTATCTGCCTTAATCTGTTCCAGCAAGAATAATAGAGTAAAAAATGTAAAGAATTATTTACAGATAAAGAAATTTTTTGTTTGTTTGTATTTATGACGGCCATTTATCTACACGTGGGATATAGGTCCTAAGGAAAGGGTGCCCTCCGTGAAAGTGGCAGACGAAGAAGGGTGTTTCACTTATATATTTAGTAGAACAATGAAGCATAAAAAGTGTGTTTTAAAGCTTTATTATTTGAATAACATTAAAATTACATCAGTTTCACTACCTCTTCCTTTTATAAAACAGTTGCTAACATGTAGCCGTTAAATCAGAATAATCTTGATGACTAAATTTTGTAGAAAAATAAGTCTTTAGTTTGCATCTAATAAAATCTTTCTACCTTCTGTAATCGATTCCATTATGATTTTTAGTGTCAAACATTAGAAGTGCTAGAAACGATATTGTTACAAATGTACCAGACTTATTTCATGTTTGTCCTCAAATAAATGTGAAATTTACGATCATCCATTATTGGCATTTAATGTTATAATTTGACGATAGTTTTTTGTTCGACTACTTGATTATTCCGTCGATCAATTTCGCCAAATTATACAAATGAACATAATTTTTATTTTAAATAACCAAAGAATCAATAAATTACTAAAATGTTAATAGAAATACAAATAAACATCGAATTAAAATTGGTTGATGAAGTAACAATTACATATAACAAATTTAATGTGAAATGAATGTGACATTTACAATCATCCATTGACATTTAACCTTATACTTTAGCGATAGTTTTTTGGTCGATGGGATTATCAAGTATTACCAAATTATATAAACAAATTGTATAAACAATAATATTGCCAATAACATGTAGGTGCAGGTGTCATCTACGGATCCCGTTGGCGCAATTGCAGCAAATTGCGATTTTATGCCTCACGTGTTAATCCAGTAATAGTTGATTATTTTTGAGTAAATTATTTCATTATTTTTCTTTTCTCTTTTAAAATTATGTAAATTGTTTTGTTCCATAATTATTTATTGACTTAGTTTATTATTATTATTTCCTTTTTAAAAAAATAGAAAATAAAAATAAATAATATAAATGTAATTGGTATTTGAAAACGCAGTGTTCTCCAAATTGGCATCATAAAAAAAAAATCACGCCAAGGTGATGCGTGTATAAAAGTGGAAAAATGTTTGCAATAATATAAACAAAAAAAAACGTAAACAAATAATTAAAAAATCGCCATTTCGATAGTTTTTTAAAATAACATCAAGGTTAATTCTCCAGTCGGGCAGCAATAGTAAATTTTCTTTTCTTCGTCTGTTTCATAATAAAAAAACATAAATTTAATAACTTCTAATTAAATAATCTGACTAATTTTCTGTAATCGGATGTATGATCTAAAAGTATCCTTAATACATAAACAAAACAGCGCAATAGTCATGTACGCGCCGAGGTCGGCAGGATAATTTTTTACACTAATTTGGCGGAAAAATCGTTTTCGAATACCAGTTTCATATATATATTTAAATTATTTTCTGTTATTTAAAAAATAATAACAATTAGTATTTAAATAATAAGTATATGACAAAACAGTTTACATAATTTTAAAGAAGAGAAAGGAAATAAAAGAACATTTTATTAATAATTAAATAAACAATAGTCGGGTTGCCATGCCAGGCAAAATAACATCAATTTAGTGTCCATTAGGTTACCTCGGTGTGTATATGATATCTGTGCAAACAAAACTTCCGATAATATAACAAATGACGTCATATTTATTTTCCTTTGAAATTTTTTTTATTTTAATTTTTCACGTGGATACTGTTCAACTAAAAATTAATTGCCGAGGAGAAATTATTTTCCATATATTGATTTTTTTGGCAACTGAAAAGAAAATGGTTATTTTTTATCGGAAAAATTTTAATTGATTCTGTATGAAAAATAATGAAATTTTGAATTATTAAGGAAAATATTTGAATAAATCAATTAAAAATTAGCCTATGTTCACCGGAAATTGTATAGCTTTCCAACGGTGAAAGAATTTTTCAAAACCGTCAAGTAGTTTCGGAGCCTATTCAATTCAAACAAACAAACAATCAAATCTTTCCTCTTTATAATATTAGTATAGATTACAACAATTCCGCAGGATGGGAAGAAGTAGCGATAAACGCGTCTGCCAACAAGATAATCAGACACACAATGATTTTGCTCCAGCGGTAAGTCGATATCGTCTGGCGATTAGATCCGGAATTCTCGGTTTTCCAGGCCTATAAAGATTGAGCGATAATGTTTAGCGGCTGCCTTTTCATGTACACTGTAAAAAATTTTCAGAAACATTTCTGAAAATAACGGAGACCTGTGCTGCACGATACTAACGGAAAGGTTTCTGATTCGAACAGGAAAGTGTTTCGGTTAAAACACGGAACCTTTCTGATCCGTAATGAAAAGTTTCTGAATGTATCCGAAACCTTCCTGAATATATCTGAAAGCTTTTTGTATACATCTGAAACCTTTCTGAATAATCTTAAACCTTTCATTATGGATCGGAAAACTTTCTGAATATATCGGAAATATTTCATTACAGGTCGGAAAAGTTTCTGAATATATCGAAAATACTTCATTACTGATCGGAAAAGTTTCTGAATATATCAGAAGCCTTTCTGAATATATCTGAAAACATAGTAAAGCTTCCATTAAGGTTAGGAAAGTTTTCAGATTGTGTAGCCAATCTTTCATTGCGGAACGGAAAGGTTTCGGAATATATATGGAACATTTCATTTGGGATCGAGAATGTTCCTGAATATGTATAAAAATTTTTATTATATATCAAAAAGGTTTCCTGTTTTAGCTAAATGTTTTTCGGCTGAAATCAGAAAAATTCCTGTCAATGTAATGTAGATGTGCTTAAATATTTTTTAATATTCTGTTTTGCTTTGATAGTGGCACAAACGAAAATTTCACGTTAATTCTTAATTTGGTCAGCAATAAAAAAAATGCCATAATGGACTTTTGAAAGACAAACAATTGAAAATAGCATACTAACTTTATAATTAAAAAAATACTGTAACTACACTGTTAACATCAGATTTAGGGAATCAGAAGAAAAAAAAAACTAAGAAAGAAATTTATATCTGAAAAAAATTTAGCTGTAGCCTGTATTTTCAAAAAGAAAGAAAAAAAGTGGTAATATTATTAATAAAAAAATAATAAATTCGAGAATTGCCCCCCCCCCTTTTTTTTCGCAAAGCACACATGAACATAATTTTTAAGGTTTTTCTTTATATTTTTGTGTGTGCAACATGAATGTATTTTGTTATTGACATTGCTGCTAAGTTTTATGCACTGGAGGAAACAAACTACCCCCAAAAAATTTCTCTTAGCAAAACTTATTAAAAATTTGCTGCAGTTCTGTTTTTAAGAGGTTGTTTAATACAGCAAAGTACTGAAAGTAAGTCAACCCTTCAGCAGACAGGAAATTCTAATAATTTTAAGGGATTCTTATAATTAGAATTTTTTTTTGAAATAGATCGGTAAAATTAGGAGGATTAAGGGATATATTTGGAATTTATTAATTTCCCAGGATTTATACAGCTTGCAGAATATGCGAAGGAGGATGTTTACTTTCGGTACTTTATGATAATACTGAACAAAATTTGTATGTATATTACTTTTATTACAACTTAAGCATGAGATACACATGATAAATCTAAACGGCATCTGTAACTTCTTCCCACAAACACTGTCTTCTGAGTTTGCAATGCAAATTCATTTTTTAGAAAATTCCATTCAGCAGAGCTTAAAAGTAGAAGTAGATTGTGTAAAATTATCATAAGTTAACTGTACATAAAAATTAAAACGCAGAATCATAATTCAGTTAATTTCAATCTTATTTTTCAGGTGAGACAACACAAATTATGAGTCATTTAAATAACTTTTTTTTGGGGGGGGGGGAGGGGGGTGTCAGATTGAAAAATGATAAATGTAAATAGTAAAAACATTCAGAAAAAAATCTACTAGGTTATGATATCTGTAATGATTGGAGATCTTTTTTTCACTGCCAAACCTTTTTCTCTCATCTTCAAATAATTATTAGCAATATGAAATGCTTTTCAAACATATGTTGTTAGCCACCAATCTTTGATGCGTTAATAATACAAAATGGCACTCACAATTTTTCATAGTAAGGAAATGCTGATGATTTTTCTGTTACTCAAAAAATGCCCCTTAGCCCTAACTTTTACCTTCATGGTTTGATCAAGTCCATTAACGAATTTAAGGTTCTTTTTCCTGCAAACCAAGACACTTGCAAGCTAGTATTTTCTCTCTGAGGTTAACTCGTTTCTATTTCTATTCTTTCTTTCTTTCTTTTTTTTTTTTTTTTTTTTGGGGGGGGGGGGGGGGGGTACTGGATAGCAGAGGTTCATCTTTACATTGCTGCTTTTTTTTTAGTTTTTTTATTTTTATTTTGGTTGCAGATATCTTTTAGAATGACACTTTTATTTTCAGAACCGCTTTTGAAAGCAAAAGAAACTTTGAGGGACCTCAGTTATCTAGTGCCAAAATAATAATAATAAATAAAATACTTAAAAATCTCTAAATGCAAAACTGTTATTAGAAAATAATCTCTTTCTAAGAGGAGCATTATTTTGAGAGTGTCTTTGCTTGCAGGAACAGAAACTTTAAGGCTTCTTAACTTTTTGTGTTAATTTCAAAATGATCCATACAAAATTACCGCAGTTATCGTGCGGACAAGAAAATGAAGTATATATATATAAATGAAACCATTGCAATATAACGGATTTCTTACAGAACTCACCTAAAAACCGTTCCTTCAAAAGCTTGTCAGATTACATAACTCTGTAATACACTTCTTTATGAATATTATGACATACATTTTTGTTATGAATGCATGATAAATATTTTTGTTCTTTATCATTTATTAAAAAAAAGGAACATTTTGTTACTATTTTTATATTTGTGCATTAAATATGCAAATATTGAAATTTAATAAACATATATGCTTACTTTCAATTTTTCTTTGAGTTGCATGCATCATTTCTTTTCTTTTTCCCTTTTAAGACTTTAAACATAAAAAAAAATATTGTACAATAATTTTTGAGTCAACATTGTTACACAGATGACTACATATTGTATTTTATGACCAGAGTTTCCACTTCAAGTCTCCCTAAATTATTCAGGACCATTTTGCTGTATTTAGTCACTATTTTACATCATAGATTTTTTTCTCCCTCCCCCAATATTTTGATACAATTTCTTTCTTGAACAAAATGATGGAAAAAATACAGATCTGGAAAATAAAAAACAAAAATCCAGGGCTTATCCAGATATTCCAGAATCCTTGCAAACCCTATTTACTCTTTCCTTATTTGTGTTTGGTATATGTATTGCATGTCAATTCAGACATGTATAAAATTGATGTCCTTCACAAGATGGCTCCTTGATTACTTTTCGATTTTGGTCACAAATATTTTTTATAAAGTTATTTTCACTTTCAGAACAGGTCAGAAAGTGAAAGTAACTTTATAAAAAAAATACTTGCGACCAAAAATTGAAAAAGTCAGCAAGGAGTGTTCTTGTGAAGGACATCAACTATCCAATGTAAAGAAAATTATTTAAAAATGTCAAAATGAGAAAGATGTATTAGAAAAATGCCACCCCACAGGAATAACATTAGCTCGCAAGTGTCTATGCAGGCAGGGACAGGACCCTTAAGACTGATTATTTTAGATTATTTTGCATATCAGTGCATGAAGACTTTCACAAAATATAGCTAATGGGATTCAGAGGTCATAAAACATTAATATATTTAACTATTTCAAAAAGGCATTTTTTGATATAAACAGTATCTAAAATAATCATTTTACTTATTTTATTTATTTATTTAAACAAGATATTTATGACAAATTTTTAAGAATTATACTTATTGAACATTGAATAAAAAATAATTTTTTAACTTAATAATTTGTCCAATTTTGAACTCAGTTATCCCATTATGATGTTTATGAATATAAATTAAAAAAGTGATTACACTAAACATATTAAACATTCTACTTCTGTTATTGAAATAACTATTGTCAGCATTACTGATATAATTTTTAATAGCAAAAGTACTTTGACACACTAAACAAATATTTCAAAATATACATATAATGTTTTAAATTAAAATACTTATATTAATAAAAAGATGATAGCTTATATAACCAGCACATAAAAAATGCAAATTTGTAGAGAAGTGCAGATAATGAAACGACCAAGCTATATTATGTCAGTAATTGTTCTTAGTAAAAAATGTAATTAAAAATGCTTTAGTTTTCATGGTTTAAATGGCAATATTTGTAACATCAGTAATTCATGTAAGTTTATGCATATGACTAAGTATTAATGTTAATATTTTTAAATACATACCGGTTTTATGTATGTAAAAAACCTCTGCTTTCTTTTAAATAGACTGTACACAAAGAAACACATTGTTTCTAGCTCAAAAATAACATATAAGAAAAAAACCAGCTATGATCTCAAGTTAGACTCAAATTTAAAAGTATATAAAAGTTAGATACTTATGAAGCATCAACAACAACAACAAAAAATATATTCAAAATGATTTATTCAACTAATATTTTATTCAAAAATTAAAAATATCAATTAGAAACAGATTTTAATAAGACTTAAAACTTTGGCAAAGTATTACAAGAAGTAATTAATTTAGTTCAAAATATATTGGGGATTAATTTCAGAATGCAACTTTCATTAAACAAATATGTGGTTGCTGCCCTTTTAGGGTATTCAATATTACACACAAAATAGATTCCTACTGCTACAGATACTGCCTCCAAAAATCCATTATCTTCGATAATAATACTTTTTTCTGAAGCCATATATACTCCAGTATATTTAAAAATGTTCCCAATAGCAAGAAAAGACTGAAATGTTTCACTGTTGATGTTGACTTGTGACAGAATGCACTCCAAAGGCAAATTTCTTTGCATCTTTGGTGCCAGAAATAACTTGTCAGTGTAAACCTTTCTTCTTGGAGTAGGCACTAAATCTTTATTTTTCATGACATCCTCTCTCACCTTATCATATACCTTGATGTTCCAACCTTCATGACCTTTCTCAATGTAAGATTTTAGGGAAGGAAATTCATACATTAGCAAACGAACTATGTCTCGCTGTTTCGCAGCGGGGAATAATGTATATTCCTTAATTTCGTTTGAATTTCGTTGTGGCAGGCCAAGGAAATAGTTTTATGCCTGGAAAGAAAATGTATTTAGTATAATCATTTCTGAAACAGAGATACATTTTATTTTCTGCTGAGAGTGATAATCTAAATTATTAAAAAAATGTACATGTATCAATATAAAAATAAAAACCCTAAATGAGTTAAAAGTGGGATACAGCATTACCTTATGGGAGCTCTAAGATATTACATTTAGGTTTTAAATTGCTAAATATGATATCAAATTCTGAGTAGATGCTCTGCTACTAATATAAATGAAAAAGAAATTTCATATTCTATTTACATAATTATATAAACAGTACAAACATTATTTTGGATGTAAAAAAAGATAAAATTTACCCACTGGTGTTTTTTAACTTCTTTCATAAATTCAAACGATGGATTTTTTAAAAATATTAAAATTAAAGTGATCCTGTGATGCAACTTTAAAAAGGATTTGCTTTAAAATTACATTGCAACTTTTTTCTTTTGTCTTCTTAAAAATATTTAAACATTCAAACAATATTTTTTTTACTTTCCATATACACATTCAAATATATCACACTTTCACTGAGCTTATAGCATGTATTTAATTCATTTATTTTATTAAACTAGTTTTATTTTATTTACATCTTTTGCTTCATGCTATCCAAAAACACAAGCAATTTTTGCATAAATATTTTTTTCTTTGGTACTACTTGATTATTTTTTTAACCAAAATCTATCGCCTATGACAAAATACCAAAAACGGATAATTGTAAATGTCACTTGACACTTAACAAGAACGTTACATCATCAGTGATTTTTAATTTATACTTTTATCAATATTATACTAATTTACTCGCTTTTTCATTATTTAAAATAAAAATTATGCCAATTTGTATAATTTAGTGATTAGTTTCGATATTTGCATAATTTGGTGAAATTGGTCAATGGCAAAATCAAGTTTTTTTTTTTTTTTTTTTTTCTTTTTTGCATTACATTTCACATAATTTGAATACAATGAAGCAAAGTAGCCTTTTACAAATTTTAATGGATCAATTTATAAACATAAAATACAAGTTTTCCTGGAAAAAAAAATAAAAAGAATAAAAATAAAAGCAAGATTCAATAGAGGAAAATAAATTCCAGAAGACGAAGCATAAAATTAGAAACATTCCATAAAAAAAAGGACAAAATGTCCTGCATGCGAAAACTTAACATAAAAACTTTTATCTATTGACTTATAAATTGTTAAAACATAAACTATATCTCAAAGTAAAATATTTTGCAACAAACCTTCAGCTGATCAAAAATGTTTTGTGAGAATTAAAAAAAAGAGAGATTTTTTTTGTATATGTAGGAGTGCAATTTCATCTTTTATAAAAATTTACGATATTTTCCCTGCACTGATAGATAAATTTTGAGACTTTTCTTGAGACTGGTTGGAGAAAATTATGGGTAAACTTAAATCTACTACAATAATTTTAATCCTCAACTGTTTGGTGGATTTTGCAGCTTTTCTGCAAGCAACTGCCAAAAGAGCAGAACTTTTTCTGCGATTGACCAACTACCCACTGATAATTTCCCCCCCCCCCCCCCCTCCAGGACCAATTGACAAAACCTTAGTAGTGAGACAAACTTTGTGGCTTTTTCCTGCGACTGGCAAAATTTGTTGATTTTTTTTCTGCTATTGAGCAATGAATTTCGCAGTTTTTATAGTCAATACAATGGCAAATTTGGCTATATTTACCGGCAGCTGATTGTGAATTCTGATATTTTGTTTCTATGTATCAACTGTCAAAAATTGCCTAGCATTTTTTGCCTGTGATCAACCAATGTATTATTTCGTGGAATTTTATTTACTTTTTTTTTTTAGTTCTTCTTTGCCATAGCAAAAATTTTTATAACTTGGTTAAATAGAATTTGAATTATTAGGACTGTCGGCCATTAAATGGACCGAGCAGAGTGTTGCAGTGGATTTGTGGAAGACTGAAAAGATTACAAAGGTCTCATAACAAATACTTTTATTAATGACTAGGATGATGACGAGGGTTCGCTCATGTAAACCCAGCCCGAAAAAACCTGCCCGGGCCCACTTGAAAAAACCCATGATAAAACACATTATGGGTTTTTTCGAATTTTTTCATGATTTTAAAATTGTATCATTATTTAATCTAAGTTATCAATGCAAAGATAAATGCGAATTTAAATATATTTCAAAAGTGACCAGATTTAAAAGGAATTTCTAAGCATTAATAAAATGCCCCCCCCCCCCCCCAAAAAAAAGCTGTAAAGTAGGAAAAGAAAAAGTTTTTAACTGATTTCTTATTTGCAATTAATGAAAGAAACTATATAAATTTAGCTTATTTAACTTAAAGCAGAGTTGTTATGATTTTGCCTAACTCAAAAATTCAACTGTTTTTTTGAAAATTTCAACTTTAAATTATGTAAGATTAAGGTTAATTTTTTTAAATATCGTTATTAACATTTTAATATTGATATGAGGATATATTTCTTAATAACAATACACCACTCATATAGTTTCTTTCCTCACCACAAGGGGGAAAAATGTCTTAATTCTCCCAATGATTAAAAAGAAATATGTCACTCTTACTTAAGAGCCCACAATAGTCACAGGAAAATTACAGAAAAAGACCCGGATGACCATGTAAAGTCTATGGGAGCGTTCTTTTCTAATATCTCTTTCAAATTTTAATATTTTGACATGATTTTTTTTGCATAAAATAGTTCAGGACGATCCACAACCGGGCTAGTTTTCACTTTTTCGATTTTGGTTATATATTTTTTATATTATGACAGTTTCAGTTTCAAAACCGGTTTAAACCGGTTTTGAAAATTAAAGTAATTTTTTAAAAAAAATCTAAAACCAAAATCGAAAAAGTAAAAACTAGCCCGGTTGTGGATCGTCCTGAACTATTTTATGGAAAAAAAATCATGTCAAAATATTAAAATTTGAACGAGATAATAGAAAAGAACGCTCCCATAGACTTTACATGGTCATCCGGGTCTTTTTGTGTACTTTTCCTGTGACTATTGTGAGCTCTTAAATAAGGAAAATAAGCATTCCTTGCAAGTATAATGCGTTTCAACATATCGCTCACTCGCAAGAAAAGTGACACATCTCAACAAAAATAAATTTTAAATGAGAGTCAAAAGAAAATTTGCATAATTATACTGTAACATGAAATTATAGCTGTTAGTTCTGCATGCAGAAATGGAAGCATGCATAAAAACACAAAATCTTTAAGAATGAGGATACAGGACGAGGTTTCGAGAGTTGGATACCTCCTTACACAATCCACCTCACTTCTGTGGTCAGAAGTCACAAATGGATATAGCATTGAAAAAAGTAAATTTCCATAAAACTTCACTTATGAAACTGTTTGTGTAGCAAGACACACATATGATGGATGTATTAGTGGAATAAAACACAGAATGATTTTTTGCGAGATTTATCACTTTTCATGTAGTTGAGCGATATGATGTTTTAACAAATTTTAAATTGACTACATATTACAGGGAAGGTGGCAGTTTGCTAAATATGTATCAAATTATAGTAAAAATCGTAAATAAGCCTTAAATGAATCAAATTATTAATAATCCAAAATATACAAAAACAAAAAAAAGTAAAATTAAAATCCATCATAGTTTTTTAAGAATCTGATTGTAGTTTATCTCATAAAATACTATTATGATCAATCACAGTATAGAATAATTACACCTATACTAAAACTGGAATTTTGCATTTCTGAATCACAATACATTTGATTGTAAAATACAGTAGACTCCGTCAAATCCACACAGCTTGGGACCAGAGGGTGTGCGAATTTTAGAATTTTGCAAATTTCTGGTTATTGCTTTGTTTACATTTTTTAAAACAACAATTTGAATGTAATTAATAATGCAGTCAAAACTATAATGAATGCTTACAATATAATAAAAAAAATCCAGCAAATACACTAAAATAATAAAAAATTACATAATTTTCAAAAAGATTAAAGTATTAAAAGCAATGTTCAAATTAATAATTATTAAGGTATGATCACATTTTCATTATGCTGATGAAATGTACTTTCCCAAAATTAATCATTGTGCCTTCATAAAGGCACATTACTGATTCATATCAAAATAATAAAATAAGGAAGTTTTACTTCAGGTTTGGTCAGACTTAATAACCAAAAAAGCTTGACTAGTATTACATAAATATATTTGGTAAGAAGATTGTAATTACCAGTGATATCAGCAATATCTTAAATTTTTCAAAAATAAATTTATTTTTCCTTGATAAAAAAAAACATGAATTCAGTAATATTAACAAAAATTACAAATTAAAATATGTTTGAAATTGATATAAGACTAAAACGATCAAATTTTGTAATTATATGTCTACTAATGTAAACTAAATATTTCATAGTTTACATTCATAAATTATGTGTGGCTTTTAGGGAGTCTACTGTAATAGAATATTTAAAAATATGCAAAAAATCAGGAGAAATATGTCAAAAATCAGGAGTATAGAAAAACAAGCGAAAATAAAGAGTTTTCTGTTGAAACCAGGAGACCTGACTAGTCTGAAATATTTATTTTAATTAAAATATAACAAAAATAAAGCTTTAAGGACTACCTTTTTTAAATGCTGAGGTACTTCATGCCATATTTTATGGACAAAGAAACTGGGACTTCAACTTTATTTTCTGCTACACATTCAACCATGATTTCTAGAAAAAAAAATAATATTTTATTTATTTATTTATTGCAAGCATGATTTCGCCTTCTTTAACATGGTGTGCCAAGTGCATGAACTGAATGCGAAAAAGGCGATTTTCTGATAGGACAGAAACATTTTATGTTCTGGCAACCTTTGAAAATGAAAAATCATTGCACACACAGTTAAAATTAATCTAGAGGACTTTTTTTTGCGCATGTGTGTGTGTGAATGTTTGTTTCGTGACTATTTTTGACATTCGTAAAAGGAAAATGTTTCAGTCTTTCAATTCAATAAAGAAAATTTTTTCTTCTGAAAATATTTATGCAACTTTAGAGATTGTTCTAGTTTTGTAGCATTTCCTTACTGATTTTTCATTGAAATTTGCATTTTATTTCTGTGATCTTCTGGCGAAATTCACATAATCTTTTTGCTATATTCTGACAATATTCACATGTTCTTTCTGAGATATTTTGAAGAAATTCACATTCAAGACTTGAATTTCAGGGCGGGATTGTGGGATTAGGGCCTGAAATTTTGAAATCTCACCCAAAAGAATATCATATGCAAAAGGCTCCCGCCCCCCAAAAAAATCACGAATTTTCTGATATTTTTGTGCGAATGAATGACATATTTTGCAAGTTTTTTACAGCGACAAATTGTTTGAATTCATGATATTTTTCCGCAACCGATTGTCAAATTTCGCATTTTTTTTTTCTGCAATCGAGTGACAAATTTTGTGCGATTTTCCGTCGTGAGAACGGAATAATTCCGTTTCAAATTTTCCAAAAAGTTAACGCATTCGATTCCAAAAGTTATGAATCATCATTCATCAGCCCGGAAATTCAGATAGTTATCTCCGAATTTCCAGACTAATAACCGATTTTTCATAGCTTTTGAACCGAGCACTAAATACATATTTTCACAATCAATTTCATCAATCATTTGCAGAAAATTTTGTTAGATTATCTCGATAGAAACGCCAATTTTCTCAACGAATCGCAAAATAAAAACTCGCTTTTCTTCAAATGATCGCTATAAAACATAATAAAAAAAATAATAATAATAATCGAGGAATAAACACGAATTTCGTGAAATGGTTGCGGAATAAACGCGAATTTCGTGAAATGGTTACGGAATAAACGCAAATTTCGTAAAGTGATTGCGGAGTAAAGCGAATTTCGTGAAAGAATCGCGAAAAAAATGTGAATTTCGTGAAAGGATCGCCATATAAACAGCGACTTGTGAAGGGGGGGGGGGTCGCCCCGGGTGCAGAAAAGTAGGGGTGCCGATTTTCTACTACCAACATCATTTTTGGCCTATAAGAAGAAAAAGAACACTAAATTGAAAATTTTGCATCGAGCGCAGTTTTCTCTTCGCACGCCTGGCATATGAACCCAAATTTATCAAAATGCCGCTTAAAAAACACGAATTTTCTGAAAGAATCTCGAAATATATGTAAATTTCATCAAAAGATAGTTAAAAAAAAAAAACGGTAATTTTGTTGATAATCTAGGAAAAAACGCTAAATTCTTTAAAGGATCGCGGGAAAACGCTAAATTTGTTAAAGGGATCTTCAAAGTTGATTCTAAGTAAAAGCTTTTTTGAAATTCGCAGCAAATTTTCTGAAAAGTTGCAGCAGGTTGTGTGAGAAATGGGGAGGGGGGGGGGGGTATTTTTTTTTCTGCGGCCCTTGTACGAAATTTGCGAATTTTTTACGGTCTTTTGACGAATTTTGCAGAATTTTCGCGATCCTTTTACGAAAGTCGTGATTTTTTTCGCGATTTGCGTTTTCTTGCAGGTATTTTGACGATATTTTCGTTTTTACTGTGATCTCTACCCGAAATTTTCTTTTCCCCCGAATCTTTGATGAAATTTGTGTTCTTTCACTACTGTTTGATGAAATTCACGTTTTGTCTCACGATCTTCAGACGAAATTTGAGTCTTTTCACGATTATCTACAGAAATTCGCGCGAACCTCTAACGATATTTACGATTATTCTGCGAATGATTTACGACATTGATTTTTTTGGGAGGCGATTTCACGAAACTCGCAGTACGTTTTTTGTCTAAATTTCCAGATTGATGAATTTATTTTTTTTTCGGAACTGAAAACCTTTGATTTTCGGAAAATACAGAGCAAAATCGCCTTCGGATCGTTTAACGAATGGAAAATTCGTCAAAGGATCGCTTAATAAATGCCAGTTGTCACAGAATCGTGTAAAACATCTAAATTTCAACAATGCATCATGGGGAAAAAAAATGTGAATTTTGTCAAAGGGTCGTTAATAAACGCTAATTTAGTCAAAAGGCTGCTAAAAAAAGCCGCAAATTTCATTGAAGAATCGCAAAAAATATGTGAATTTCGTCAGAGGGTTGCCGAATAAATGCAAATCTAGTCAAAAAGCTGCTAAAAAATGAATATTTCATCACAGAATCACAAAAAGATGTCAATTTAGTCAGAGGGTCGCGGAAAAAAATGCAGCCTCCTTGGAAAACAACATGCATACATACAAACGTACCTTTTTATTGTTATAGGTATGCTTTTTAATCGGAAATAATCTATACTGAACCAGGGTTGCCGGCTTTCAGCCGGGCCAAAAAAAGCCGGCTGATTTTTTTGGTTTTATCCACTTAAAAAAAGCCGGCTAAAATTTAAAAAAGCCTGTTTTTATTTTTAAAAAGTTAATTTGTATCGAATCCATATTAAATTTGGATTGATTTATTTTTAATACATTTTTAATTATTTACTACTAAAAAAGTTATAAATTTATTTTTAATTTTTCAGATAAATAAGTCTTTATAACCGATAGAAGTCAACTGTGAGGGCATTATGTCTCAAAAATATAAATCTTTGAAAAAAGAAAATATACACAAAAATGTGTTTTAAACTTCTATATTTCATAGTTCTACTTATATTACACATTCTTAAGAATTATATTTAATTGAATTATGACAAAATATAATATATCAAAGCATTCCTGGAAACATTCTCACAGGTCAATATGTAAAGATTAAGTCATAAAATGAACAATGTTGAAAAATAAATTAGGAAGGATTCAGTATTTGTGGAGAATTTAACACATTCGCTGCCGATCACGTGCCAGCGCCTGATATGGCGCCAACGTTAAGGGGCCTCTCACACGACAGCACGTGATGTCTCAATAGCCAGTCACGCGCTGGCACAGGAAAATCTCTCACTGATTCTTTGTTATGAAAAGTAAATCGGCTTCTGGGAAAAACCCACTTCTACAGCGCGGAATTAACTATCTTCACATCTTCACATAAGCAACAGCGAACGTGTTAATACATAATTATATAACATTAAACAACAACAAAAAATGTTCTAATAAAATTTGTTAAATTAAAATTTTGAATAGCTCTTTGTTATTTAAAAGGGCATATATGCCCACTTGCATGAATGAATATATTCATGCATATGCTAATTGAGAATACTGAAAATAAATTGGGAAATATAATATATTATAAAATATGCATAATTCGAAATATTATTTTCAATAGTGAGAAATGGTTTTTTTCAGAGGTGCAGAAAATGTTTCTACTCCCAACATTTCCCCCAATCCACATGAAAATTTTCCCAATATTTTACGCTATGTTGTAAGTAAAAGTTGTATTATCGTAGGCATAAAAAAATTATTTGTGCAAATTTTCCCTACTTATACACAAGTATATATGACAGGAATGATTCTGGGTGACAAAATAAGCAGTTTTTGGAGATCTTTTGATGAACTTTGCGGTTATTTCATCCTCTTTTCACGAAATTCGTGGTTCTTTGTCAAAATTTGCAGTTCTTTTGCGTTATTGTCAACAAACTTTGCAGGGGTTTTCGAACATTTTTTGAAAAAATGCGGGTTTTTTTGCGATTTTTTCATGAAATTTGTGTTTTATTTTTTTTCGTTGTTGTCAACAAAATTTCCAGGGGTTTTCGACCATTTTTTGAAGAAATGCAGGCTTTTTTGTCAGTCTTTTGATGAAATTTGCAGTTACTTTGCGTTCTTGTGACAAAATCGCTTTTTTCGCAATTCTTGGACAAAATTCGCGATATTTTTATTTCTAAATTTTCAGATTGATGACAGATTTTTCTTTCCGTAATTTTCTGAAACGAATACTTTAATTTTTCGGAAAATTCGGAACAGAATCCCCCCTCCGACGAAACGTATTTTCTTTTGCAACCAATTAACAAAGTTGATGTTTCTTATCGCTCATTTCTTGAAATTCCAGGTAGTTTATCACTAACGATTGGCAAATTTCCATATTTTTTAAACGAAATTACCAATAATTTCCCCTGAATAGTTAAACCCTCAAAATTCGAGTTTTTATTTACCTATTTTTTTTCTTGATGAAATTCACAATTCTGTTCTGTGACCAATTGAAAATAATCACTATTTGTTTGTGAGATTTCTGACAAAATATCCAATATTTTCCAACAATAGTCTGAAAAAAATATTTTTTTTCACAACCGCTTCATGAATTAGTTTAAAAAAAATCCATAAAAGGAAAAAAAGTGCAGACCTCTAAGAAATTTATTTGGTATTTTAAGCTCTACAACATCTGTACTGGCAATATTTCTGACATTTTTCACCTTTTCACTAATTAAATCAATTTTTAACACTAACCACTGTGTTCATATAGATATGCTTTTTAGGGGCTGGAGTTTATTTTTGAGAGAAATAGTAGTCCTAAATAGCAATTACAGTAAGCTCCCTCAAATTAGCACAGCTTATTGACCGTAGGTTGTGCAGGTTTTAGAATTTTGTAGATTTCATGTTTTGTTTACATTTTGAAAACCGTAATTTCAATGTAGACTATGAAATTGAGATTATAATGAATGCTAACAATATAGTAAAATATTAAAATAATTAAGTAAAGTAATAAACTAAAATGATAAAATTCTTTAATATTTTTTTAAATGTTAAAATATTAAAAGCAAAGGTCAAGTAAATAATCAATAATGTATAATTAAAATATTCATTGTAAAGATAAGATACATTTTGCCTAAATTGTTCAATGAAACTTGTCTGAAAGGTGCACTACTAATTCACATTAAAAACATAAAATAAGGAATTTTTATTTCAGGTTTAGTCAGACTAAAAATCAAAAAAGCTTGATTAATGCATGAATACATTTGACTAAAAGATTGTGTTTACCAGTGATACCGGCAATCAGTGTTGAATCCAGGAGGTGGCCAACTATGCTAAATTAATCACCTGAATTAAACTAATAAATAAGTTTAAACTAAATATCAATAGAATTATAACTTCAAAATTTCGATCAAAAGAAAATAATAATACAAGATAAACTTACTTTGTTTATGCCCGAAAAAATTCTATCGAATCGAACGTTGGAAGGCGGGAAGGGGCTTCCGGTTTTGTAGCTTGGAGGGAGAACAGTTGAGTTGAGAAATTCTTGGACTGCGCATGCGTTAGCAGCAATTTCGTTCACTTCGGAAATCAAACCGAAAATTTCGGAAAGCTTTCCGTTTCTTTCGGAAAGTTGAAACAGCTCTGACATATCAGGTAGTATCGGGAATGTTCCTGTTAATTAGAATAACGTTCCAAAAATTTTTTACAGTGTAGAAATAAGATGAACTAAGAATATTTAATCGAAAATTCCGATGCAAGACAATTTTTTAACATATCATTATAAATATAGAGGATGTTCACACATTTTTTTAGCGATTTTTACTTTCCTTGTGATTTAAATTTGAATTAAATAAAATAAATTAATTAATTAAACCTGAATGGCATCCATTCACAATAGAGTTTAATTATCGTCTGCATCATTAAAAACATTCTTTGCTTTAAAATATCACTGGAGAATAAACAATGGATCAAAAGCTATGTGTTTGCGCATCCGAAAATAAATAATGTGCTATTATTTAAAAAAAAAAAAAAAAAAGGTGCGAAAAGCATGGTTTTACTATTCCTACGCGTAAAATAATTGACATAATTATTAATAAAAGAAAGAAATGTCAAAGTTTACATTTAACAAAAGAAAAAAGAAAAATAACTAAGATATGTTTGTGATTATTGTTGGAATCTCTTATAATGAAAAAATAAAAATAACGAAAGCACAAAAAAAAAAAAAAAAAAAAAAAAAAAAAAATGTTAAAATCAACTTTGGTTACGATCAAAAATATGGTTTGGACTTTTAAAACACGCTCTTTATAAGTGGCATCTTACAACACTAAATGGACTCAGGAAGATTATTGTCAACGAGTGGAACAAAATCAACCTTGTTATTTACAGAAAAGCTAGCTCTTTTATTTTGGAAATGAAAACCAAAATTATATAAAATAGTTCAACAAAAGAGTTACCGGATTGAAAATAATAAAAAGGTTTTTTTTTTTTCTTTTTCATTTATTATACATCTTTTTTTCAACGTCCTTACAAGAAATGTGTAAACACTACTCATCGCAACTTAGGTATCCAACAAAATAAGAAATGGTTAAAAATACAAACTAAGCTTCTACATATTTCTCCCAATATGAAGAATAGAAGCTTATTATTATTTTATCTTTCGAAAAAAGGGATTTTGCCCTCTTTAAAGAATCCAAAAATCATTTTTTTTTTTCAAACACTAGCTTATAATTAAATATGATTCCTTTAGGAACATTTAAAAATAAGCCGCAAACAAAAATTCACATTAGAAGAGAAGTTATGTCTAAAACACTTCGAACTTTCCTATAAGATCAATCGGCCATTTAATATTCAAAGTCAATTTTCTCAAAACATTGATTTTGATCATTGCGCACATGATTTCTGAAAAATGTTTGCCTAAAATTACACAAAATTTTTGCTGAATGTATTAAAAGTATTGAAGCTCAAAATGACCTATTATTACGTTTCTCAAGTTAGAAGTTTAGAATTCACGAATACTTTTGTGTAAAAAAAAAATCCCGATATTTCGAATTTCTACATTTTTTTTCCCTCTGGATCTATAAGTTTTTTTTATTTTTCATTGTTGGTCATTTTAAAAACACATTATATCTCTATCCATTAAAAAAAAAAAAAAAAAAAAAAAAAATATATCTTGATTTGTTTTAGCCATGCAAATGTGAAAAAGTCATGCGCGCAATGCATGCAAAAATAATTCTTTTGTAAAAATTGCATTATCGTGAGAAAGTAAATTAAAAAACTTCATACAGGTGTATGCATTTTTTAACAACTTCAATTGATAAAATAAATCCTTCTTAATAAGTGTTTTCAACTTTATAATTAAAACTCAATCACATATAGAGTGACTGTGATTCTTTCAGAGGTCTTTTTTTTCACGTATTTTGTTAGTTCAAAGGGTACCTGACCCCTTAACTCCCACCTAATAAGATTATCTTTTTAATATAAATGTTCATAAAAAAAAGGAGAATTTTTTTTTTTTTTTTTTTTTTTTTTTTTTTCAACGGGCGGTTTAGGGTAGAGGTCGGCATGGAAATCTTCCGTAAGAGTAAAGATGAATGTTCTGTAGAATTTCACTCGGGCCGGGCCGGATTCTGGCCGAAATTTTAATTTTTTTTACCGGACCGGGCCGAGCTCGAATCTTGTTTAGATATTATATTGGGTTGGTCGGGCCGCTAAATTTTCACTACGGGCCGACCCAGGCTCGGGAGGAAATTTTTACGTTAATAACGGGCCGGGCTGGCCAATATTTTTTTCGTTCGGGCAGGGACGAATATTTTTTTCTATGGGTCAGGTCGGGCTCGAACCTGGAAATTTCGGCCCGTGCAGACCTCGGTGCCCGGCCGCCCTGACGAAAGGAAGTTACAAATAAAATAAAAGTGGTAAACCGATATCGCTGGTGATTAGAACCCAGGGTTTTTAGTTTCGCGGCGTATAAAGAGCGAATTAGCGATGGGGCGATAATGTTTAGTGGCAGCATCCCTTTTTTTTTTCTTCCTCAATGTAAGTGGGGCAGGAAAAGAAATCGAATCGAAGTGGATGGTGGTCTTTCTGTAGAAATACCAAGGTTGAATTTGGACAGCTGACTGGCTCTGTTACGTGCGCCAAACGCAATGCACAAAAGATGCCAACGTGAACAAAATTTTAGTGATTTCTTTCTTTTTCTTTTCTTTTCTTTTTTTTTTTTTTTTTCTTTTACTGATAATGAGACCAAGTTGGATCCATATATTTTATTAAAGTGGTTCTGAAGCCCACAGCTCAACAAATCAGAAATTTTCTGACACATTTAGTGAATCATTTTAACTATAAATGCACAAAATTAACAGGGCAGACTAAGGAAACAATTTGGAATCAAAATACATTCTATATATATATATATTTTATAAATAAATTATTAAACAAGTTATAAGGGATTTTGAGTCACGTGAAAAATAGTTTTCTCCTTTAACTGGTTGTCTCCCTTAACTCTTTCGTCTAGGTATTCGGTTCAAAACGATCACTTTGACAGTATTTTATGAAAAGTTTTTGCGTTTACAAAATAATGGAGAACATTTTTCGATCACATAGTTTTTGAATAAAATCTGCCGGTTCCGAAACTGAAAGTGTCATTCTTAAAAAAATACCTGCAACCAAAATCTAAAAAGTAAAAAAGAAGCGATGTAGAGAGAGACTTCAGCTTTCCAATGCAAAAAAGAAAAGAAAAAAAATCTATTTTTTACAGTAAAAACTGTTATAACGAATAATTACAGATATTTTCTGTAAATTTAACGGCTTTTTAATGGCGCCGAAATTGGCAATTTTCCCTTGTCAATCAGGTTTTTTTTTTTTTTTTTTTTTTTTTTTACAGTGTATAAAAACTGTTACTCTTGAGTACAAAGTATATGTTTTTAAGATTCAGCTGGAGAAAAATCCATATTAACTCCGATGAGAAGATTTTTACCTTTCTAAATTATTCTAACTTTTTTAAAAAAGTTATATTTTCTTTTTAAATATTTTTAATATATTTTCAAACGAATTTTAAAAGTGTGTTTTTTGAATGCCAAGATAAAAATATGTTTTAAATAAAGACATGGAAATCCCTACAGGGAATTTGAGGTAAGAAAAGGGAAATTGTATAAAATGATGATCGAGAAGCTCAATCGGATGCATTTAACCGAGAACTAGTATACATTTATAATCTCGTTTTTTTCCCTGGGTTTTTACAAAAGTTTTTAATAGTGCATCAGAAAGTAGACTTCAGATGTCGAAGATGTGTGCTTTTAAAAATTGTAAGAAAATGGTAAAATTTAATAAAATTGAAGTTCCAATGTTCATACCTATAATATTAAGTGATTTATAGTTATAATATTAAGTAAATAGTTATTAATCCCTAATTTAAAAATTGTCTACATAAATTTTAAGTATCTTCAAGCAGATGATAAAATTTAATCAAATGGAATTTTCACAGTTTATAGAGATTTGTTATGTACATAAAATATACGAAGACGATTTTTAAAAACGCATATCAACGGCATCTGAAGTCTACTTTTTGAAAGTGAAAACAGTATTTTAATACATATTATATAAGATAATGAGTCATCACGCTAACAAAGTTTTATTATAAGCTAACATATCATTTCGCGACCAGTTTCATTGCTTAACCCCTTTGCTTAGTTTTTAATAATTGACCACGGGTTTTGCAAAACAGAAAATTTTCTGTAATTGAATCGCGAGATTAAATAACGTAAACTTTACAATAAAACATAACTGGTGATAATAATGAAAGTTTCTGAGCATCTTAAGTGGCACGTATACCGGTCGCTCGTCCCCATGGAGTTATGCTCCACTCGATACAAAGTAATGATTAAGCACGATACTAAACGAAACAAAAGAATTAAACCATCATAAAAAAGATAGGGACATCCCCTCATAGTATTTTACGTATTTTTTTTTTTTTTTTTTTTTTTTTTATGTTCCAATTTAGACACCAATGTCCCAATTTTTTTTCTGCCATTTTGTCCCATTTTATATGAGAGTGGATATGGCAGCATTACTCACTACTACTAACATCAAAAAGGAGGACAGTGGCTTCTACATCGGGACATAAAATCACAGTAAACCTTATAAAAACGGAACCTGTCTATAACGTAAAAATATTCAAGGTCACTGCGGAAGAGATACTATAAAAACACCTGGCAAGACGAAAACCTCTCTAAAACGGAATTATAACGGAGAGGTGGGGCGCAGGAGTTCCGTAGGACGAGTCTTGGAGTGCATGCAAATCGGAAACCTATAAACTCTAGTAGCGATTGACATAATAATTTTCATTTTTAAATTGAAATTGTCGCCAAAAGTAACCTGTATGGACGATAGTGGAGCCAATTCCGGCGCTATCCGAGAGCGGAAATCGCATCTAAAAAGGAGATACTCTTTCAAAGGAATGTAGTACGGGAGGAGAAAATATTCAAGAATGTTGACCTCTCCGTTTGGCGAAGTTGGGGGCAGGAGATGAAATTTTTTTGACTGCCATTTATTTATTTATTTATTTATTGAGAGAAGATTTTTTGGTCATTTTTTTTCTTTCCTTTCCTTTTTTTCTTCCTTCACTTCTTTAAAGACCAAGGACGTGAGAACTAGCCGACGGCACACTTTAACCTACATAGGTTGGGGCCGCCCAAGGAAAAAAAATTTGTTTTGACGGTCGATTTTCTTGTTTTATTTGCTTCCGTCGTGGGAAAGTTTTTTGTTATTTGATTATATTATTCATATATGGATGAATAACTGTTGTATTGTTTAGAGTTGTATGCTTATGAGGTTGCTAAACATAATGGCCTAGTGATGGAGGTAATGAAGAAAGGAGGATGTCTGCCGGGAAGCACGCTTTCGAGAGGGCGATAAGGAGAGATCACAGGTGCCGGCGAGGAGAGGACGTTGCCCCTCCCTCCAATTTTGAATTCGAATTAACTAAATTTGCTTTTTTCTTTGATTGTTTAGAAAACTGATAAAATGTATTGTTCACAAGTGTCTCAACACGATGATTGTGCGTATAGTAACTGTACAGGGGCTGTGTAAATGTAATGTTATCAACGTTTAGGTAATTTTGGACTCCCCCCCCACCCCTTTCGATATCATAAGTTATGATTCCTCCTCCCCCCTCCCCTCGGTAATAATATCGTTATCAAAGTGTATTTTTTATTTATTTATTTATTTTTTGAGTTTTGTCTTTTTGTTTGGAGTAATATACAAAACTGGTTAAATTTATTTTTTGCATATTTATTGATTCAAGTAAAGATAAGTCAATAAAATATCGCTTTATTCAAATAACACTTAAAAACAATACTTACTATTAAAAAGTACTTTATACTAGCTTTTTTTTACATAACGATTTCCACAGTAATAAAGTCTAGTTGCACTTGCCCCGAACGGAAGAGAGGTGGAGGAGATAGGAAATAATTCCTATCTCCTCCTTGTTTGTCTTATCAACAAAACAAGTGCACAACATTCCTTTTCTTTTCTTTTATTTATTAGCAAACACAAGCTTCATTTCAAATATACTTCGCATAGGGTTTCTCGAACAGTGATTACATATGCATATACATATGAAGATGAATAAGAATGTCAAACGTTGGTATGTCCCATACTTCAGAATTAGATAATATAATTTAGTGGTTTTAATAATAACTTTGTATTTTCATAAAAATAGATATCAGACTAAAAAAAGATAATGTACTATTTTGAACCAAAGACCCTTTTACAAATAAGAGAAATTTTTATCTGGACCAAAAATGATATCAATATTAAAAGGCAACCCCAACAACCCCACTAAAATGATAATGTTACATATGCACAGACCCTACAATGCTAACCGCCCGACTTGTGAGACTAGAAGTACTCCGGGTATCCCTCGACTTAAGGGGGCTGGTCACCCAGTTTCGGAATTCTCCTCCTAATATTAAGTATATGGACGTCTTCATTTTAAGAAAACGCGGCCAAGGCTACGGAAAACATTGAAATCTGCTTTAAAATCTAACCTCTTCCTGGATTTTGTTTAGCTGGAATAAAGTTTTGTTACTTTTGTTGTTTCAAGAGATTTTCACTGCAGCCTTGAACTAAGAGGCTCATCATATTAAAGAGATAGCTTTGTGAAGCCACTCCTAACTTTATTAATCCTATTTAAGATGAGAGAGACCTTTCCACCAACTTTCTGTTTATAATCTAGCATACAGTTTTGACATACACAAAGGTCTTTTGGATATGCTTCAGATATGCAACGCGCTGTCACAAAGGGTTCATAAGAAAATAAAAAAAGTTTATCAAAAATATAGTTTATCACGTGGTTTTTAAAAATTTATAATTATAAGTTTTCTAATACATAATTATGTTCTAATACATAATTATAAATTTTCTAAAAGTTTAATTTATTTATTTAATTTTAATTTATCATCGACTTTTAAAACATATATATGTTACAGGCCAAACCCGATTTTAGGCCAAACTAGATTGGCCTAGGCCAAACCGGCCTATCCTAACGCCCATCGGATGGACTAGTTTTTCCTAGGCCAAACCGGTCTATCCTAACGCCTATCGGATAAACTAGTTTTTCCTAGGCCAAACCGGTTTATCCTAACGCCCATCGGATAAACTAGTTTTTCCTAGGCCAAACTAGTCTATCCTAAGGCTCATAGGACGAACTAGTTTTTCCTAGGCCAAACTAGTTTGGCCTTTCTTTTATAGGATAAACTAATTTAGCCTGCTGTTTATTGGTCTGAACTAGTTTGTCCTAGGCCGATCTAGTTTATCCTAGGCCAATTCAATTTGGCGTGATTTTATTGAATTCAATGACCGCCTCAGCGCCAACATTCTAGTTTGTCCTAGGCTGATCTAGTTTATCCTAGGCCAATGTAATTTTACGTGTTTTTAGATCACAGCCGTCAAAGCCTGAGAAATAATGGGCTCGCAGGTTCTGTATTTATGTATGTGCGCATGTATGTACGCATGTTTGTACGTATGCATGTACGTAACGCGATAACTCTTGATAGAAATATCCGATATGCTACAAATTTTGGATGTATTTTCATTCTGATAAGTTACTTTTCTTATTAATTTTGTTGATTCATTGGATAAGAATAAGAGGGGGTGAACGGGAGGCTAATCCCCTACCGTTAATTTAGAGAAATGAATTTTACATGCAGAATTATCGGTTTTCATTTAAAATTTTATATATAGGATCATTTTGACAAGGTGTCTCCTTGATTATTTGTGGATGTTTATTGTTTAAGTGTAAAAGAAAGGGTAATATTTCCATAATTTAGATAAAGGGTTTTGGCGCAGAATTTACGGATTTGCGTCAAATTTTGGTTGTAGGTTCTTCCTGATAAAGCGATAGTATAGTTTTGGGGATTTAATGGTTAAGTATAAAAGAAAAAATGAAAGATTACCATCTTACCTTGAAAAAACTAGTTTATCCTATGGGCATTTAGATAAATACGTTTGGCGTAAGAAAATTAGTTTATCCAATTGGCGTTAGGATAAAATAGTTTGGTCTAGGCCAATCTGATTTGGCTCAAAATCGGGTTTGGGCGGTAAAAAAACATATCTTTTACTAGAATAAGTATAAAAGTTTGTCAAGAGTCATTGCTTGCAACATTAATACAGAAATTTAACATGTCCACCGTAGAGACATGATGCATTGGACATGGTGCTTTTTCTTTTCTTTTCTTTTCTTTTTTCTACAGACTCAGGCCTTGCTGAGATCAGACTTGCTTTTATTATTATTATTATTATTCCAGCCAGATCGCAGCTGAACATAATTTGGAATCGTAAAGCGTTTTCCATTTTTGAGAAATTAATTACCTGTCGACATGAGGTATTCTTGTCATCGCGTCAAGTTTTCCTTTTCCGTGAAGTCGTAACTGGAAATTCAATTCAAAACGTAGCTTTAATAGTATTTTCTCAAAGATACATCTCTTTTATAAAAAAAATGGTTAACGCTTTTGAATTACAAATTTTCTGAGTCAAAATGCCTGTTAGTCATATGCATTTCCGAAAAGGAATTAATTCATAAATGTGTTAGGAAGTAGATCTTTTGGATTTGAGAAAAGCCCTAAGGAATGACAGAGAAATGTATTCACAAATCTACTCTTTACTAAACATATTCAAAAGTTATGATGTTTATAACTCTCCTTTATTTCTTTTGCTCTAAACTACATTAATTATTTAATGAATCCCTATTTGAATATTGAAAGGTCTAAAAATCTAAATAATCAATAATACATTGTGTATTTTCCATTCTGCGAACACATCGTAATTTAAAAATACATTGTAAATTTATCCAATAAATATATATGCAGTATTTTTTAAAGGAATCTTAAATACGTGTGAATTAAAATCTGATTTTTTTTTTTTTTTTTTTTTTTTTTGTTGCAGAAATTGAGTAAAGCCAGATCTGAGTCTCTTTTCACTGATTTTTGTACATTCAGGGCTCGGGCTGAAATTTTAATTTTTATACCGGACTTCGAAATTCCGTCTCATGCAAACCTCTAACAGTATTCTACTACACTTCGAATAAAATGCATTATACAGGGGTGATAGCAAAATCACTTTGCACAAGGTTTGCAATGGAGCAGTAGTCGGGATTAACATTAAAAAGAATATTGCCCTGTTAAACTGATGGCTTTGCATTCACAGACTGTTTACACTAATTGTGTATTATATCCTTTTTTTAAAAAAGAATAACACCTCGAAAAATAAAGTAAGTTGGATTACATTTTACCATTTCCCCTAATTATACTTAACTATCAAACTCCCAAAACTAATCACAGATACGCTTTATAAAATTGAACAACTATCCAAAATTTGAAGCAAATCAGATAATTCTGCTCAAAAAACCATTCATCTGATTTAAGGAGGGTAATCCTCCATTCTTCCTTTTATATTTAATCATTAAACATTCAAAACTATTCAGAGATTCGCCTTATTAAAAAAAAAAAAAAAAAAAAAACTGTGGACAAAATTTAATTGGCGAATCGGATAAACTTGCATAGAAATACATTTATCTAATTTAAGGAAGGCGATAAATCGTAAAATAGCTCATTATACTAAAAGAATATATATATATATATATACAGGGTGTCCGAAAAGTCTGGAAACGGTCGAATAACTCGAGAAATACATATGAGATTGAAAAACGTAAATATACGTGTTAAATATTTTTAAATAAGCTACTCAGTGATACCAAATTTGACCTTCGTAACGGACCCCCTGGGGGTCAGAGGGGTCCAACTTTGAAATCTCAAATTATAACCCCCATTTTTTATTGCAGATTCGGATTCTACGGACAAAAATACGTAACTTTTGTATTTGATGTTTATTTCGAATCCTCGTTTATCACGGTGTAATTGACCATATTAAATCGAAAATATTTCGGCTTTTCCAACGGGATTTTCCCTAATCGAAACTAATTGGGGAGAATTTATGACATCAAATTCCTCGTCTTTTGCAATAATAGCGTTTCCTGAAAATCACCCGTGCCGATTATTTCGGTAGTGCTACACAGTTAAAAATTTGATGCATTTGCTGTAGCGTCACTCCACAGCTTTTATAGAATATCTCTTTCATGACCAATGAGAATGTTCCATAACACAGTAAAGTACACTGTAAAAAAATTGATCCTTTTGCTGCATCGTCACTCCACCGCTTTTATAGAAAACGATTACTTTACTGTGTTATGGAGCATTCTCATTGGTCACAAAAGAGATATTCTATAATAGCTGTGGAGTGACGCTGTAGCACATGATTCAAATTTTTAACAGTGCAGCACTAATGAAATAATCGCCGCGGGTGATTTTCAGGAAACGCTATTCCTACAAAAGACGAGGAATTTGACGTCAAAAATTCTGCCCAATCAGTTTCGATTAGGGAAAATCCCGTTGGAAAAGCGGGAATATGTATCGATTTAATATGCTCGATTACATCGTGATAAACGAAGATTTGAAATAAACATCAAATACAAAAGTTACGTATTTTTGTCCGTAGAATCCGAATCTGCAATAAAAAATGGGGGTTATAATTTAAGATTTCAAAGTTGGACCCCCTCTGACCCCCAGGGGGTCGGTTACGAAGGTCAATTTTGGTATCACTGAGTAGCTTATTTAAAAATATTTAACACGTATATTTACGTTTTTCAATCTCATATGTATTTCTCGAGTTATTCGACCGTTTCCAGACTTTTCGGACACCCTGTATATGTATATATATATATATATATATATATATATGTATATATATATATATGTATATATATATATATATATATATATATATATATATATATATATATATATATATATATATATATAGTATATATATATATATATATATACCCCAAAATAATTAAAGAAGCGTCTGATCAAAATGAATTCATGTCCAAAATTTTAAGTAAATTGGATAATTCTGTATTATAACTAAATTATCTAATTTAAGGAAAGAAATAAATTGTACCCTTCACCTTTATATTTAACCAAAGAACCACAAAAATTAATCAGTGAAGCGTTGCATCAGAATGAATAAATCAAAGATTTGCAACAAATCGGTTAATTCTGCATGAAAAACCCATTTGGCAAAATTATGCGGGAGCTTCTCTTTCTTCCCTTTGTTCTTAAACAATCAACCCCCAAAACTAATTAGGGAAGCACCACCAGAATGAATCTATTAAAAATATCAGTATATCAGTAAATTCTGCATCAAAAAAGCATTTACATAAATTATGGGGTGTTACTTTTATTCCCCCTCCCTTTATACTTAAACAATACACACCCACATCTAATCATGGAGGTGCCTCATCAGAATGCTCCTATATCTATTTTTTTTTATAAAACTAGGGGGGCCCCACCCCCCTGCTCGTTATGCTCGCCAATACCCCATGGTATGAATAATAATTCGCGATTCCAAATTATTGGCTACCCCTGCTTGCTGCGCTCGCCAATACCCCATGGTATGAATAAGCAGTTGCAGACCTTTCAAATGATGTGCCACACGACTGGTGTTGTAAAGAAATTAAAAATGTGCCTCCCTGGGGGGCAGAGTGGGAAGCGACACAAAAGACATCCATAATATGAATAAGCAGCTGCAGACCTCTCAAATGATGTGTCACACGACTGGTGTTGTAAAGAAATTAAAAATGTGCCCCCCTGGGGGGCAGAGTGGGGGTGACACACAAGACATCCATAAAATGAATAAACAGTTGCAGACCTTTCAAATGATGTGTCACACAATTTGTGTTGTAAAGAAATTAAAAATGTGACCCCCCCTGGGGAGAGCAGAGTGTGGGGGTGACACACAAGACATCCATAATATGAAAAAGCAGTTGCAGACCTTTCAAATCTTGTATAACACGACTGGTGTTGTAAAGAAATTAAAAATGTGTCCCCCCCTGGAGAGCAGAATGGGGGATAACACACAAGACATCCATTATATGAATAAGCAGTTGTAAACCTCTCGAATGATGTATCAAACGACTGGTGTTGTACAGAAATTAAAAATTTGGCGAAATATTACAGTTATCGCCAAGTTGGCGTCACTTTTGACAACTAATTTCGGTCGCCAAATTTGGCGATATATCGCCAAGTTGGCGACAAACTTGGCGATTGTTGGCGATGGTAACCTTTCTTCTCTTTATGGTAATCCATACGGCGATGCATAGACGGAGTACTTTCCTGATTGGTCTATTCCACTCATGGAAGGAGTGGACAACCCGGATTCGTTAGTTCCGGAAATCTTCCACATCAGCATCATTCCAGGAGTCATTCCTTTTAAAGCTAGTTTTTTTTTACTATAGAAGGATATGTTAATAATGCATCGAAACCCATTTATTTGAATTAAGGGAAGGGGCGAATCAGCCTCTCAATCTTCTCCCCCTTACTTCTCCAATGACCTCCCAAAATTAATCAGAGGAGCTCCTCATAAGAATAAACCTATATTGAAAGTTTGATGCAAATCGGGTATTTCTATCAAGAACTATTACGTTACGTACTTACGTACATACATAGATACGGAACCCACGGGCACATTAGTTCTCAGGCTTTAGAAGACTGATGAGATAATAACACGTCAAATTACATTATTTCTACCAAGAGTTATTGCGTTACGTACATACGCATGTACATACATGCGTACATACAGAACCTGCGAGCCCATTATTTTTCAGGCTTTGACACTTGTGAGATTAAAAAACGTAAAATTACATTGGCCTAGGATAAACTAGATCAGCCTAGGACAAACTAGAATATTGGCGCTGAGGCAGTCGTTGAATTAAAAAAAAAATCACGCCAAATTGAATTGGCCTAGGATAAACTAGATCGGCCTAGGACAAACTAGTTCAGACCAATAAACAGCAGGCTAAACTAGTTTATCCTATAAAAGATAGGCCAAACTAGTTTCGCCTAGGAAAATCTAGTATGTCCTATGGGCCTTAGGATAGACTAGTTTGGCCTAGGAAAAACTAGTTTATCCGATGGGCGTTAGGATAAACCGGTTTGGCGTAGGAAAAAATAGTTTATCCGATGGGTGTTAGGATAGACCGGTTTGGCCTAGGCCAATCTAGTTTGGCCTAAAATCGGGTTTGGCCTGTAACATATATATATATTTCACATACTCGCATTTTTCTTTTCCTATCTCCTTTGTTAAAGAAATTTTAACTTTAAAAAGTAACTAATTCCCTTTTAAATATTAAAATACCATATTAAAATATATAAATTTTAAAATATTAAAATATAATTCCCTCTTAAATATATAAATACTTTTTTAAATATAACCAAAGTAATTCAGATATTACCATACAATAAACCATATATATATATATAAATAAGAAATTTAAAAAAAAAAGTTTTACATTTTCCGAAAAAATGCTCTTTTTCAAAATGTTAATCATAAAAAAATATCCTTCTATAGTAAAAAAAAAACTAGCCTTAAAAGGAATGACTCCTGGAATGATGCTGATGTGGAAGATTTCCGGAACTAACGAATCCGGGTTGTCCACTCCTTCCATGAGTCGAATAGACCAATCAGGAAAGGGCTCGGTCTATGCATCGCCGTATGGGTTACCATAAAGAGAGGAAAGGTTACCATCGCCAACAATCGCCAAGTTTGTCGCCAACTGGGCGATATATCGCCAAATTTGGCGACCAAAATTAGTTGTTAAAAGTGACGCCAACTTGGCGGTAAATGTAATATTTCGCCAAATTTTTTATTTCTTTACAACACCAGTCGTTTGATACATCATTTGAGAGGTTTGCAGCTGCTTATTCATATAATGGATGTCTTGTGTGTTATCCCCCATTCTGCTCCTCAGGGGGGACACATTTTTAATTTCTTTACAACACCAGTCGTGTTATACAAGATTTGAAAGGTCTGCAACTGCTTATTCATATTATGGATGTCTTGTGCGTCACCCCCACACTCTGCTCTGCCCAGGGGGGGTCACATTTTTAATTTCTTTACAACACCAGTTGTGTGACACATCATTTGAAAGGTCTGCAACTGCTTATTCATATTATGGGTGTGTTGTGTGTCATCCCCCACTCTGCCCCCCAGGGGGGCACATTTTTAATTTCTTTACAACACCAATTGTGTGACACATCATTTGAGAGGTCTGCAACTGCTTATTCATATTATGGATATCTTGTGTGTAACCCCCACTCTGCCCCCTAGGGGGTACATTTTTAATTTCTTTACAACACCAGTCGTGTGACACATCATTTGAGAGATCTGCAGCTGATTATTCATATTATGGATGTCTTTTGTGTCGCCTCCCAGTCTGCACCCCCAGGGGGGCACATTTTTAATTTCTTTACAACACCAGTCGTGTGACACATCATTTGAAACGTCTGCAACTACTTATTCATACCATGAGGTATTGGCAAGCGCAGCAAGCAGGGGGTAGCCAATAATTTGGAATCGCGAAGTGATTATGCGGGGGGGGGGGGTGGCGAGCATAGCGAGCAGGGGGGCGGGGCCCTCCTAGTATGTATATATATAAACAAAATGTACTCTTCGGGTAGCTCATCTTGCTTTTTTAACAGGAGAAAAATCTTTTTTTTTTCCTTTTTTCTAGTTTGATTTTAAATGTGAAATTAAAAATATTCTTTTCATTTATTTTTAATTTTTAGTCTTTGTTTTGTACATTAAATTTTAAATTATTTTTTTAAATGTTATTTAATTTTTTAAATAATATAACAATATAATAATAATAATAATATAATAACAAAATTTAGCTATATTCTTTGAAAAAGAAAATAGTTTTTAATCTTTTCTTTTAATTAAAAACTTATTTCCATTTTTTTAAATTTTAATCTTTATTTTTGTAAATAAAATAAAAAAATATTAGTTTTTTTCAAAAAATTTCAATTTTTTATGTTAAAAAAAAGTTTTTTTCATGCATTAAAATTTTAAAGTTTTTATTCTTAATTTTCGTATATGAAATTAAAAAATTTAGTTTAAAAAATATATATTGATATATTAGTGTAATAAATTTAAAAAGGTCTTCAAAATTGTTATTTATTTATTTATTTTCATTCTCTGTAAAATGTATTCGTATATACTTTTTAATAAAGACTTGCATTTTAAAAACTGACTTGTATACACTACATTATACAAATAAACTTGTAAAAACAAATTATTTTCATTTTTTTTTCACGTTATAATAGTTTTACATTTTTTTAAAAAAATTTTCAATTCTTTTATAATACTTTTTTATGCATTAAATTTTTTAAAGTTTTTATTCTCTGTTTTCGTATACGAAATGAAAAAAAAAAAATAATTTTAAAGCAAATATAAAATTAATTGTAGCTGTAAAATAAATTTAATACTTCTTCAAAATTATTATTTATTTATTTATTTTCATTCTCGGTAACTTGCATATTCTAGATCTACATATAAAAACTGGTAAAAACTAATTATTTTATTTCGTATAGTTTTTTATATAAGTTTAAAAGAATTCTTTTAATTTTTAAAAAAATTATTTAGTCTTACTTTGTTTTTGAAATATGGAATGAATATAAATTAATTTTACGATTTCTCAAAAAACTTAAATTTTAAAAAGTATGTAATGATTTTAATTTTTAATTTAAATTTTATTTATTTATTTATTGAAGCACAACAAATGAAGCCTATTATGGATTTTAAATCGAAAATTAAAATCGAATTTTACGTGTTACTCAAGAATTCGATTTCTTTTACCTCGTTTAATTTTTTAAAATAGAATATAAAACTAGGGATGGGACGAATTGTCATTTGGCCGAATAGCCGAATACCGAATATTCGGCCAAATATTAGGCCGAATACCAACTTTTTCCAATAAATAAAATAAATTTTGATTATATATAATTTAAAAAATAGGAACTCATTAATAATTATTACTCTTAAATGTGCTTTTAAATGTATTTTTAAATTTGAAACACTTATTTTAACACAAAAAAATTATGAAATTGCATTACATTCTTTTATCTTAATGTACATCAAATTGATTTTCAAAAAAAGATATTTCCATTAAAATATGAAGAATGTACTTCATTTTTACTATCAAATGAGGGACTTTTATCCTTACTTGCTTCCAAAATTAATAATATTCTTAATCTCTCTCTCTCTCTCTCTCTCTCTCTCTCAAAACTCACAAGGAGATATTTTCTGAAATAACCTTTAATGAAGTAAATTTGACCATTTAGAGTCTGTGTCCTTAATGATAAGCAAATTTGTAAGAATGAGACTGCTCTGAAATCAGTTGCCAAGCTTTAAATTACAAATTACGTTAAAGCAAGAGGTTATGCTTAAAGTAGAATGCATATAGTAACAAAATCTTTAAAATTTGAATTGGGCATACAATATTCAACTTCAATATTCCACTTATTCAACAAGTATTAAAAGTATAAACAGAAATTGATAACAACATGAATGGAGGAATATGTAATTGAAACATATATACATAATAATGTTACATATTTAAGTCAGTAATTATGCAAATAAATTTTTAAAAGTGAAAACTATAGAATAAAAAAATTGTTTTGTTCAGTATTTAGAATTTATGTTTAAATACTTATAAAACCATCTTCATAAAGTAATTTGTTTCATCTAATGCGTATCTAGTTTGGCATTAGTTCTGTTTTCAGATGTACCATTGTATTTGGAATAGTGACAATTGATATCTAATTTTAAAAATGAATCCACCAGATTCTGTTAGGTCTTGACATAAATAGATGCTTATTTGGTTTTAGTATAAATTACCCAACATGAATCACTACTAAGCTCATTTTCCCAGAATATTAATTAAAGTTCGCGTTTTAGGCTTTTCGGATACCAGAATCTCATTAGGCTAAGTCAAATGTTCGAGGAAATTCGATAGTGGGTAATTTTGGGGTCACCACGTTTTTTTTTTTTTTTAAATATTAAAATGTACTTATGAGATAGAAGAAAGTTTCGGGATTGACACATCCAACTAGTTTAATTATTTCTTTTTTACAAAACATACATTTACGTTACAATACATCTCTTGAAAACATAATCAGCACATTACTTAAACGAATAATTTTAATCTGTTTTTCATTGTATGTGCTTCATGCAATGTACATGTTATCTGGCTGTTTAAGAAGTGGAAAAGCTTTGAGGTGATGTTCAGACACATAGTTCAACAAGTCTTTAATGATTCCCTTACTCATATTGCTTGAATGTAATAATTTTTCGTCTTATTTCGTCAGTTTCTTCTGCTTCTACTTCTCCTTCACTTTCCTCTTCCTCATCAACAATATTGTTCTTGCAAACCATGAGGATTCCATCGGTTTCGAGATAAGCTCCAAGTTCTGTTTCAGTATGAAGCTTATGAAGAATTGGTCCCAAATCACTCACAGCTGTTGCTTTTTGGTCCTCTATTCTTGTTTGCCCATTCTCACATAGAAATCCAACTTTATAGAAGTAGCTTTGGATGATGTAGGAGGTTGTTACCATGCCGTTAATATCCAATAGACAGTATCCATGACATTGACCTTCTGCTGAATTTGCCGTCTCCATCACCAGGGACAATTTCGTCATGAAAATGGATTTGGTAATAAGTTTTAATGGTCTTGATTACTCCTAATCCAGTGGTTAGATTATAGAAGTACAATTTGGTAACAGGAACTTCAAAATTATGTTGCTCAGCTGTATGTTAGTAAGTGATCTGGTATTAACAACAACAAAAACAACATTTTTTTTCTTCCTTTCTCTCTTCATTATCTCGTTAATTCTCTCGAACTACTATGAGAAAATCATGAATATTATCTACACTTTCAGATTTGGTTTATAGTGTGTAGGCAATGATGCGATCTTCCCTTTTTTTAAACGTTTTCCGATCACAAGCGATTTGAATTTCTCATCCATAAAATTGATACAGAGCATAATGGCAAATCTTTCTTTTGACATTTTCCCAACTATGGTATTTTTGCTTCGTTTTGCTTGAAAGAGCTGTGAAAAACAGGTCGGTTTCATCAGCATTGAAAATGTTTGCTGTAACGAAATCCTTCACTATGTTCAGAAGTTTCATTTTCTATTCTTCCACAGTGTCGATATGTACATCTGCAGCTTCACCATTGATTATTTTGGAATTCGATGTTACGTTAAATTTTGAAATGAGTCAATAATCCTTTCGATGCCTTTAATTCTGCAATTTTCTGCTTTTCTGAAAAGTCCAGTGGTAGAATGATTCTTTGTTCTCATTTGACAAAAAATCTTCCGAACATTAATCTTTAAGTTCTTGTTTCCCGTTTTCTATTCCAATATTCTATACCTATTTGGGTTCGTTAAACCTTTTTATTCTTCTGCAAAAAGTTTCGCTGAATTTCCATGATATGGGAATTTCATGAATTCCGATTCAAAACACATGTTCAGTTTACAGAGAGGTGAGGTAAATATATAGGGATTGAAAGTAGCGTTCATAATAGCGGGGTGTTCAGATTAGAGAATGCTCAGAATACAGAGAGTTTATCTTATGTTTAGTCTATGGAGTTTTGCAGGGAGCATCGAAATGCGTTTATAACACCGGGGTGTTCAGATTAGAGAGTGTTCAGATAGAGAGAGTCCACTGTATAAGGAAATTTGCTAAGATATGATTCAAAAAAGAGCACAATAACATTCCATTTATGGCACGTCTTTATTAAAAAGGGTATTATTTCACAGATTCCACAAAACAATTATTTCAGCCAATTTTCTGTTATGCACAGGCTTTGTTTACACGCCATAAAAATTATACTAATTAAGACAAAACTTGCTTAAAGCAAAATTTTTCGTAGTTCCATGCGATTTAATCTTAACAGGTTCTATATAATGCATACATTACCTGCTGACCAGTGGTGTAGTAATAATAAAAAAAAAACACAGACGGTATATGCTCTAAGCAGAGCGTATACTCTAGTGTGTACATACTATAGCTTTCTTGAGGAAAAGAGGGTTTATTGTGCTCCTTAAGGAGATCCAGAAGATGTACAGCCTATACCCGCGTATATCTTCCACTACATTTCAGCTGCTGACATAAAAATCTGTTTAAAGCAGAAAAAATAACTTTCTTATGATTCCCTTTTAGAAACTTTTACTATATCTCAGCCCCCTAGGAAATGATAAGTATAGATACGCCACTGGCACTGTGTATACCCACTTACCACAAATACATCGCCAACATCACTTCGCATCCCAGAATCCGTTTCTTTCATGGCCGCTTCCGTGTCCATTCCCACCCCGTCTTTAACTATTTTATTTATTGGCGAATCTCACCTTGAGACCACGAGCACTTCTCTCGGCCGAAGATTGTTTTACTTTGATGGATAGAAAAACCAATTTGCTTTGCCTCCTCCTTTTTTTTCCTTCATCCTTTTCTGCGAGTAAAAAGAAAAAATAAATAAATAACTGAAAAAGGTGAAATCGTTTCTTTTCAGGTGTGCTTGATGAAAGAACGCCGCTAATGCAGTGATTTAGTGCATTATAAAAAGGAAGGAATTCCAAGATGGCGTGTATTGGAGAGGAAAAACAAATAAAGGGGCTATCCTTCAATTACGTCACATAGGCGAAACAATTCCTTCATTCTTTTGGCACCCCCCCCCCCTCTCTCCTCATTCAAAATAATTTTAAAATACAACATAAAACGGAAAACATAATTAAGCATTGTGTTTTCCGTGGTAAAGGGCCTCCGTTTAAAAAAAAAAAAATCTCAGTGCCCCTTTCTCTTGGTGTTTAATTATTTTAAGTCACTTTTGAATAGAATCTTGATTGTACCCTACCCGAATCCGAAATTCTGTTTAAAGTTAACCCGAAACCCGACAAAAAAAATTCGCTAACGCCTGAGCCCTTTCTTCTCCCCCGAACACGATATATTCGAAAATTACATTTAGGAAAATTGAATCAGATTTTTATAAAATTATGGCAAAATAGTCTACAGTTATATCTCTAGTATCAATGTTACATTTTTCTGTATAGAAATGGGCACATATACACCCACTACTGTTCAAACAGTTTCTTTTACTTGAAAAGTATCCAAGATATTCCTTTTGAAAAATTGGGTTCAACCTGAATGCGACTCGAAATAATCAAAACTTAACCCGAAACATTCAAATCCGCGCGGTTGGGTCATATTCGTGTATAATCGGGTTAACCGATCCGATGCAATACTCTAGCTCGGATCCGTATACGGGTACAAAAAAAAGTCCAGTAAAAAATAATCTGCAATTTTTATAGAAAAGAATTGTATTTTTATACAAAAAAAAAAAAAAAAAAAAAACTGCTTTTCATTAAAACAGTTTTTTCTGTAAAAAAAAAAAAAAAAAAACACCGAAATTTGCAATTTTTACAGAAAAAAGCTATATTCCCCCCCCCCCCCCAAAAAAAAACGGTTTTAATGAAAAAAATCTGATATTTTCTACAAATTAAACGATTTTAAACTGGCGCCAAAATTGGCAGTTTTTTCCTGTCCGTTTGAGGTTTTTTTTTTTTTTTTTTTTTTTTTACCGTAGTTTGAGAAAGCTCTCGACAAACAACTAAATTTGCGTAGCGTGATAAATGGGTGACCCCTTGGATACAAAAAGATGAAAAATAAAGAAATAAGTGAATAAAGAAATAAGTGATAAAGAAATAGCTCGTGGATGATGGGTGAAATTTTGACGAGCCTAGTATAGGCTAGGTGTTGCTCTTTTTTACGGTGTTGTTGCAAGGTGGTTGCGTTTTCGATTAAGGTGTAATTTGTGATGGAAAGGAAATGAGGCGGAAGAATGTGGTTGGAGTGATAGACTGTCACCCAGGAATGTTGGATAATAGAATAGAAATAGTTTGAGATCTTGCTTTCAATCGCTTCTGTTTGTAGATGTATGATTTTTCTTTTCTTTTATCATGGAGAATGACTGACTAAGCAGATGAATCTATTTCGCTTAGAGCACTTAGGGTAGATTCACTCGTGTTTGACAAGGTTAAGCATACTCCATCACACTATTTTACTCTTAATTTTGTGGATATTTGAAGTAAAAATTCCTATTCAATTTTTTTTTTTTTTTTTTTTTTTTTTTTTAAAGGCTGCTGGTCATTTATTTTCCGAATTCCCCTTTGTAATGTTAATTCTATGGGCAAAGCCTGACTTTGTTTTTGTGCCCCCTATGATTGGTTAATTTACTGATTCTAATAAAAAAATAATAAATAAATAAATAAAGAATAAATAAAATAAAATAAAATAATAAATAAATAAAAAAAGTTTTCAGGAATATATGAAAAAAGTTTCCAGCAACATATTGGGTTGGGGAAAAAGTAATTTTGCTTTTTTTCGTATTTTTTAAACTGAATTTATTCATATAAATTAAACAACTAATCAATAATATATGTGCTGTTTTGTTCGATGACCTTTTGCCATTTTCTGGTAAAACGATAATTCCGTCACTGTAGAATTTCTGAGAGTTATGGGCAAAAAACTGAGCAAGGGGATTTTCACAAGCCTCTTTTTAAATAAACTTAATACCATTAAGAAAGTTCCACAGATGGCGGAGCAAATAGTAATCGGTTGTATCTAGATCTGGACTATACGGTGGGTGCATCAAAACCTCCCAGCCAAGCTCTCTCTGTTTTTGCCGAGTGACTAAAGATGTGTGTAGTTTAGCGTCGTCGTGATGGAAGACAACGCCTTTCCTATTCATCAATTTTGACCGGATTTTTTCAATTGCCTGCTTCAATCCCATTAGTTATTCACAGTAGATAGTTGGTTTGGCCAGGTTCGAGCAGCTCATGATGGACAATCCCTTTCCTATCCAACTAAACACTCAGCATCATCATCTTTGACGTCATTCCGGGCTTTGCCACTGTTTGTGAAGCTTCGACCACGACTTTTCAGCACATTGTTGTCGTACGTGATTCACTTTTCATCACCCGTAATCATTTGTTTCAAAAAAGACTTTACGATTCAAAAGATACGATTTTATTCCGTTTCCGCAGCAATTCACAAATGGAAACTCCGTCCATTAAATTTTTCACTGTAAGTTCATGGGGAACCCAAGTATCGAGTTTCATTTGGTATCCAGTTTTATGTAAATGGTTCAAAAGTGGTTTATTGTTGATGTTTAGTTCCGTAGCAATGTTGCGGGTAGAAATATGTCAGTCTATCTCGATTTTGTTTTTAAATTTCATCGACTTATTCAAGTAGTGGCCGGCCAAGGAAACGTTCATCTTTAACATCGGAACGAAAACGAGCAAACCGATTCTGACTTTGGCATTTATACTTAAGCACTGATCACCTAAACGCCACACAAAAATTCGATGAGCCTGCGCCGCATTTTGCCCTATTTGGAAGTAAAAAAGTAAAATGTGATGAAAATGATCTTCTGGAATCTCTATTTTATAACGCAATAACTTTTGACTGTGTAAACAGATGAGGCTACCTTTATATCCAGAATATTTTAGAGACTGTTACTTTTCATATGCTATATAATATGGGGTAAACGGAAAAAAAGTGACCGGAAAAAAAGTTATCGGAAAAAAAGTGACCTAAACTACAAAAGCGGAAAAAAAGTGACACGGAAAAAAAGTGACAAGGAAAAAAAGTGACACGGAAAAAAAGTGACATGGAAAAAAAGTGACAAGGATTGGTTTTGGGGATTTATTATTGATTTTGGGGATTCATTGGTTAAGTATGAAAGGGGGATCGGGGGGGGGGGGCTCATAATTTAGGTAAATGGGTTTTTCATGCTGAATTAACTATTTTGGTTCAATTTTTGGATATACGTTCATACTGAAAAGACGCTTGCCGGATTAGTTTTGGGAAGGGACGATTACCCCCCCCCCCATCCGTCCTCAATTAGATGAATGAGTTTTTATGCAGAATTATCCAACTTGTGTCAAATTTGCATATAGGTTCTTTTCGATAAGGCTTATATATAGTATAAAGTGCCTGAAGAGTTTTAGGAGTTTAATGGTTAAGTATAGAAGGGGAACGGGGGATAACCTTTCTTAAATTAATGGCTTTTTACGGATAATTATCCGATTTGCTTCGAATTTTGGACATGGGTTAATTATGATAAGACGTATTTCTGATTATTTATGGGGTTCTTTTGCTAATTAAAAAGGGAGCGGGTGATTACTACCCCCTGCCTTAAATTGGATTTTAAAAAAATTATGCACACTTATCCGATTTATTTCAAATTTTGGATGTAGGATCTTTCTCATAAAGTAAATTCCTGAATAGTTTTAAGGGTTTAATGGCTATGTATAGAGGGAGAACGGAGGATAAACCCCCTTAAGGGTGTATTAAAAAAAAACGCTTTTCCACCTTCAACAGCTCGAAATTTTCCGATACAATTTCAGACACATTTTCAAAAGTAGAAACATGAAACTTGCTGAGGATATTTTTGAAGAGATGTACAAGGTGCCATGTGCTGTATTTTTACGCTCAATTCATTAGAATTTGATTTATAAACAATTATCTTCTCAGTATGACCCTTTTTTTTCGTTCACAGATCTCCCGCCAGGGGAAAATCTGTTCAAAATGCCGTTTTTGATTGCTATTTTCGCAATATTTTCTGCATTTATCAAAGAATTGACAATTACGGCACCTTGTGTACTTTCTAAATAAGACAATTTGCCAGTTTGATGCATATGAGAGTAAAAATGAATTCAAAAATAAATCGGAAAATAGGCAGTTTGAATCGAAATACACCCTTAAATTAAATAAATGGCTTTTTGCGCAGAATTATCCGATTTGCTTCAATTTTTCGATGTATATTCGTTATAAGAAGGCGTATCTCTGATTAATTATGGGTTTCTTTTGCTAATTAAATAAGGGAAAGCGGGCGATTAATCCCCCACTCTTTAAATATGATTTTTTTTCACAATTATCCAACGTATTTCAACTTTTGGATATAGGTTTTACCTGATAAAGTGAATCCCTGAATAGTTTTAAGGGTTTGATGGCTAAGTATAGAGGGATGAACGGGCGATAACCCACAAATAATAAGGAGTTCGCCTTATCATAATGAACGCTCATTCAAAGTTTGAATCAAATAAGATAATTCTGCGTAAAAAGCCATTTATTAATTTAAGGGGGGTTATCCTCCGTTCCCCCACTGTATATGTCGAACGTTCCTCTCAGCCCGCACAACTTTGAAGAAAGTCCGTGGTAATTATAGCTGCCACCACCGATATTACTAGGTGATATCGGTCACCAACTGTGAGGATTGTGTAAATGAACACTGACGCTGTCAATTAACTGAATTAACAGTTTATTTAGAATATATGTACACACTAACGCTATTTACCATTATAATACAATTACAACTCGGATATAGGTGATCCGGTTCAACATTAAATTAAATACAGTAAAGGTTGGCTGTGTACTATTCGAATTACACCTTCCACCTCACACTCAATGCACGTTAGATTAACTTTATCGGAGATCACTTTCGAATCTCCCAACACATGGATACTCGGCCTGCACGTCTCGGCCCAGAGCACTAAACACCAGGACGTCTGTATCCCTTGCTCTCCAGATACGCACTGCCTCCGCTCTACAACGCAGAGCACACCCTATCAGGACCTCTGTCCTACACTACTCTCTAGGTATGAACCCAGATACGAACTGAACTAATCTGAGATAAGACTTGCTCTTCTCAAATCACGGTGTTTCCCCAATGTCAACCCTCTTTGGGGCTTATCCATTGGACACATTCCACATTCCTTTCTTGATTAGTGACATGTTGCTTGTCAGCTCATCATCCACATACCTCACTGACGGATGAACACGCCTCTCCGCAATCTCCTCTTTCTCACTCACCACCTGTAGAGGATTACCTGTCAATTCTCCCTTCAACAAAGAAAGAATGTCACCTTGAAAATTCTAGTACACAGCCAGTATAATATAAAAGAGATTAAGATAGAGAAATAACGGAAATTCCAATCTTTAGCAGAGGTGGTTTCAGAACCTGACAGTATACTTAGCCATTAAACCCTTAAAATTATTCTGGGATTAACTTTATGAGAAAAAACATATATCCAAAATATGAAATACATCGGATAAGTGAACATAAAAAACAATTTATATAATTTAAGCGGATCGGAAAATCACCCGCCTTAATTTTTAATTAGAAAAATAACTCCATATGTAATCAGGGATACGCCTTATCATAATGAATCTATAATCCAAAATTTGTAGCAAATCCTATAATTCTGCGTAAAAAGTAATTTAATTTAAGGTAGGTTATATTCTATTCCCCTTCAATACTTAGATATCAAATCCTTAAAACTATTCAGGGATCCACCTTATCAGTAAGAATCTATATTTAAAATTTGAAATACATGGGGTAATTCTGCATAAAAACCTATTTATCTAGTTTAAGGGGGAGATAATTGCTCGCCCCCCACCCTTTATAATAAGCAGAAGAACCCCATAACTAATCAGAGATACGTCTTATCATAATGAATCTATGTCCAAAATTCTAAGCAAATCGGATAATTATGCGTAAAAAGTTATTAATTTAATTTAAGAAAGGTTATCCCCCGTTCTTCTTCTATATATAACCATTAAAACTCTTCATGCATTATATACTATATATAAGCCTTATCGAAAAGAACCTATACTCACAGGGCCCGACTTAGACAGTGGGGGGCCCTGGGGCAAACATTATTAGAGTGGCCCCCTTCTGTCTTAAAAATGTTTGATTTATACTCAAGTGACTAAAATTAAAATTCAAACCTATTGTATGTATGCATAAATTTTGTACCAAGTACTGATTTCAGTATTTATATTTCACATCTTTATACATAATAACAGATGATAAATAATTTTAACTATTAATTTTCTTATGATGTAACTATTACTTTAAGGGAACGTGGGGCAGGGAAGCAAAGGGGGTAGGAGAAAAAAGACCCCTTAAAATTGAAAAAAAATAATTTTGGTAATATTTTGCTATTTTATATCATTTGGCCCTCTTTTAACAATAAACTTTTCCCTCCTTGGGGGCCCCCCTCAAACCGGGGGCCCGGGGCAATTGCCCCGCATGCCCCTGCCTTAGTCAGGCCCTGTATATTCAAATTTGACACACGTTGGATAATTCTGCATAAAAACGCATTCATCTAACTGAGGACGGATGGGGGGGGGGGGGGGTAATGGTCCCTTCCCAAAACTAATCAGGCAAGCGTCTTTTCAGTATGAACGTATATCCAAAAATTGAAACAAAACAGTTAATTCAGCATGAAAAACCCATTTACCTAAATTATGAGCCCCCCCATCCCCTTTTCATACTTAACCAATGAATCCCCAAAATCAATAATAATTCCCCAAAATCAATCCTTGTCACTTTTTTTCCGTGTCCCTTTTTTTCCGTGTCACTTTTTTTCCTTGTCACTTTTTTTCCGTGTCACTTTTTTCCGCTTTTGTAATTTAGGTCACTTTTTTTCCGATAACTTTTTTTCCGGTCACTTTTTTTCCTAGATTCATAATATGGCTTATTTGAGTAAGTATTACTCGAGATATGCGACTTTAAAGTTATCTGTTGGGAAAGAGCGAAATTACTTTTTCCCCAACCCAATATGAAAAAAATTATTCCTATTATTTGTTGAAATGTGCTTTTAACTATATATTGAGACAATTTTTGTCATTTCATCCCATTAGTATCTCAAATATCACATTCTTTTTACAATTATGATTCTTTAATGGAAATTAAGATGAAATTTTCCGCTCCTTAGAAATTTCGTGGCCAGGGCATGGGCTCCAGGTGCCCGTGTGATAGTCAGGCCCTGTCTATGGGCGTTTGGTACATTTTTCTATTCAAAATGTCTCCTCAGAGAAATTAATATTTTTAACTTCTTTTTTCAGTGCTCTCTTCCTAAAGGATTGTCCTTTTTTTTCTTAGTTCTCAAATTATTTCTAAAATCTTGGCTTAATTCAACATTTTATGTGTTAAAAATTGGCAAAGTGGGAGTAAAGCTTTAATACTTTACATAAAATTAAGAGTAGCTTTTAGATTATTTTGAAAATCAAGAAAAAATAGACATGCTTAAAGAAGAGAACACATAATAATTTCACCCACGCCTAGAGTTGCAAAAAGTTGGTTTATTACCGGGTTTATTTCCAATAGACCAGGTTTATTCCCAGGTTTATTCCCAAAAAACCGAATTATTCTAAAAAATCCCGGATTTTTTCCAGGTTTATTCCTAAAAACCCGGTTTATTCCCGGGTTTAAACCGGGTTTTTTCTAACCTTTGCAACGCTACCCACGCCTTCTCCCCTCTTCTCCCCCGAACACGATATATTCGAAACCTACATTAAAGAAAATTGAATCAGATTTTTAAAAAATTATATCTCTAATATCAATGTTACATTTTTTGTGTAAAAATGAGCACATATACACCCACTACTGTTCAAACAGTTTTTTTCATTTGAAAAGTATCCAAAATATTTCTTTTCAAAAATTGGGTCAACCTGAATGCGACCCGAAAGAGTCAAAACCTAACCCAAAGCATTCAAAATTAACCCTTTCTGCAGTGAAAAGCATTAGCACCCTCTCGATCAGACTCTAACCGGGTCGGGTCGGGTCGGATTCAGGGGAAATCGGGTTACCCGACCCGATGCAAACCCAAGCTCGGACCTGCAAAGGGAGAGAGCTCCCTAAAAATCGCTAAATTTCCGTGGCGTTATAAATGCGTGACCTCTTAAAAGTAAAGAAATAAGTGTATGGCTCGTGGATGATGGGTGAAATTTTGACGGGCATAGGTGTTGCTCTCTTACAGTGTTGCTAAAGGTGGTTGCGTTTTCGATTAATGTGTAATTTGCGATGGAAAGGAAATGAGGCGGAAGAATGTGGTTGGAGTGATAGACTGTCACCCAGGAATGTTGGATAATAGAATAAAAATAGTTTGAGATCTTGCTTTCAATCGCTTCTGTTTGCAGATGTATGTTTTTTCTTTTCTTTCTTTCTTTCTTTTTTCATGGAGAATGATTGACGAAGCAGATGAATTTATTTCGCTTAGAGCACTTAGGATAAACGTGTCCGTATCTGACAAGGTTAAGCATATTCCATCACCAGGGACCGATTTACAAATTTTGGGGTCCTGGGTACAGATACTTACGGGGCTCCCTTTGTTCCGAAACTTACAGGGAAATTTACTTTAAAAAAATAAAATAAACGATAGTTATTGAAGTAACCATTTTTCACTTTAAAATAGCCATTAAAAAATTAAATAATGATAACCAGTAACTTATTTTTCAATAATTATTTCACAATTATGAAATTTAAATGAGTAGGCGTTTTATAATAAACCATGATGCTAATTAAATTTTCTTATGCAAGTCTGTCTATCTGGAATTATAAAGTACTAGCAGGCTATGCCCGCTGCGCTGGTCCATTTTTCCAAACGAATCTTGACTCAAACAAAATGGTGATTTGAAATTTCTTTTTTAAAGCAGTGTATACCATCACCTGAAATGTCCTTCCGCAATGCTGAAAACGAAGCCAGTGCCAATGATATTGCGATATTGCACTATTGTATGCCTTGGACAAAATTTGGGTAATTAAGTGCTATCTCTCTTGTTTTATCATTTATAGTAGAGTTTGATATGAAAAGGAGACCGTTATGACAGCAGGAATCAAAATGTTCTCTACTCATCACATTATTTTGTTAGAAAGAATTGCAATGATTATCAAACTCTATTAATTTTCGTATCGCACATTATCATATGTTAGTTCTTAAACTCCCGAATCTGAACTTGCACTATGTGTAGATCTGGTAGCCTAAATACAATCTCCATAACATGTTGAGTTACATTTTTTAATAACCATCCTCTCCTGGCAGGACTACTACAGTTTTCTATCTACCTTGGTCTGTTCCAGCAAAGTACATAGCAAAATATGTAAAAAAGAGTGTATAACTTATATATTTATTAGAACAATGAAGCATAAAAGGTGTGTTTTAAAGCTGAATTATTTGAGTAAAATTAAAATTACATCAGTTTCACTGCCTCTTCATTTTTTTAAACCAGTTGCAAACATGTAGCTTTTAAATAAGGGATAATCTTTATGCTAAATTTTGTAGAAAAATAAAACTTCAGCTTGTAATCAATTCCATTATGATTTTTGGCGTCAAACATTAGTATTGCTTATAACAATAGACTTATTTCGTGTCTATTGTCAAATGAAAGTGAAGTTTACAATCATCTATTATTGGCATTTAATCTTATACCTTGGCGATAGTTTTTTTGGGGGGCGGGGGTTCGACGGGGTAATGAAGTAGTAAATAATAATTAATTTTTGATAACATTCTGTTGATAGGGCTTAAATGTTAATTAAAACTGCAACATAAACATTAAAATCAAAATTTTCTACTGTCGGTATTTCATGTATATTTTTTTCTTAGCCAATTTTAAAGTATTTTTTTAACCTGAATGATTGATAAATTAATTGCAAATATTTTTTTTAATTCTATATCATTGTTATTCCGAAAATTTTTCCTGCACATTGCAAATATTGCTTTTTTAGTGATAGTAAAATAACTGCAGATGAAAAATACATAATAAGGCTAAAACCCAGAATTAACGACAGCTTGACGAATGCCTCTACGGAGACTTGAAAAGTACGCGAGTTCTGTCAACTTAAATATCCAGATAGAATTTAACAAATAACAGGTACTACTTTATTATTCTATAGATCAATTTCGCCAAATTATACATATTTCAAAACGATTCACCATATTATACAAACGGATATAACTTTTATTTTTAATAACAAAAGAATCAATAAATTACTAAAATATTTATAGAAATACAAATAAAACGTCGAATCAAAAAATAGTTGATAACGTAACAAACGCATGTAACATGTTTAATGTCAAATGAATGTGACATTTACGATAATCCATTATTGACATTTAATCTTATATTTTGGCGGCAGTTTTTTGGTCGATGGGATAATTAAGTAGCACCAGATAATATAAAAATATGTAAATAATAATATAGCCAATAATATTTTGGTCAGGTGTCATGTATGTATCACGTTGGCGCGATTGCAACAAAATTGTGATTTTATGGATTGCGTGGCAATCTGGTTATTGTTGTTTATTTACTAATAAACTGTTTCTTTACTTTTCTTTATTGTTTTGTTCTATAGTTATTAATTAAACTTCACTTATTTATTATTGTTTCCTTTTTAAAATAATAGAAAATAATTGAAAATAATATAATATGTAACTGGTATTTGAAAACTTAGTGTTTGCCAAACTGATGTCAAATTTAGAAAAAAAAAAAAAAAAAAAAAAAAAAAAAAACGCGCCAAGGTGATGCGTATTTAAAAATGGAAAAAATGATTGTAATAAATGTAAACAAAAAAAAAGTAAACAAATAATTAAAAAAGTGCTTTTTCGATTTTTAAAAAAAAACACAAAGCAGTCGTTAATTCTGTAGTTGCGTCATTAGTAAAATTTCTTTTCTTCGTTTGTTTCATAATGAAAAACCATAAATTTAATATTCTCAAATAAAATAATTTGACAAATTTTCTATAACCTCGTTGATCATCTAGAAGTCTCCTTAATACATAAACAAAACGGCAAAGATCTCATATGCGCCGAGTTTGGCGCGATAATTTTTTATGCTTATTTGGCGAAAACATTGTTTTCGAATACCAGTTACATGTGTATATTTAAATTATTTAAATAGTAATAAAAATTAATGAAAAAAGTTTAATTAATAAGTATATAACAAAACAATTTATACAATTTATAAAGTAATTAAACATTTTATTTATAAATAAATATTAATAGTCGGGTTAATATGTCAGACAAAATAATGCCAATTTAAAGTCTATTACTTACCTCGGTGATACATAATATCTGTGAAAGCAAAACTTTCAATAATATAGTAAATATGCTACTTGACGGTGTCCAATTATCGAACATTAGTCCAATATCATTTTAAATATTATCTAACGCAGGAAAAATATGAAGAAAATTGAAAAAGAAATGGCTAATTAAAACAGACTTGTAAAATATTTTGGCACATATGCCATATATGCACCTCATTTGTGCATTTTTTTTCTTTTTTTACACAAATTTGGCGAAAACTTCGTTTTTAAATATCAATTACAAATATATATTTTAATTGTTTTCTATTATTTTAAAAAGGAAATAAAAATAAATAAATAATGTTTTCTTAAAAATTATAAAATTAATCGACGTTTTGTTGCAATCGCGCCAATGTGGTGGTGCATATATGATATCTGTGCCATTTTTTTCAGCAGGCAATTTTTATTTCAAAATGTTGAATTTATCGATAGTAATAACGCGAAATTGCATAAATTTCATTTAAATTGCATAGATTTCCTTGTTCAGTTTGTCAATTTTAAAACTAATTTTCCCTGGAAGAGAATTTGACAAAATGGCGCAAAAAAAAAGTATGTTTGTTGATTACAATTTTCAAAATTACGGTGAAAAACTTTTGAAAAAGAATGACATTATTTTACAATATATATGTGTGTGGCAGAATTTCACACTGAAGCTAAAATTTAAATATTTGATTACAATTTTTAAAATATTAACTTATGTTTATTGAACTTACAATTGAATACTAAAATATACTCCAAAAATTATCTCCTTTCGGAAAAAAACATCTTTATTGCGACCTAATGTTAGACATATGCATTTTTGGCTTAATTCTTTGCCGACAAAAGTTAAAAAAAAAAAAAAAATCTCAAAGAAACAAATATATAACTCACAATTACTTTTATAATTAGATCTGCCTTTCTCTGGAGTAAGTTATATACTATCGAAATTTGATAAAAAAGAGAAAGGAAATAATAGAAAGGAAAATAAATATGGTTCAAAATTCATTTAATCAAATTTTCAAGTTATTTTTTTTTTTTATATTCTAACGCAAGGATAAGTCGCCAAATGTTGCATCAAATGTAATAGTTCACGTTATTTTTTAAGCGTTACAAATATTTCTTTCATTTTTAAGATAAATATTTTTTTTATAATATCATGCCTCATTAAATGGTTTTTCTTTATTATTATTATTATTATTATTATTATTATCAATAGTTATTTTATTATCAGTAATTATTTTCTGCCTTTATTTGCAAGATGTTTGTAATATTTCTAACAGATATATCCTTTTTAATTTCTTTAGTAGTGATAATTTTCGCCAAAAAATAAGTACTGGCAACCCTTTCGTCAAAAATAACCGAAAAATACGAAATTTAGTACGAAAAATCAGAGTTATTCCTGTATATTTGTATCATAAACCTCCGCAAAAATATTTCCTATCGAATGATATAATCTGCAAAAAGATCCATCGGGTAGTTTTTGAAAACACTCGTTTGGAAGTTTCAGAACTTCTGCTTTATAATATATATGATGTAACAACTAATAAATTTTCGACAATACCATTCTATACCATTCTCAATACCAATAACTTTCTTGCGCAGATCTGTTCCAGAAACCACAAAACTCTCTTACTTAAAAGTTTCGACTCTATTATTTCTTATTGCGATATAAATACATATTTCCGTTACTATAAAAATGAAGGACTCTCTACAAATCTCAACTCCCCCCCCCCCTCAATTTTATATTTTGTAATTGTGGTAACTTGGCAAAATTCTACTAAATTCTTCTGAACTGCAAATATTGAAACTTGACTTGGCAATTTAAGGTCTTCTCCCACATAAATGATAGCCCTTAAGTCACTCGTAGAAGGTTCATAAAAAAAGTCTAAGTTTTTAGCCGAAAAATCCTTGATCCTTTCCTTTACTTAGTGTTATAATTATTTTCCTGCATGAAAATAAATTTTATCCCCCCCCCTTCCTAACATACACACATAAACACTTCTCCCAGATATAAATCAGAAGTATTAAAATAGGAAATTTTAATTTATGAAATTTCAAAATCTTGAAAAGAGCAATGACCTTTCTTTTTTTGTCTACCCAATGATACTTTTATACATACATCCGAAAGTAATTCCAGCAATTCGTCATTGCATCACCGCTGACGACAACCCAAAAGAGTTAGTTTACCTTGAAACATCTTCGCACTGACATACTTCAATATTCCCCATTTTTTTCTCACGGACCTACAATTTAGACACACATCTCTCTCTCTCTCTATATATATATATACATTTTTAAAAAGCACAACCTCCCCTGGAGGCATTTTTCCCTTTTTAGCCACAAGAGAGAGATGATGCTGATAGAAGAGTGGAATTCTCAAAATTTCTGAGGAATCGTGTCGCATTACACGCTCAGACGATCATGAGACGGTGGGCGACTCCCCCGTTTTGGCACTGCACCTTGGAGGCAGGGAAGGTCGGCTCGCGAACAACCCATGAGAGGGAACTAAGGCTGCATTCAGATTGCAATGCTTTCAGTTCAACTGAATTCTTGGAAGAGCCTGTTGTACAGGATCCATTTGCGGTTTCTTCATAATAGAACGGAGGAGAATGAACAAAAGAATCGGCAGATAAGCAATCCATCTTACTTGACGGAAAGATTTTTCTTATGCCGGACAACCGTCCCTTTCCTGTCAAACTCATTACGATCAAAAACACCGGGTCGCCACAAAAAACGAGCCGACACCGAACCGCAAGAAGTGGCCAGATGTGTTTGGGGCTTAACGGTAAGGTTTCGCCAACGTGCAAAAATCGAGCAGGTGCTCCAAAGCCTTTTTTTTTTTTTTTTTTTTACTCAGTTTCATTTAAGGGTGCTTAACTACTCTGCTCAACAAGCGAAAAACGTTTTAAAACATTTACAAATTCATTTTTTAACAGAAAGATATAAAATTGGAAGGCCTGACTATGAAAGCGATTTCGAATGGAACCTATTTTTCTATTTTATGATAATTAAATTACCTATCGAGTAGTAAGATATTTTGATGACGTGATTACCCGTTTTTCTCCTACTTTTCGACCGGTTTTTCTGCTTTCGTCGGGAAATGTGCTCAAAAGTGTCAACTTTAAAGGATTGTTATCAAAAATCTATTGTGTTTTTAAAAAAACAGAAGATTGGGCGCAATTAGACAGTTTCTGAATAACAACACCTGCTATTTTCATGCATTTCCGAACAAAAATAAATTAAAGCATGTGTCACAAAGTTGCCCTTTTTGATTTAAGAACACCCTTAACTTGGTTTTTGTACGCAAAGTGTAAAGATCGCTGTTGCCAGATCCAGTGTCACAAAAATCGGGACAGAGAGATAAAAAATGCGACGGTGGCGGGAGCAGTGCGGGGCTAGAGGGATGGAACGTATAGCACTGCTGTATTGCCGTCGGCTGTCCCCGTACTCTCATTTTTCTATTACTCACATTTTAAAAATACAAGTTTAGAGCCTTTAGGATAGTGAAATTCACATATTCTGTCCAAAAACCTTAATACTGAAAAAGTATTATTAATACTGCATTTATTTTTAAATTAGTATTTACATATTGGATTCTTACAAAAAAGTTCGTATTAAAAATATACCGTTGAGTACTACCGACAGTGGCAACAATCTAAACAAGCAATGTTTCCTTTTTTTTTTTTTTTTTGTTTCTCAAATTTAATTACTTCTAACTATCATCTCAATTTTCATCCACCGCCAGATAGGACAAAAATATTTAATTCAAATGCAATTTTTTGAAAAATGTATTTTTATTTACCGATTTTTTATGATTTAAAAAAAATTAAAATCTTTTCGAATATGAATGCATTTTTTTAAATACAGGGTTGGTTCCCAGCAAAACATGCCTGGCAATTACTATTACTTTTTCTGACCATATATTAAAAATTTACACGATCAAACGGACATTCCCTATTTATTTCGGCAGTTCTTTGACAAAATTCGCGATTTTTTTTTTTCGACGATCGCTCTTTAAATTTCTCAAAGATTTTTTTTTTTTTTTTTTTTTTTTTCTGCGAAATTACAGAGAATTTACGGATAATCTATTATTTTAAGTTTATGTAAAATTACAGAAGTTAAAAAGACCGAAATTCTGTTATAATAACACAGAAATTATTTGGTAAATTTACAGTAGACTTTGTAAATTAACATCGTTAAAAATACGCAAGACTCGGTAAATTTACTTTTAAGGATGATATTTAATTTAGTTTTTAAAATTAGTGAATTACTCAATTTTAGGGAGTTTCATAGAATTTGAATATACGGAGTAAACTTACTAGTATATCATCAGAGGCGCCAAGTATTACGATTTATCCATAATTATTACGGATACACAGCAAAAGTTATGGCGTTACGGCATCAGATAAAAATTACGGTAAAAAAATCACGAATTTCGTCAAAGGATCTCATAAAAAACGTGAATTTCATCCAAGGTTTGCGTAAAAAAAGCGAATTTTGACAAAGCTGTTTAATAAGCGAGAATTTATTCAAAAGATCGCGTAAAACATGTCATTTTTGTCATAAAATCGCGTAAAACACGTGCAAATTTCGTCAAAAAATCGCAAAAAAAAGCAAATTTCGTCAAAAGATCGCAAAAAGTTGAAATTTTGTCATAAAGTCGTAGAAAAGCGAATGAACTAACTTTTAAAAAATTTGGGTTTACTAGTCAAGCCCAATTTCGTTCAGACGCAATGAGGTTTGTTTAGAAAAGAATGCATTCCTACCGGTTGAAAGTGAAACTAACAGGTTTTAAAAATATATTTAAAGTCAAGGTTATTAATCACGGGCCCAGGCAACGCCGAGCGGATCAGTTAGGACGAAATAAAGAGAACTGCTCAGTGAATGCTAATATTTTAGCTTTAATGCATACAATTGTTATTTTTATTTTTTTTTACTCATATTAGAGAGAATGTCTATTCAAGAATGAATGTTATATAAGTTTTACTGTAGTGCATAATAAATTTTACTAAGTTAACTCACCAGAGAAACAAAAAGTTGAGTTAATTAAATTGTATAAGAGAAAAAGAATTATGCGTCAAAAAAAAAAAAAAATAAATAAAAAAAAAAATAAAAAACTATCTACAGAACAGCTTTTCCCTAAACACATATCGCATGTAGGCGAAACTTTGGCGGAACTGTACAGTTAGCGGACTGTGAATGGTTGCTTGCGAGCTGGGTTTCTGAGCTGCTAAGGGGCTAGTGTTTTGTCAACCGTGTGCGTGGGAATATGACCTGTTGCTCGTGCAAAAGGGGGAGTTTGAAGAAATTGGAGCAGTTTTTGGTGGATGGGATGATTAGCTTTTTTTTTTTTTTTTTTTTTTTTTTATTTCTGAATGGGGAAGAGGGGGGGGGGGTGTTTTACAAGTTTTCGGAATTTTATTAAGTGGGGTGGTGCATTTAATAAAATATAGGGCAATCACGTGTGAAAAATGGACAATTAATTGCTATTTTTTTCCTCCTAGTTGTCTACAGACTGAGGCATGTCATTCCGTGTAGAGATAGGACAAATTAAAGAGATGGGGGAGAGGGATGAAAGTTTATAGTTTCATATTTACAGCCTCAACAAAATAAAATCTCGACACTTGCGATTTTAGACGTTTTGTTAAATATCAAGAAATGTACATAATAAATTATTCTGAAACTGCAGGTGTGTAAACAAAGTAATACACGTGATATATTTTCGCGAAGAGTTTTCCCCGAAATCCAACAGGGGAACATCAAGAAATTGAAAAAGAACGAAGATCTTTTGGATAACCCTGGCAAAACTAATGAAGCAAAAGAGTTCAAACTGCAGATTATGATATTGTAATAAACTGTGTTCATTTTTATGCGGATAGCATGTAAACTCGCAGAAAAATTAAAGTTTTTATAAAAACGGTCCCAAATTTTTTGCCTATAATTTGCAGAGTTATTCATAAAGCACAATGTTCTTTTCAGAAAATATGACAATCAACATTGTATATAACACCCTGTAATCAGAATTAAAAAATAATAAAAATTGTATGACAAATGAGCAGGTTTCCTAAATAAGTTTTTACTGCGCATGCGTCAACGCTATTAAATTTTCATTTGCATATTATGTTAGTTGAATTTATAGAGCAACTTTTGTGAGTCTCAAAAACATAACTTGAAAATTCTGAAAATTATCGTCGATAGAATAATATCAAAATCCGTTATTCCCAAAATGAAGCAAAAATATGAGAGGCTGTATCCATATTTCATTGATTAGTGCTTACACAATATTGCAGTACTATTACAGGATACAGCTTCTTAATTTTTTGTTTTAGTTGGGAATAACAGATTTATATTTTATTCTATTTACGATAATTTTCAGAATTTGTTATGTTTCAGAACATGTATTCAGAACTATATATTCAGAACAAGCTATGTTCAAATGCCGTTCAAAACGCCAACTTTGACGGCTTGTGATTTCTGAAAGATCTATCGCGTTTGTATAAAAATGAGTGGGATTCGATACTTTCTGAACAACAACATCTGCTAGTTTAATGCATTACCGAACAAAAACAAATTAAAAGTTATGTCACAAAGTTGTCCTTTTTGATTTAAGAACAAACACCCTTAAGCATTAATTTTAGAAATATCTTGACATCATAAAATCCAATCCTTCTCTTTTACAACATGGATATAGTCACACGCATTTTTATGACAAGAAGTGAAAATCTAATCTAATGACCACACATATTTTGTGTTAGCTTCTTTGCTTTCATCTTTCTCAATCTTGTCTACCAGAAAAAGAACAAGAAACCTTCTTACCCCCCCCCCCCCAACCAACCTCTCCTTTGCCCGAACCTCTCTTGAGCGAAGGAAGAAAATCATTTCTGGTTTTACGGCCAGGCATCCCAAGTATGCGCTATTAAAAAATAAAATCAAATACCGGGATAAAATGGCTTTTGTATAAAAACAAAGAACGAATCCACACGGGGACTTTACGAAGAGGGACGGATGCTTTTTTGTAGGTTAAGTTTCAATGTGGGATGATCGGGTATTTTTGAAAAACAAGAAGGAAAAATCATAAATGGAGCAGATTATGAAGCATTTCGCAACACAGGTTGCATTTATTTGCTTTACTTGACAAAAAACTATTAATCATTCAACTAATCTTTTTTTTTTTTTTTTTTTTTTTTGCAAGCGTTTTGTGGTCATTAACAAAAGAAAGAGACGAAAATGCACATATGCCTATGTACCCGCCCAGCTACTTCTGGATGATTTAACCTGATTTTTTACGGTCAGGGGTGTCCACTGGTGACCTCTGACCTTAGACATCCAATGAATGTCATAAAGGTCGAAAGATAACGTGTAACCGCAACAAAGACTCCGCAGCCCATGGATTCTGACTGAACATGTAAACGATGTCCACTTGCCACAATTTTTTTTTTTTTTTTTTTTTTTTTTTTTTTTTTAAACATCCGATGAATGTTATAACAAACTAAAGACATCGCATGACCGCAACAAAGATGCCGCAGTTCATGAATTATGCCTGTTGGAATCTTAAGGCTGCACCACATGGGGCTGCACCCCCTCTAAACAATGAAAAAAATTTTAAAAAGTTTAAAAAAAATGAAATATATATTAAATTTTTTCAAATTTATCCCTTGCTTAAGAATCAGAATATTTATGATTCTTTTAAAGCCGTACTTAAACCCAAAGAAGATAATTTCTGACATATCCATGAAGTATTTTTTAATCTTAGATGCAAGATGCATTTATTCAGAGCAAAGGTGATTGATTAAAGTTTTCCACTTTTCAATAAAAGCAAGGAATCTTTCGCGAAATCTACGTAAACTGTTGAGTTTAAAACGGAATTTCAGGCCGTTACAGCTAATTGCTTTTTGTAACTGTCAAGTCCTAAAAATATGCATATAATGCTCAGTTTCTTAAATAAATGTTTGATTTTCTATAAAAACGGGAAAAATCTTCGATTTCTTGGCATCTGAATAAAATGTATATATTTATATTTTTATGAATATTTATTCAACTTTTTTGTTACGAATGAAAATAACTTCCCAGAGCCAGAAGTATAAAAAATTTAGCTATTTTGGATGCGGAGACAGTCTTAATATAAAAATTGCTTATTAAGAGACGTGCCCCCCCCCCCCCAAAAAAAGAGTCATGACCCCCTCCCCCCCCTCTAAAAGGAAGGCTGGATCCGCCGTTGGCTAAAATGTATGTTTTTCTTGACACTTAGTTTTTTGAACTTTCAATTGTTAGAAACTTTTGTATTGTTTATAATAAATATTAATGTATTTATAAGAAAAAAGCTTGTGACAGTATATTTTAATAAACTTACTAACAAAATTATATTAAAATTATAATAATTTAAAAACTTGCTTAGAAAAAAACATAATTTAATTTTGAATTATCATCTTTAGTCATTTACTCATCCACCTCTCTCATTCCACACACACATACACACTAAAAAGAAAAAAAAATGTGTTATTTTTCTAAAAGAAATTTGAGCCCATCCAATATTTTTGAATGGTTTACGCTACTGCTTGCATAAGCTTATAGCTTGATATAAGCTAAAAACAACTCAGAATTTTTTTAACTTAAAAAAAAGTCGTTATATCTCCATGAATATACGTTCTATTCTTACAAAAATCGAAGGACATATTGTACAATATCTATATATTGGCATTTTGCAGCGATAGATCATTTCGTGCATTTTAATGTACAGGATAATCCCAAATATTATTATTTATCTTTGATTTTCTGTCGGCCCCAAAATTGTCCTTTTTATCAAATATACGTTGATAAATGCTAAGTCAAACATAATCTTGAAGTTCCAGATGAATATATAGATGAAATATAATTTTAAATCTAGAATTGTTCTAGATGAAATATAATTTTAAATATTCGACAAAATGTCTAAAACAGAAGGTGTCGGGTCATTAATGTCTATATCGTGTACATTAAAAGTAGTTTATCATCATCAACTCCCCCCCCCCCAAAAAAAAGGGGGGAAGGGGAGTCTTGGCTTCTCGTTTAAAAAAACAAGACCAAAAATTACATCCATTACTTATTAATCATGAAACTTTCACACCATAAGTTATTAAACTGTTGTTTCGCAATTTTTCATGTTTGTTATCGTTCGTATTCTTACCCCCTTGCTTCAGGACTGAAACTAAGAAGATGCAAAGGGGGGCATGTGCCCCGGATGCCAGAATAAAGGGGCGCCAAATGAAGATTTCGTGTGCCAATTTTTCTCACATCTGTGTTTAGCATTATTTTGTTAAAATCTTCTTGTGTGGGATATGCCAAAACAGAGAAGAAGCTAAGGATGTTATGGCATAAGGATATTGTATAAAGCGAATTTTTCTTTTCGATTCTTTTTCATTCCATTTACAAGATTTTGATGAATCAATATTTGACAAAGAGTTCAGTAATACACATTTCATGATTACATAATGAAATTAAAAATTAGTCGTCTATTAAAAAATTAGCAAAGTTCTCTTTGTAAATATATTTCGTATAGGAAAGGGGGGGAGCCAAAATCTTTGTTTCCCCCGGATGCAAAAATGTCTAGTTTCGGCCCTGCCTCAATTACGAAAAAGGCGAATGAACAGTTTCATTTCTGAGCTTTGACTAATGCCGGTCGAAATTTATTATTTAATATTTATTATTTCTTAACTGTTTTATATTGTTAGTTATGCTGATATATTTTAAAATTGTCTTGTTCAAAAAAAAAAAAAAAAAAAAAAGAAAAGAAAAGAAAAAGAATTCAAAGAGTATATAGAGTTGTTTCCTCCCTTCTCAAACCTGTGTGTCAGAAAAAGAGAAAAAAGAAGGCGAACACATTTCTTATTTCATTCTTCTGGTGAGATGAGTTTCTGGTTTTTACGGGAAGGCATCCCAAGTATGCGCGCCACTCAAAATAAAACAAAAAACACGGTATGAAATGGTTTTTCTCTCTAAAACAAAGAGCGAACAGCTCAGTGAGGGAAGAGTTGCGCTGCTGGGTGGGAGGTCCGAGGAATGACTTTCTGCGGACGGCACAATCACTTTCTGTAGGTTAGGTTTACATCAAAATCCCTTCAGATGCAAGTCTCTTCATTCATACATCTTGACATAACTGAAAAAGCTCAAACGTCGTGTTTGTCAAAAATAGATTATAATTTCTTTTGTCTGAATGTCAACAAAATTGTTTTGTTGTTACAATAAAATATTGCGTTAAAAAGCTGGCTGGTTAGTGCATTGAATAAAGTTTAAGTGAAACATTATTGTAAATAAGTATGCTTATTTGGAGTCAAATAGAATAAGTATGTGAAGTACGACTACATATTACGATAAAATATACTAAGATAAAATATTATTTAATTATATAATAAAATTGTTTCTGATTTAAATGCATCCGATTTCAATTATGTTTTTTAATGTAATGAAAAATGGCGCATAAAAATTAGTAAGTAGTTAATATGCAAAAGTAGAATTGTGTAGTCTCAATTTTTTACTGAATTCTTGATGTGCTAAAATTGTACAAAATTATATATACGGTTCTACTTTGGATGAGAATGCTGCGTTTATCAATGTTTAGAATATGTATAGAATTTAATAGTAAATAAAATATTCAATTTTAGGTCATTTTTTTGTCATCTACCGATAGCATGCAATAAGTTTCGAATATTATCTTCATCGTACCGCACTGTTGTTATTTAACTTACAAATATTTCATTCTTTTAACTTCATTTAATTTCATTTTTTATTCCGAATCAATTTAATTTTGAATGCCTGCATTAAATGTTGTACTATTAAACGAGCAAATATTGTTCATTTATTTCTTTAAATATTTTGCTATTCTCGACAATAGTTTTCCTAAAATCATCAGATTAGATTTTTTTTGTAATATTACATAAATTTCAAATTGTTGTTCATTCGTGGAAGATTAATTTTGTTTACTAGATTTATTGCAAAATATTTTTTCGTTGCAGCTTGTTTTGATAATAATATGTGTTTTTTTAAAAAAAAAAAGTCATACTGCTATTTTAGTTTCAGGGCAAAAGGCATTAATGTTTTAGTAGCATTAGTGCTTTTTCTTCCCAAAATTAAAATGATATTGTGGCTGTGTTTTTAAATGTACATAATTTTAATGTGGAAAGGTGTGTGAGATGTGGGATGAATTCGTTGGATTTAAAGAACAAGGAGAGAAGTAATATATATATATATATATATATATATATATATATATATATATAACTCAGCACTGACGATAAATCAAAAATACGTGATGGGAAATTGATTCCATATGATTTCGAAGCTTTTTAAAACTGAATAAATTAAGACCAATTTATGAAAAAATTCGTTATATGGAGATAGATATTTTGCTATATAGAGACTGTTTTTAATTTAATATTGCGAAATGGAGACCGTTCCTACTAAAAATTCGTTATACTGAGAAATTCGATGTATGGAGTTTCATTATAGAGAGACTCGACTGTATATTCTTGGAAATTTTTCTGTAGAAAATTTCCCACGTCATGCATTCGATAACATTTCAGATTTTAACTGCTTAAAAACATTACAACCAACAGAGTGAAAAAATGCCCAAGTCGGGATTCGAACCCGAGTTATCGGTAGCGCACGGATGTTCTACCAACTGAACCACTTCGACCTATACCCAGGTATCATATGTTCTCACTATCATACGTTGGCAAGGCTACTACCGTGGCACAAGATGGAACATTTTTCCGTGAAACACCAACTCTGGGGCAAACACGAAACTAAAGAGAACCCAGTAATATTATCGAATACGAAGCATGTGAAATTTTCTACAGAAAAATTTCCAAGAATTATATACTGTAGAAGCCTGATATACCGCGCATTCAGATTTAACGCGGGAAAAAATATGTCCCCCCCCCCCCCCCAAAAAAAAAAAAATATATTTTATGGTAAATTTTGCCTTTAAAATTTTAGTGGAACACAATGAGGGACTTGCAGTCTGCGGTTAGTGCTATGCATCTTGATAGCTCTGTTGACGATTTAAATGACTGGATAGAAATGGACAACAGCGAATCAATTTCAGAGGTCTTAAGGGTATATTCGAAAAAACGCTTTTCCACCTTCAACAGCTCGAAATTTTCCGATACAATTTCAGACACATTTTTAAAAGTAGAAACATGAAACTTGCTGAGGAGATTCTTGAAGGGATGTATGAGGTGCTGTGTGATGTCTTTTTACGCTCCATTCATTAGAATTTGAGTTATAAACAATTACCTTGTCAGCATGACCCTTTTTTTCGTTCTCAAATATCCCGCTTGGGAAAAATCGGTCCGAAATGCCGTTTTTGATTGCTTTTTTTTGCAATGTTTTCTGCATTTATCGAAGAATCGACAATCACGGCACCTTGAGTACTTTCTATATAAGAGATTTTGAAAGTTTGGTGTATTTGAGAGCAACAGTGAATTCAAAAATAAATCGGAAAATAAGCAGTTTGAATCGAAATACAACCTTAATAGATCAAGTTATCATTGATGCTGTAACGCATAAAAATTGCAGTAAGCAAGATGAAGATGAGGAAACTGAAAATGAAAGACGACGTACCGCATATTAGAGAAGTCATTTCACACTTAACGAAAATAATTTCGTGGATGGAAAGGCAAGACGGTTCAGATTTTGTTCATGATATTTCATCTTGCTACTGTGAAACAATATGCCAAAAAGAAACGAACAAAGTTTGCTAAACAACTGTTATGGACTTTTTTTTAAGACAGTGTAAAATTAAGTTTATGTTCAATGCTCTAAGAATGATAAAGTTAATTAATTACATTTCACAAAGCGTTGAAGTATTTTCATCATTTTGTACCATTTCTTTCATCATTCCAATATGCCGCAGTTAAATTAAAACGCGGGTGTGAAACATGTCTGCCAACAACCGCGTTAAATCGGGCTTTTAATATATATGTAATTTCATCGACGATGATCACCTTCCCGTGCATGTACCACATGCATCACATACATACTTCGTGTGCTTGCTACAGTCTGTAGCTCATGAAAAATATTCCATTCGGTGCTGCGGTTGTAGTCTTGCCAAAGATATGATGGTGAGAAATACCAGCTGGATAATAAATACAGTCGGCTCTCGTTAATTCGAACTCGTCGGGACCACAAGAAATGTTCGAATTATATTTAAAAGGGTACAAAGAAATTAATGTTATAAGTATTTTTTAAATATATTTCGGCTGTTATCATGAGAATATGACTTACTATTAAATTAAAAGATGTAAATACATAAACCAATTAAGGGATTGGGAACAAACACAAACGAAGATGGGGCAATTCTGTCAAAAATAAAAAGAGGAAAATTATTTCAAGGATCTGAAGTCCGGGAGAAAGTAAGGAAAAATGAAAAATCGGAATCCCGTTAGTTCGAATTAAACGAAGTCAAGAGGAAATGAGTTCGAATAAATGAAATTATTCTGCTATTGATAATTTCGGGATTTCATGTTTAGTTCGAATTATGTGAAGATTCGATTCATCCGATTTCGATTTAACGAGAGTCGACTGTAGTTCGAAGTGGTTCAGCTGGTAGAGCATCGGTGGGCTATACCGATGACCCGGGTCCGAGTCCCGGCTTGGACACTGTTGGTTGTACGATTTTAGGCAATTAAAATTTCAAATATGTTATATTTCTATAATGATATAAATAAGGAGATCTAGGAGTTATAGTAAATAACTGTTTAATAGCTTTAGGTTATATGACATAGTTACAATATTTACAGTTTAAAATTAAGGGGATTTGAGGCCATTCTCGGACCCAAGCCGACTTATTCGGCTATCAGTTTACAGAGCTCTCGATAGGAACATCTTTCTCGCATTGAAGCTAAAAAAATTCTCTTTTCTCATCCCAAAATGTTCGCAGCGATAAATGTTATAGTCAGCGAATACATCTGTATGGTTTGAGTCTCTATGTTTTTCGTTTTCCGTGGGAAACACCTGAGAAATGATTGTTACTAGGCATGGAGTGTTTTGAAAACCCAAAAGCACTTTCAATTTGATGTTGTCAATCTAGCATCGGCACATGCAGTCATAGTTATCCTCGCCTCAGTCGCGACTATTGAAAACTGTTCATATTTTATTGGCTTAATTTGATCTTTTGACATTCTTATATCGGGCTGTTTTTTTTTTATCCGCTTTGGCCAGCTTGGACCATTAAATAAATCGTCTTTTGTACGCCAGGACGGCCCATTGAAATTTCTTTCTTTATTTGGCATGGTCAGGTATAAGTATTCGGCCAAATCCGTGCCCGTGCAAACCTCTACTCTGACACCACAATTTGTTATTAATTTTGTATGAATTTTTGAAAGATGAACGGACTTAGCGGTTTATGAGACCCCTGTATTGATTTCGAGGCAAGATGAGATAAGGAACGGCCGCACACCAATTTACAATTTCACGTTACTCAATGGATAAAACAAACTTTTTCGAAAGCGTTGCTCTTTCATCTGATCTTCGCCGAAGCCCGAAGAAGCTGTGAAAGAAAAAAAAGAAAAAAAGGCACGACAAGAATCTCGAGCAAAAACGAGAATCCGGGTTCGAACCGTAACTACCGGACTTTCAACCCATCAGCGCGCGTTAGTTGTGGTCCGAAAAAGGACCGACCGCCTTTGGAATGTAGGGGCGCTATTTATCAAGCGCCATTACTCGCTCTATTTAAGAAGCGAGATGCTATCTTCGCTTTCAGGAATGAATAAAAAAAAAAAGGGTGGGATCGAGCACGACGGGGGTATATTCCAGGAAGAACGCAAGTGGCTAGGGGGAGACGAACACTTGATGTATTAGAATTCGATGTTCTTTGATCTCGTTTTTATAGAATTCGTTTTAGCCTGTCTCTCTTCCCCCCCTCCCCCCTTTTTACGTCGCTGAAAGATGGGGTGGTGAGGATAATTACCAAGCAGTAAAGTATACAATTTTTCTTTTCTTCTTTCTTTCTTTTTCTTTTTATTTTATTACTTTTTTTGTGGGGGGAGAAGGGGAAAGATTGAATGCTATGATGAATTTTTTCAAAGAAATGAAATCGTGGGTATATGAAATGTAGCATCATAAAGTCTGATTTATAGCTGAACTTGTTTAAGAGGCTATTTCAGTCAAGCGGAAAAACCCGTTCGCTTATGTTAATCCTAGAGAAGAAATTTTTAAGGCTATCTTCGTTTTCATTTTCGTCATCATATTTTTAAAAGAATTATTTTGCATTGGATAAATATCGGAAAAATTTGCTAGACCTTATTTAATTAAGGATGTATATCGAAGACATCTTCTCTCAATAGATGGCGCTGAATATTGCAAGGTCTTAGCACGAAATTCAAATAATGATAGGAAGGGGGAGGGGGAGGGGCGGGTGTTAAATAGGAGCCTGAATCAACATGCGATGGGATTGATTAATGATTATGTAGTTTTTACAGTCCTTTCATTTGGTTTCTGACCAAAAGATGAATCTATGCCAGTAATCCAATTTGTAAAATACGTATAGCCAAAAACGAAAACAACAAAAATCAACGATACATATCTCAAATAAAATAAGACCCATTTTTCGTTCTACTCAATGGTGACAACTTATATGGGCCCGTGGGGCCTAAGTCCACCCAATAATTTTGAATTCTAGTTTGCCCAATTTTCATTGTTCTATTTATTTTTCTCCCTAGAATAAAACAATGACAGCGCACTTTATTCTCCGACTAACACCCATAAATCCAAAATGACTGAAATGTAAATGTTTAACTTTCTGCTGTTTCAATTTGTAGTCATGTTCATGATATGATGATATTACAATAAATATTAGTGTCTTTGTAAGAAAAAATACATGATAATATAATTTTAAAAAATTGCAACTATCTGAAAGCATAAGCATGATTTAAATGTCTCATCTTTCACTCACTAGCTGTCCACTTCACAAAAAAACAAACTGGTTGTGCCATTTTGCCAAAATATCTTTGAGGCCACCCAATATTTTACAAAAGTCGGAGCCACTGGTTCTACTAGCGAAAAATTGTATGTGACTTACGCTGCTCATAGAAATAGTTTAGGAGGAAAAATTAAAACCAATGGCATTATTTTTTGAGATAAATAAATAAAAAAATCAGCGTATTAAAAAAAAAAAAAAAAAAAAAAAAAAAAAAAAAAAAAAGGAAAAAAATCACAACACGTTTTAGAGTTGAAATTTTCATTGTCTGAGCGAAGCGAAGTTTTTATACTCAGAGATACGTAACGATATTAAAAGTCAAAAAAATTCTTTCGTCAAGCAAATCTCAAAAAGTACTTGTCGGATTTTGATTCTGTTTGTACCAATAGATACCTATGAAGGTAATCTGGTGAATGCACTACATACGAAAAATTAGTTCCAAATAGTTTAAAAGTTATATTAAAAAAACTGATAAAAAAGCACAATTTATTTGCATACGTCACAGAAATTTGGTGTGCGTGATTTTCACCAGCTGGATATTTTCGTAGATAACCGAATCAGTACATGGAGTAAATAGTAATCCTTAACGCACTCAAAAATATTGAATGCAATAAAACATTTTAAAATTTAATCATGCAGGAAAATAAAATTGTTATTTTTTTATATTAAAAAAATGTCATAAAAACTTTGATTTTGAGATTTTGTGATAATCTCTTAATAGCATTTTTTGATCGCTAAAAGAATGTTTTATATATTTCGCGTATGAAAATTAAAAACAATTACGTTTTTAAATAAAAAGTTTCTTTTATGACATCATTTTCCCTTTATATTTATTTTTATTGCATGTTTTCTTTTAACTTATATTTTGTTTGTGTGTGGAAGTCAATTCTGGTCACTAATTTTTCGGCACGGATACCACAAGCGCATCAGATTTGGCGCAATTTTTTTCAAAGTCCATTTGGCGAAAACTCCGTTTTCAAATAACGCTTACATACACATTTTTAAATAATTTTCTATTTTCTAAAAGAACTTACAGTAAATAAAATAATAATAATAATTAATAACTATAAAAAAATATTTTATATAATTAAAAAAGGGAAATGAAAGTAAATAAACATTTTATGAGTAAATAAACAAATAATAAATAAATAAAGCCGGGTTACCATCTGAGGTAAAATAATGCCATTTTGACGCCAATTATGTACCCTGGTGCATATGTGACATCTTTTCCCATTTTTCATCCATTTTTTGTTGGCATACAACTTTGAAATTCGGAATATCTGTGCATACCTGGGAGCAACACTGGAATTAGACATTGATTTTTTTTTTTTAATTCGATCCAAAAAGGGGCAACGGGGGCTATTTTTTAAAGATTTATACTGCATAAAAAAGCCACTTACCTATTTTTATATACAAGAAGAAGTAAGTGGTATGTAAAAACAATTATAATATACATAAATGAAATACTTGAGATAATATACTAGAGATATAAGCACCGGGTTTGGCGAGATATTTTATGCCAATTAGGCGAAAACTTCGTTTTGATTACCAGATACATATAGCATGCTATAATAACACGTTATTTATTTATTTCAAAATGAAAAAAAAGGAATAAATGAAACATTTTCTGTTATTAAAAAAAAGAAATAACAATTAATAAATGATGATAGTTTTAGAACAAACAATTTATTATAACATTTATATGATAACCAGCATGTTAGGCAACTGAACGCCATTTTGGCAGCAATTAGGTACCTCGGTGTGTATAGGGCATATATGTGCCATATTTATTTGAAAAACTGAGCATGAACATTTACCAAGTGTGTTTTCATAGCTTATATCTTTTTGCAACATATCGCACCTTCCGAAGCCAAAACTGCACAAAAGAAAAAAAATCAATATTTGGAGGGGTTTTTTTTTTAATGTAATGCACATTATGTAATAAGTAGGCTCGATAATCAGACCTCGTTTTTTTGCTTTCACAGATGATATTTCATACGACGTCTTTTTTGGATTCGTCGTTTTCCCATATTTGATAGTATGCGTCTACTCGTTTTGTAACTTTTTTTGTAACTTTCTTCTTTATTAACAGTGACATTTGGATTTCCTATTTAAATAAAAATTCTTCTCAATACAAAGAATTTTGTTAAAATAAATAAATAAATGAAATGCGGACATCTATATTGCTCAAAGCACAAAATTTTTCCTATTGAGTTAATAAAAATCAGTAAAAATATAATTTTTATGGTAATAAAAAGGTGATTATGTAATAACAGATTCATATATTATGTACGTTATGGATTAAGTATGAATATTTCTTCACTATTTATAAATAATATTAATAATAAAATAAAATGCGGACAGACCAAAGTCTATATTTGACTGAAAACAACAACCATTTTCTAAATGCTTTAAAAAGATGCCCAATGAAAAGTGATATTTCAAAAGTATTATGAAATTAGTTAAAAACCATTTATTTTAAACTAAATGAATAAAAGATTTATATTTTTAATGAAATAAATGGGATTTGAAAAATTATTGAAAATTTATCACCATAGATGTATCAATATTACAATCAGTACTTTGTATACAAAATGGAACAATTAGCAGTGCTGTAGTTGGAAAAAAATATTTGTGGGAACTCACCTTTTCACAGAGTTTATGTTGATCTCGGATTTTCCCAAGGCAAAATCTAATTTAGAAGACTTAACCAGAAGTCCACTTTTTAAAGTTAACTGTTAAATGATTATCATATATAGTTTTAAAAAAAAAAGTTATGTGCTTGTACACATTTTTTTTTTTTTTTTTTTTTTTTTTTTACACTAACAAACCAAATATTTCTGGGAACGGTGTTCCCATGCGTTCCCACCCAATTACACCACTGACAATTAGCAATACTTTTTGAACCCGAAAAATGGCCGTTGCTTTTTTTAAGGTTAAAAAGGAGGTTACGAAATATTCCTATACAGAGATGCCAAGCCCCCGCTTATTGCACAGCAGAATTTTCTTATAGGAAAAGTTATTTTTTAAATCCGCAGAATATTCCTATTTAATAAAAGATTTTCTGTATTAAAATACCGGTATCCAAAATGCCGGAGACTTGGCAGCTCTGCCTATAACATTTTAATTAATCACGGTACTTTTTTTAATCGGATTCAAATTTAGTGAAGACAACGTTTTTTGGCCAAAAGCAGCTTTTTTCCACATGTGTAACTACGATACAATTCCTTGATGCTGAAATAAAATGTTTTGACTTATGCTATTATTGCTTCCTCTTATTGATTTATTTGAATTTTAAATAAGGTGGCTCAAAATCGTGTTTTTTAAATGTACGGAAAAAATGCATTTCGAGAGAGGGCGAAAAGAACAATATTTGGCGATTTATTACCTGCGTTTGTCTAAGTTTCTTACTACCTTGTATTTAATACTCTTCACAATACTTAGCTGTTATATGGACTTAGGCGCTTTTATAAAAAGTTTGACATAGTTCGGGCTTAAGAAAGTGAGTATTTTACTGAATAATACAAATAAATGAAAAATGAATACTAAGAAATACTAATAAAAGAAAAATGAAGCGTTATATTGATCTATGTATATTTAAAAATGTATCTGCTAGCACTATTTACATAGGCGTAGCCAGCCTTTTGAACGGGGGGGTGCCCAATTTTTTTAACTTGAACATGTTGGGTACAAACAATATCTTATGTAATAAAACCTAAATAAAACGGAACCTCTTAAAAGCTACCAAGTGTCCGTTTTAGATAGGTTTTTATTCGCTGAAGGTATAATTGTATGGTACTTTTTTTAAAACGGACCCAAACGCAATTTTTCATTGCGCGAAGAAGGATGAGAAGTTGCTCAAAAATAAATCTAATGGATAAGAAAAAGATATATAAACACAGATAAAATATGGTAGATATAAAACAAAGATATTCGTAAACATAAATCTGTAAGTATCACAAATTTTTATTTCAAACAGCAATGAAATACTAAAATAAATAAACAGCGCTTTATTTCTCCCGTCATTTTGATCAAAGTAGCAATAGAGTAACTTGTAAAGGGAATAAGTACACAATGGAAAGTGGAAAAGAGTTCTTTCAATCTTTCGACACATGAATAAATAAATTTTTCCAATTAAAAAAAAAAGAGCCTGTCTCTTCTCTATAACATGTTCTTTTTAAAAATGTCAAAATATGGCCGCAAAAAACGAAACTTAACCAACCAACAGACCATTCCCCATTAGAGATAAGTTCGGGCTCGTTTTCTGGGGCCCGGGTCCGCCCGAGATCGACGGTTTTAAATCCGAGCCCGAAATATTTTTTGTTACCAGACCTCGAGCCCAATACCAAAAATATACAAAACAAAATTGTATGGTATTTATGGTATTAAAGATTTATTATGTTAATTATTTATTTTTGTTTATTATTATTGTATTATAAATTTATTATTATAGTATTAAAAATTTCGTACACAGATAAAATTGTTAAATGAAAATTTAAATACAATCTTATCAAAATCCGTATCAAACAAGGGCGGATCTGGAGAGTCCTCAAGGGGGGAGAGGCGATTTTAAAAATTGGGAGACTCGAATCTTATGCGTAGGTCGGGGCTAATATTTTCACTGCGGGTCGGGTTTGGGACCGGTTAACTTCCATATTTTCTGTGGGTCGGGTTTGAGTCTGGTTAACTTCTATTTTTCAAGCGGGTCGGGTTTGGGTCCGGTTAACTTCTATTTTTTAAGCGGGTCCGGTTTGGGTCCAGTTGATTTCTATTTTTTGCTGCTGGTCGTGCGAACTGAAAACTGCGCATGGGCAAAGTTTCAGTTTACCCCCCCCCCCCCCCCCCCTAAAAAAAAGACTTTTCTTGTGACAGGCCAAAAATGATGTTGGTAGTATAAATTTGATGTCCCTTAAATTTCCAAACCCAAGGCGACCGCCCCCTTCGCCCGCACCCTTTTGCACCTGTAACTAATACTTTTTCTGCGGTTCGCATTTATGTCTATTTGACTTCTACTTTTTGTAGCGGGTCAGGTTAATTTCTACTTTTTTGCTAATTATTGGGTTTGAGACCGGTTGACTACTATTTTTTGCTGCTGGTCAAATTAACTTCTGTTTTTTTTTTTTTTTTTTTTTTTTTTTTTCTGCTGGTTGGGTTAATTTCTACTTTTTTGTTGCGGGTTGTGTTTGGGTCCGGTCGACTTCTTTTTTGCTGCGGGTCGGGTTAACTTCTACTTATAGTATAAATCATAGAAGTAAAACTCTACAATACGAACTAAAGTAATTTTTTAAAAATGTATTTCTTAAAATTTCGCTAAACAAATGTACAATATAAATATATTTTTTATGAATAACAAATAAGTAAGATGCCAGTTCAAATTGGGCTCGAAGTGAAGAATTACACGCAGTGTCCCCCCCCGGAGCTATCAAATATCCCCCCCCGAAAATTTTCTATTTTCAATGGTAAAATGTGTAATTTCTCCCCGGGACTCTATTGTATCCCCCTCCCAAGAGTCACAGAAGTCCCTCCCGGAGAAAAGTGTCTGAATTCAACACTGACTGCACGAATCACGGTCGGGCCAATAATGCTTATCATACAGGCTGGGTCGGACACGGAACAAACGTTTAGCTTTTACTCAGGGCCGAGCCCCTACCTGGAAATTTTGATCAGTACAGACAAGGCATGAGTCCGGGCTCTTTTTTCAGAATTAGGTCCTACTCGAGCTCGACGATTTTAAATCCGAGCCCGCTCGAACCCAAAACATTTTGCTTCATCAGAGTCCGAGCCCAATAACGAAAGTATACAACAGAAAAAAAAAATGCTTTTTTTTTTTTTTTTTTTTTTTTTTTTTTTTTTTTTTTTTTTTTTAATGTTCCAAAAAAAAAATTATGATTTTTATACTACTTTTTACATAAAAATGTTATTCTTAAACGAAAATTTAAATTTAATGTTATCAAAAGAAAAGTTTGGTATAAAATAAAAATGTACTTTATGCATAAAAAAAATTCTCATATTTTTCTCCTTTAATAAGAAAATGTTATGGACATGTTAATGAAGTGTGTTTCATGAATAAATGCATGGAACATGTAGAAATTACTGTCGATTATTTGTCGAATCGAACAACATTTATCAATTTTCTATACAAAGTGTACATTTTTAACTATAACCATTTCATTCCTCATAACAATCTTTTGATAGGCGTGACCTATCTTAACAGACAATAATATTAAATTAAAAATTTTAAATTCCGATGCTTTTATAGGAATAGAAGAAACACTACTCAATTGCTTTCTATCGGAATAATATGGAAATTAAATTTACTTACGACCAAAAGTGACTTTGTAAATTCCGGAGTACAACTTCAGCATCAGAAGAATTCACAAAAAAGCAACAATCACTAAAATTATTTCCATATGACGACCTGTGTACGCTGTGTACGATAGAAATCTAAATTATGCGCCAAACCCAAACTAAAACTGGAAGAAAATATCCTCTTCGTATTAAACGTCTAAATAATAATAATAATAAACACCCTAATGCAAAATAACCTCTGCTACAAATAAAAATCAAACTAAAAACAAATTGATTATTCCCGCCTTTTCGTTGGCGCCAGAACGCCGACGGAAATGGCTAAAATAGGTTTGTAGAAATGACTAATAATTTACTTTTAAAATAGCATTCTAATGCTAAAATAGAGAAAAACACAATTTCTGCTTCCTTTTCCTTCTAATCAAAATGTTCAATATAGTGATTTGAAAAGGAATAAGTAATGTTTAGGGGGGGGGGGGGGGAGTTCTTTTAATATTTTATATTCGTTGATAAATAAAATTCATAGGTTTCAGAAAAAATGAGTCCGAGACCGAGCACTGTCTCATCTCTAATACAAGTATTTAGGAAGAATGACTCCAGGCCGGACTCGACATGGAAGAAAAACAAGTCAGGCTCGAACCAAAGAAGGCAGAAAAATAAAGATCAGGACACGGCCCGGCTCTAAAAGTCAGAAGACCTGACCCAGCCTGACCCTAGGGTGGGCGGTCACCCCTTCGCCATCTCCCCCCCCACACACACACACACACCTTAGATCCACCATTGCCTGATTCATGAATAGGTGCGGCCCGACCCGGGCCGCGCCGCGCCGACCTTGAGTTTCAGCCTAAGTCCTATTCCATGAAGATCTCTCATGTTGGTTTGAAAACCTTCATGGTCCAAGGGGGGGGGGCGATGGGATCCGCCATTGGTATCAAATGAAAATACAGTTGACTCTTAAAATCAATCTCAAATTTTTCCGTAATTTAAAAAGTAAATTTCATGTACATGTTTGTGACTTAATGAATAAATGCATGAAATTTGCAGAAATTACTATTTGTGATCTGGCGAATCGAACAACGTTTTTCAACTTTCTGCAAAAAATGTACATCTTTAATTATAACCTATTTCTTTCTCATAACAATCTTCCGTGATTGATATGTGCCTGAAAATCAACGTAAAATTAAAAAAATGACTTTATTATCTTAAAGGTCCGATGCGTTTACAGGAAAAGAGAAAACACTGAACAATTGCTTTATATCAGAATAACATAATAATTATTTTTACTTACGCAGAAAAGTTGACTTCGAAAATGTATATCGTCCTCAGCATGAACAGACTTCATGTTGACAAATAGATAGAACAACAACTAATTTTCATATGAAAAACGACTATGACTCGTGCACAATAGAAGATTAAGCAATTTGCAAACCTCCAGCTAATTTTCGTCTATTAATAACAGAAGAAAGTACAATCTCCACGTTATGTAACTAAATAATAAATAAATAAATAAACGATCCTGTTAAAAAATATATGCTAACGAAAAGCCAACAAAAAGCAAATTCATATCTGTGTTTATTTTGAGTGGCGCCATTCAGTAGGTCGTCGTCGGAAATTATGTAGACATAAATCTGTAATTATCACAAATTTTCATTTGAAATAGCAAGGAAATGCTAAAATAAATAAACACTACTTCAGTTCCCCGTCATTTTGATCTAAATGACTTATTTGAAAAGGAATAAGTACGCAATTTTAAATGGAAATTTTTTCAATCTTTTTACGCATGGATAAATATAATTTTTCGACTTCAGAAAAAATGAGCCCGAGACCGTATCAGGCCCGGGCTGAGCCCATCTTATCTCTATTCCCCATATTAATTTGAATTTTGCGTCTCATTATTTCTGATTTTCAAAGGAAGCAGATTTGTGAGACCCCCTCCGTTCCCCAGGCTAATCACACGGGGGAATTATCATTTCACATCTGTATTTCCTTTCTTTCTTTCTTTCTTTCTTTCTTTTTTTTTTTTTTTTTTTTTGTTCCTATTTAAATTTTAGATTACAAAAGCAAAGATATAAATAGTTTCTATCCTTGTCGAGAATTTGCGCTAATTTCTTAAAGAATTGCAAAAACATGCATGAGAAAGAACGATGTTAAAAAAACTTCCATAAACAAAAGACATTAAATTGGGATTAAAAAAACAACTTTTTGACTTGCTGTGACTAATACAGATTCTAATAAATGTTCTAATTTTAAAAAATATAAAAAAAAAATTAAAAAAAAAAAAGAAGTTTTGAGTAACTAATTGCACTAACTTGGCTTTCGATTTTCTTCTTTTTTTTTTTTTATAAATTTCGATTTTTAAAAATAATCAAGCTTGGGTCTGCGTGAGCGGGGGGGTGCCCGGGCACCCAGGGCACCCCCCCTGGCTACGCGCATGATTTAGATAATTTATGTGTATATAATAGGAGCTTTTGATTCTGTATTTCTATGCTTTAAACAAAGCATTAACGTTTGTGTGTTTTTCGTTATCATTGGGAGTACTTAGCCGATTTAAAAAATAATATGGGCAAAAAATGTTGGTAACTATCTTTGCTGCAAAATATACCATATTTTGCGTAGGAACAATAATCACCATCAATGCACGAGCAAAAAAAGTTCTAAAATTGAGAATTTTTTAATGTCGATATGACTAAAAATTTAAATTTTTTTTTTTTTTTGGTGGCAACTTTTAGGATATAATATTCTTGTTATGAACGATTTCTAAAATATTCGACAATTTAATTTCACAAATTAAACATTTTTTTTCTAGAAAAAGTTTTAAACCCAATTTATTGAGAATATTGCAATTTCTAGGATACTGTTGGGGTCAGAAACTATAACTTTGGCATCACAGTAACTTATAAGATGTAAGTGCTCGTTTAGGACAAATTTTTAAAAAAGGATTTTTTTAACTGATATCGACAACCTCATTGCATCCGTGGAAAACAGATATTCAACATTATAAACTATTCGGACGGATTTCACACCGTATAAAATACACTCCATTCTCTTCAAACATAATAGTTTATGTTATTTATAGTTTCTCAAATCGGTGCGAAGCTTCTGTTTATGCTCATGACATCATTTCAAAGAGTTATATTTCCAATATAGGAAAATTTGGTGTTTTATTTTCTGTATTACTTTTAACATTTTGCATATTTCCAATTTTATATCCATGCATGGTTTGCTTTTCTTTTATAAAAATAGTATATGCAACTTTATATATAAGATTTTGTAATTCTATGATTCAATATGCTTATTTTCATCATATTTTATTACAATGAATGACCAATTAAAGGTAACATCTCATTTTCTTTACTTATCGCAAGTTATTAAATGTTTATTCTCAGCAATATCGCTCAGACTAATCCCTCTGAGGGAAGTCCTAGTTTCAAGTTACTGCAATGGGTGTTTCAACTCTCGGATGTTATGTTCTGAATAGAAAGCACGCGAAAAACTTGTTTATATTTAGGTACTAATGCTGATTTTATGATGTATATCAACGAGTAAAGTAAAATGTAAGTTAGAGTTTGAGCTTACCCAAGATCCTAATATATCAGGAAGAGATAAGATTTCTTACCTAGAAACAAAACAAAAAATAGAACATTAATACTTGCACTTTTTAATATAATATAATAATAATGCGATATTTTAAAAATATTAAGTAGTTAATTGAAAATTATGCATAAGTAAGCATTCAAAAATCATGCTAGAACAATTTTTTGATCGTAGAACATCCCCCCCCCCTCCCTCCAAACTCCTACCTGCTCCTCGCTCATTTCTATGATATACGTAGTAAGAAAATTCACCGTTATTTCTAGCGTTCTAAACTAGTGTTCAGTGAACCCAATTTAATTAGAATTAAACTGTTAGTGTTAGTTGCTCTTTTTGATACAAGATGGCAGCACTATGTACTGTGTTCTAAAGTCAGAACCATGATGTCATGAGTTAGTTGGCTCTCGGATTTTGATGTGTCAAGAGCATAAAAGATGCTTTTGTTTTACATTTCATTTTTGAAATATATTTTTATTTAACTTCGCCCAAAGTTGGCTGGGATTATTTATTTAAATTCCTCCTTTCATATAAGATGAAAGTATTTATTAGAAGTTTTCTTGGAGCATTTTAATTGGTTTAAATATGAAACCAGAAGTATTATATAATTAATTGTTTTGTAATGTTTGTGTTTGTAAATTTATGTTTGAGAAATGGCCTGTGTTATAAAAAATAAAAAGTTACAAAAATCTGGAGTATTTTTACTGGAATATTCTCAACAACTAGTATAATCGAAGATCGCACAAAGGGTTTTGTTTAATATTCCAATCTTACACAATCTAATATTTCTTTCATAACTCTTTACACTTTAATGGATAAATCTTAATCATCAATTTATAATTACTAAACGTTTACATAGATGGCCTCACCATTAAATGGTGCCATCCACCAAACGTCCACCATCTTCTCCAAATTGTAATTTTCGTTTTCATTTTATTTTGTATTAAAATAACACGATGATTTCTATTCCTAAATACTGATGGGAACCGTGCCTACGGTAATTAAGTTTTTTTCATTAAGTATATGCATAAGTATAAGAGTCCCTGCAAATCAACAGTAAGAATCTGTCTCAGTGTTGAAGTCAGACACTTTTCTTCGGGGGGGGGGGGTTATGCCCCCCCCCTCCTGGTCCTTTACTGAAATTAAATAACTTTATTAGGATGAGCGAAACGAATCCTCTAATAGGCTATACAAATTACATTTTGTCGTACACTTTACAAAAAATATTTAGTATTTAGACTTGAAATTAAACATAAGACTAAATTATGATGTGTAAATTTGCACAGTATTATTATTATTATTTTACAGAATAAGCTTTAAAAATATTATTTTAATTAATTTATTTTACAGGTTTTTCTATTACTGACGCATTTTTGTAAATAAAAAATGAAACACGTTTTCGGTAAAAAAAAAAAAAAAAAATAATAATAATAATAAAATAAAATAAAATAATAATAATAATAATAATAAATCTCGGAGTTGGTAACTATAGATAGAATCATGATTAATTAAATAAATAAAATATATTTTCATTATTTCAAAAACCTTTGGAGACTAAAATTGAAATATTTCCACATGAAAAATGAATGTAAAATAGTTTGACGAATTTATAAAAAAAATGAATATTATGTCATAACTTTTCTTTACAAGATATCTAGCTAAAAATGTAAAATGAAACAAATAACTTAGAGGATTTTTTTAAAGCAAGTATTACATCATATTGCAAATGTAATGAACGAAAGGCGAGTGAATATGACGACATTTTATATTTTAGAAAATAACTACAGAATTTATACTTCAAAACGTAAAAGAACATTAAACTTTCTTACATTAAAAATTCGTGTTATTAGAGAGGAAAATATACTTTTAATAGAATACTTTATTGGAAACGGTGCATATTTTGGTGGTCATTCCTTTTAATCATATAATAATTTCACGATTTCTTTCATGAAATTTTTAAAATAACCTTTATGAAAATTATAGTATATATTTAATTAATTAAAATTTGTGAAAATTAAATTATTTTCATTCAATTATAAAAGTATTTTTTAGTGTTAAGAATTGAAATACACAATTTATTCTTATTACGTGAAATAATTTGCGCAAACGAAGTTTAGGCATTTAAAAAAATTATACCATAGTTTTTTTTTTTTTTTTTTTTTTTTTAAGCGGCAACAAAAGAGTGATAAATAAAATTAATTGTTAAATTCGTTACATAAAATCAAGGCCCCCTTATCATAATATCATGATATTATGATAAGTTAGCCTTGCATAAAATGTTATTCAAATTCGAAGGTAGAAAATTGAACAAACTAAAACATATTTAACTACTAAAAATGTATTTCTTAAAAATACAAAACATTGCTCAATGGTGCATTTTTTTTGCAATGGTGCATTGGTTTTGTGCACCATTGAGCAATGTTTTGTTTTTTTTTAAGAAATACATTCTTAGTAGTTAAATTTTATGGTGCAATTATCGAGTACTGATGAACCACGTTTTATAGAAACCTGGACAGGACTGCGCATGGGCAAAAAGAGCGAGTCCATGTCGAAAATGGGTAAGTTCGTACCATCTCGAGATGAGTTTGTTTATTAAACATCCTAGATATGTCGAATTTTTTTGGCAAATACCTTTTTGTTTCTGTAATTGAATGATCTGTTTTTAAATATTACATTGTAATTCTGTTACACTAAAACGAGTTATAAAAAGGCAAATATAATAAAAAAGATGATTTAAAGGTATGATTATTAAACTTAATAACTTTTTTCATCGCAATATAGCGTAACTTAATTTTTTTAGAATTAACGGCTGCATGGCGTGATTTTAAAACTTGCCAGATTAGAAAATTTTTAAAATTATTTTTGGCATTATTGTGTACATTATTTATTTATATTATTTGCATGCATTGGATATGAATATGGCGCAGATATCATATACGTAAAAGGTTTTGTACATTTTTTTTCCAACGTCAATTTGGCGAAAACCTCATTTTCGAATACTGGTTAAATATACGTTTTAAAATTATTTTCTATTATTCAAAAAAAAAAAAAAAAAAAAAAAAAAAATTAAAATAAAATAAAATAACTAAATAAATAAATAAATAAAACAATTTATATATATATATATATATATATATATATATTAAATTTTAAAAACTAATAACTAGAAAAAAAATATTTTATATAATTTGAAAAAAGAAAAATTAAGGTAAATAAACAGTTTATCAAAAAATAAACAATATCAGTGTTACCATATTCGGCAAAATAATGTCATTTTGGCGTCAAGTAAATCCCAGTGAAAATATGATATACATGTGCCCTGAATATTTAGGTTGTTAGAATTGGCGAATTTCTTGTATAGCCGCCAAGTCAGATGCCAAGCAATCGTTAAAACTGCGTTTTAGCCATAAATATAAATGTAAAAAAAAAGAAAAAGAAAAAAAACATGCTTTTATTAAATATTCATAAAAATGTAAGAGAAAATATATAGAGTGTCTCACAAAAGTGATGGGACACTTGTGCTTTATAAAAAGAAACTGCAATAAAATAAACAAACATGTGCAAAAATTTTTTGGGTGTGTTTCATATTTAAAGTTTGTAACAATTATTACATAACATACATTTTGTCAAAATATTAAAATATTAATTTAGTAAAAATACAATTGTTCAGAACGGAGCAAAAAATGGCTCACATAAGTGATGGGACACTTACTTTTCCATCAAATATTTATCCAAAAATTTTACTTTTTAAAAGGTTTTAATATTTTGTTGGATTTCCTTTTACTTTTAAAACATGATTTAATCTTTTTGGGATGGATTCGACTAATTTTTTTTGTGATTTCTGGAGTGATTTTACCCCATTCTTCTTGAAGCACCGATTTTAGTTGTTGTTTTGAAGAAATGGTGTGTTTGCGAATTCTTGATTCCAATTCTTGCCAAATATTCTCTATGGGATTTAAGTCTGGAGATTGTGGAGGCGTTTTTATTATTTCAGGACAGTTATATAGCAGCCAGAGTCTAACGTTCAGAGCAGTGTGCTTGGGGTCATTGTCCTGGTAGAATTTAAAATCGTTATGAAGGTTCAATTTTCGTGCTGAAGATTTCAAATTTTGCTTTGAAATATCAATATACTTGTACTGATCCATTATACTGTCAATAAAAACAAGATTACCAACTCCAGCGGACGACATACGCCCCCATACCATAACTCCTCCTCCACCATGTTTTACTGTTGGTACCAAGTTCTGTTTGCGAAATTCTTCCCTGGGTTTTCTCCACACCAAGATTCTACCGTCAGAACCAAATATATTAAATTTACTCTCATCAGCAAATATAACTTTATTCCAGTAATCAGAATTCTTATTTATGTTGGATTTTGCGAAAGCTAGTCTGAATTTTCTATTCTTTTCACTTACGAAGAATTTTTTCCTGGCTACTCTACCGTGATATCCAGCAGATCGAATTACCCTTCTAATAGTCTCAGGATTAACAATTATTCCATATAATGCTTGTAAATCAGTAGCAACTTTTGAAGCACTATTTCTTGGATTTTTTTTAATATTTCGAACGATAATTCGCTTTATTCCATTGGATAGCTTTGATGGTCGGCCAGGTCTTCTTTTATCCTGAATCATATGATTCTTTTTATATCGTTTAATGATATTGAAAACTGTTGAACGACTCAAGTTAACTGTTTCAGTAGTTTTTATAATAGTTTTTCCACGTTCAATTTGCAAATTAATAACTAATTTTCGAATTTCAGGCGAAGTTTCTTTTCGTTTAGCATTCATGGCTACATAGAGCTAAAAAACACAAAAATTCCAAAACAATCTGGAGAGAAATACTGCAGACGATTTTATAAATTATTGCCAATTGCTTTTAAGTAAAAATAAAACCCCAAAAAATATTTTTATTGCTTATTTCAGACGATTTTTGTTGCATATATAATGGTGTCCCATCACTTATGTGAGCTATTTTTTGCTCCGTTCTAAACATTTGTATTTTTATTAAATTAATATTTTAATATTTTGACAAAATGTATGTTATGTAATAATCTTTACTAAATTTAAGTATGAAACACACCCACAAAAAAATGTGTACATGTTTTTTTAATTTATTTGATTAGTTTCCTTTTGTAAAGCACAAGTGTCTCATCACTTATGTGAGACACTGTATATAATTGATAGAAGGTGCACAATCTATTTAATTTAAAATAAGATTTTACTCAGAGCAAAAAATAGAAAACAATATTTAATATCATTTCCATGAATACGTAGAAGCAATCTCGGCCTCATAGGCTGTTCTCCCCAAAGTCTCAATGGAATCGGCTTGGCATTCTGCCAAGTCAGGACCTTACAAGAGTGGTATATCAGTATGTGTTTATAAAACATATTTATTATTAAAAAATAATTACTATTAGTATTATTTTTAATATTTTAGCCATTTAAAAGCAATTTATAGAATTTGGCTGAATTTATATTTCTAAAATTAAAATACGTCAAAATACAAAATAACGTTTTTGTTTTAAGGATGCAAAAAAATATAAAAAAGTATTTTTAATTTCAAATAGTTATGAGATAATGCTTCGCGAATCCAAACAAAGCATGACTTTTGCTAGTCTTTTAATGAAATCCATTAGAAAGCGAAAAATAATTATTTTAAATGGAACATATTCTTTTCAGCGAATTTAAATTGTCTTGTTTTATGGGAAAATAGCAACAAACTGTAGGTATAATACTAAAACACAAGCAAAAGAAATGTCAATTTCCTCTAACATAAATTAACTTTAATATAGTAACAGTGTTACTTCCATAACACAATAATGAAATGAAACAAATGAATCAACAAGGGTTAAACTTTGGACTTGTAAAAGTAATAACAACAACGCCACTTCCGCGCCAAGTTTCTCGCCAAATTACGTTCGGGCTTTCCCAAGGATATCCATCTCGTGTCTGCCCTGTGAAGACCTCTTTCTACGGCGTTATCGGTAGCCATTGGAATACGTCTGCGAATTGCAATTTTGCAACACACCATGGGAAAAAGGGATAAAAGCTGCCGATTCTTGGACTCTAGCCAAAGATGCGGCAAGGATCCATAAAACTCTCCACTCCCACCCCCTTCCTCCTCCAGCTGTAACTCTTTTATTTTATCGTCTGCTATGTTCGGAATGGATTTGCAAATGCAAACAAAATTGACATTTAAGACTAAAGCTGTATTCACTAGTGCAAGAGATTGAACCAATATTTGTTAAATTACATGTAAAAGAGTAAATGGTATTCCGGATAATCGAGTCTGTAATTTTAAAGAAGAAATGCTTCCTCTTTTCTCCAGTTGCCCTTGTTTTATTTTATCGTCTGTCGTATTCAGAATGAATAAAAAGCAAACAGAAATGACATTCAGAAATGATAAAGCTATCTTCGCTTTTGTACATACAAACGATAGTTTCTCTGGATGTTGAGCTTGGTATCTATTAAAACATTAAAGAAAAAAAAAAAAAAAAAACCTATTCGCCGTTTATACTAAACTTTTATGAATGGAATTATTGAAAATAGAATAGAAATCATAGTAAAACTTCTCTCATGCATTAAAATCAGTCACTTTTTGAATCGAATTTTGGCATCAACTATATTATAATACATAAACAATGCATTTATTGCACGATATCAAAATCATCATCTTTTTAAACGAAAAGTAATTTTGAAGGAATAGTCTGATTTAATCGAAATAAAACTAAACGATGAAAATAGACACTAATCGAATTTGTAAAAAGTCGATTAAAAGAACGATAATTACCGAGAATAAAATAACTGATGACAATCGAGTGATATGTGTTTTCGATAATAACAAAGAGAAATCTATTTTTTTTCGGCGTGCAAGGTTGACTTTTTAATGATATTTTACTAATTCCGAATGTTTCTTTTAAAGATACTATGTTAACGAAATCAATGTAACTGTTCAGTTAGTTAGCAACATAGGAGCAGGGAGAGAAATTGAGCACCTGGGATAACATATTCCTACTTTCCTCTCCATAGATATATTCACATAAAAAATGAATTTTAGAAGCTATTAATTATCAAAATCGCCATTTTCAAATTAAATAATATTTTTAATGTTAAGTATGTTTATAACAACTTAATGTTTAATTAAATAATTCCATTAAAGTTTTATAATTAATTTCGTTTTTTAAATCAAATTAACGTTTAATTAACAATTACGTACTATTAATGATTTTTATGGAAAAATATTTGCTATTCAGATAATCACACATATAAGTAACTGCGATGAAGCGCGTTACATTATGTTTACGGGAGCCTACACTAGTCAAGCGATATGTATCATACATATGTAATCTAATATTAAATCTATTAGAACGGGCGGCGGCGACACGAATGACTACGTCATCGAGTTACGGGATGAAATCATGATGTAGGACAAGATTATTAGGTGTAGATTAAGGAATGACTGGTCAAAAATGCGTCATAATATACAATACAATTCATGATATGCCGAATCGGTCGTTTTCTCGCTTACTAATAAGAATCTTTTCCTAAACCATCGAATTAGCGTGAAAGTCGATTGCAAATTTAAGTAATGTAAAATACGTCTTTAGATTTTGTATTGTACATTATGAAGCATAATCCGTTATAAATTTCAGTACACCGAAGGTTTGTACCAGGATATGCGCAGGCAGACCGAAATATTCTTAAAATACTTTATTTTACCTTTAATTTGGCACCAATTTCATCCCGTAACTCGATGACGTAAAATTGACGCCAAAATAGCGAGTTGGCGCCCGCTGTTACTCATATCGTACCAAGAAATGACGAGGCAGACCAGTCATTCCTTAATCTACACCTAATAATCTTGTCTTACATCATGATTTCATCTCGTAACTCGATGACGTAGTCATATTGAATTTTACATTATAACGTCATTTTTTGTTATAAATTTCAGTCTGCCGAGGGTTTGTACCAGAATATGCGCAAGCAGACCGAAATATTCTTAAAATACTTTATTTTACCTTTAATTTGGCACCAATTTCATCCCGTAACTTGATGACGTGAAAGTGGCGCCAAAATGGCGAGTTGGCACCCGCTGTTACTCATATCCTACCAAGAAATGACAAGGCAGACCAGTCATTCCTTAATCTACACCTAATAATCTTGTCCTACATCATGATTTCATCCCGTAATTCGATGACGTAGTCATTCGTGTCGCCGCCGCCCGCTCTATATAGTAGCGTGTTCGTTTCAAATTTCAAGTTTGCATTTCAAAATTTTGAAAGAATTTCTTTTGCATAGGATATTTGTGGTCGATCTCTTATCGGTATCTTTTTTATAAAGACACTTTTATTTTTGAAATCAGTTTTGAAATTGACAAAAACGTTAGAAAAGGGAGTAGAGGTGATACCGAAATCGAAAAACTATTTGATCTCAGTTATCCTATGCATAAAAATTCTACATTATGCAAAGTATATTCTTTCCGTATAAATATATAAAACTTAAAATAGGGGGAGGGCAATCCCCCCCCCCCACACACACACACACACACCATCACCAGTTTGAATTTCTTTGCGCCACTGGATAGCAATGAATATAAATGTGCTAGAAATAAACAGTTGGATTTGTCAAGAAAATGATTTCAAACATTTTAAATTGAATTTCGTTTAAGACCCAGGGGCTTGAACACAAACATTTTCACACTTAAAACAGCTTTCATTAACAGCATATTTTCTACTTATACGTCTAAGTTCACTTATAGAACCATTATCAACTACCACGTGCCACTTCCATTCTCCTCCCCCTTTCAATCTAAAGCGGCACGTGACACACGTCTCTCGGTAAAGTAATAACACCAAATCCAACACCAGGAGGGGCGGTCAATCTTTTTGATCGGCCATGCTTATCGCAGCATACACTACAGGAAGCAGACGATAAAATAATTTATGACGTCATTTCTTTTTTTTTTTTTTTTTTTTTTTCCGTGATGAGGAGCCATCGACGAACGGATGTAATGAAGACAGCTGTTTTTGCGAAATGTAATTTATAAGCATAATTGCCAACCTGGGGGTCCCTTTTCCTCTCTCTACACTTTTAGATGTAAAATGCGTTGTTAGGAGAACTTAAGGGGGGGGGGAGGGGGGTTCAGGGGGCAGATTAAAATCCACTCTTAGGTAGAAATTTAATTAGATTTGACTTGTATTAAATTTTCTATTAATTAAAAGGGGGTGTGTCGGAGGGGGGGGGGACGTCTGTCATTTTTTAGGGGCGATAAAAGAAAGACCATATAGAAGTTACGTATGTCATATAGAAGAATATGTGGGCACTACCCTTTTTTAGAGGTCCACACGACCCGGGCCTAGTTGATTGTCCAACGGGTCGAGCAGGCAGAATAAATACAAATTTTTTTAACCTGCGAAGATTAAAAAAAAAAATAATAATAATTAAGCAACCCGATATAATACATTCAAAATGATCAAACAAAGCTAAATATCGAAAATTTTCAATGGTCATAACTGGTAATTTTTTTTTTTAAATTTATTTATTTTGTATAAATTGAGTCAGGTCAGGTTGGGCCTGATTTCATTGATTCAGGTCCGTCCTGTGTTTATTGATTTTTGAACGGAACGGGTCGTGAAGTGCGAAATTAGAAATCGATTGAGGAGGATCCAACCAGTGGCGTAGCAAGCGGGGGGCGGAGGGGGCGGTCCTCCCCGGGTGTCACCCTCTAAGGGGTGACAACCATTCTCTTTTTGCAGATCTATAAATAAATAATCTTAGAAGATTTTGGAAAATAATTCTGAAATAAAATGAAAATTCTAGTGCACGATGCAACAGAGTTAATTTTCTTTTCTTTGAGAATGTGATTTTTTCGTAAATAAGATATGCACCACAGAACAAAAACCAATTTATCCAACTAATGAGTAGTGAAAGCAAACTTTAAAAGAAAGACTTACCTTCTACATATAGACACCGCATTGACTTATGCGGATTATGGGTTGAGTGATAAGTCGCTCCTGTGATTTTTTTTTATGCAAGAGGACAAAAGGTACATAAGAAGTGTTATGGTCATTTGTTGTAATAACATAGAATTGGGATTGAAAAGATATAACGGATGGGGCGGGAGTGACACCCTGGTAAGTAGGGGTGACACCTTTTACATCCGCCCCGGGTGCCGGGTGTCACCCATTCTAGCTACACCACTGGATCCAACTTTCAGTTCTTAGACATGTCCGGAAAAAGGTAGCTTACTTTCTCACCTGTCCTGGAAATTTCAACCCGTTCAGACCTTTACCATAATTCCTTATGTACTTTATAATGCGGAAATGCCACGTAATTTATTTCACTAATTACAAATATTAATGGCGATATTGTTTTGAGTGTGTATGGGGGGAGGGGTAAGATCGAAACAAACAAGTGGTGGGGAGAGGAGGCATGTGCCCCGGGCGCCAGAAGAGAAGGCGAATAGACTAAATGAAGATTTAGTTTATCGATTATTCTCACGTCTATTCAGCATGATATTGCTCTAAAATCACTCTGTTATCGAATAATGTAAGAATGATAAGCATCAATTATAAGCCATAATTTTTTTCGATTCAGTTTTCAAAGTTTTAGTGACTCAATATGAACTAAAACTTTGTTCGTTTGTTTTAAGCACATAAATATGAGGAACTTATATTTTTGTATAAGTTGTCAGATGAAGAGGCCTAGATAAAAGCAAAGACTTTTTAAAATACTGTCAAACTGGGCGTTTTGAACCGAATTTCAGACGCGGCAGCTCGAGAAAGGAAGGAAAATGCATTGTCACGCGACAAGAATAATTTATAACTCGATAATTTATTTATCGAAAAATGAAAATTTCTATTCTATTCCAAACAACTTCAGTAGTTGAGCCAGCCCGTTTTATGCCTTTACAATTAAAATTGAGTTTCGCACTGTTGAGTATGGAATTTGAGAACTACCTTATATAAGTTATATTTTAAGGGGAGGGGGGAGGTCTACGAAGACAATCGGTGGAAGGATGTGTGAACACATTAGTATTGTCTTTTTTTTTTTAAGTAGACGAGTAAAAAATAGTAATAATTAAGGGTGTATTTCTATTTAAACTGCTTATTTTCCGATTTATTTTTTAATTCATTTTTGCTCTCAAATACACCAAACTTTCAAAATCTCTTATTTGGAAAGTACACAAGGTGCCGTGATTGTCGATTCTTTGATAAATGCAGAAAATACTGCAAAAAAAGCAATCAAAAACGGCATTTCGAACCGATTTTTCCCAAGCAGGATCTGGGAACGAAAAAGAGGGTCATACTGAGAAGGTAATTGTTTATAACTCAAATTCTAATGAATTGAGCGTAAAAAGACATCACACGGCACCTCATACGTTCCTTCAAGAATCCCCTCAGCAAGTTTCATGTTTCTACTTTTAAAAATGTGTCTGAAATTGTATCAGAAAATTTCGAGCTGTTGAAGGTGGAAAAGCGTTTTTTCGAATATACCCTTAAAATAATAAGCTTTGAACATACGATTTACCCCCACCCCCTAAGAAGGAAGAAAGTACGGTTTCAATCCAAAGGCACATTGATGACAATATTCCAGCTAGCGTTCAATCCTTGTGTATATTTTATTTAATTATTTATTTTTATTGTTGTTTTGGCAACATCAGGATGAACCTTCACAACGCATCTTCCCAACGGCCAGTCAGCAGAGCACCTGGCTCAGGTCATAAATGGGAGATTACGGAGAAATACATAATCACACGAGTACATAAACACGTGCTGACAGATTAGGCATACGACATGCAAAAAAAAAAGAATAATAATAATAAAAAAAAACTTGCATGCCAAGAGAGCGTGTCCGGGCACAATAACAAGCATATTAAAAAGGTATTCTCTCCGGAGCTACCCCTTTTTTTTCCTAGGGACAGATGGACAGCGATGCATGTAAAAGCGTTCCGAACACCTGCCGGTCCGTCCGATGGATGATGCAACGAGTTTTAACGGGCTGTTAGAACGAGATGAAAACAATTAAATGAGCAGGAATCCGATGCTTCCACGAATTGTAGAGTTGTTATTTGTAATCAAATATTGCTCAGTCCGGAGTTATTATATTTTCTCTTGATCCCGAAATCAGCCCACTTCAACAGTAAATTTAGTCCTCATCTTAATACAAATGTGGAAATATGATATACAATTTTACTTCAAATATAAAGTTAATCTTTAGGTTGGTAAGTATGCAGTCATTCGTATTCTAATGTACAGGGTGTCCCAGAAATATTGGGACAAAGGAGGAGGAGTGAACATCACAAGGATTCATATAATTGCATAACAACCCATGACCGGAAACGTTTTCCTGGCGCGGTTGTCACGACACAAAATACAAGAGAGAAAGGACACGAACAGGGAGAGAAAACACGTTTATCATTCTTACTGCTCCAAAAATGCTGGGACAACGTGTTAAACTGCTGAGGAACTTGTTGCACGCATTGTGGCAGCTGCTGGAGAAGTTCGGGACACTCGCGGTATTTTCTAGAGAACATTGGATTTTCAATGCATGGGAGATGCGCCTCCATGCATCATGCTCTGGGATCGTAACTTCGAACACCTACTTTGATGATGATTTTTGTCTCTTTAAGGGTGTATTTCTATTCAAACTGCTTATTTTCCGATTTATTTTTTAATTCATTTTTGCTCTCAAATACACCAAACTTTCAAAATCTCTTATTTGGAAAGTACACAAGGTGCCGTGATTGTCGATTCTTTGATAAATGCAGAAAATATTGCAAAAAAAGCAATCAAAAACGGCATTTCGAACCGATTTTTCCCAAGCAGGAGATTTGGAAACGAAAAAGAGGGTCATACTGAGAAGGTAATTGTTTATAAATCAAATTCTAATGAATTGAGCGTAAATTGACATCACACGGCACCTCATACGTCCCTTTAAGAATCCCCTCAGCAAGTTTCATGTTTCTACTTTTAAAAATGTGTCTGAAATTGTATCAGAAAATTTCGAGCTGTTGAAGGTGGAAAAGCGTTTTTTCGAATACACTCTTAATATTCTAATACTTTTCCTTAGTTTTCTGCTGTACTAAGGATAATAAACATGATTTCTCTTCTTATTCGTGTCCTTTTTTTCTTGTGTTTTTTGTCGTCAATACCGCGCCAGGAAAATGTTTCCGAGCATGAGTTGCTCTGAATCCTTGTGATGTCCCGAACTTCCCCTTAAAGTTTGTCCCAATACACCCTCTATATGTTTTCTACATGAGGGAAAAAAACTAGTTGGATGTGCCAATCCTTAAACTTTCTTGTATCGCATACATCTTCACCCTTTATCTAATGCATTATGAATTCATGAAAATTTTAAATTTTAAAGCTTTTTACGTAAATTGTTTAAACTAAATTAAAAGTTTTGCATAATCATTTAATAAATTTTTGAAGTATATTAAGAAGGATTTAGAAAGATTAATTAAATTTGAATTTACAGGAATTTTGTACAATATATATAACCCCATTCAAATCTTTTATTTTAAATTGATTTCTTAGAATTTTGTAGAATTATAAAATGTACAAATAGGATGTTCTTACAATATAAATATAGAAATATTTCCGAATTCAAAAATCCCCATCTCCCTCCCTCAGAGCCAAGAAAGCTGAAAAGATACAAGGGCAAAAGAAATCATCCTTTTAAAAATATCTTTGTTTTATGTAAACAATAATGCTTTGGGACAAAATAAAGTAATATATCTGTAATTCTTTCCAAACAGTATACAATTAATGGACGTATTAAAAGAATTTTATAATAAGTAATTTTAATGGTACTTATAAGTACCGTCGGTAGATAAAGTTTTAATATATCAAAAAGTAGTTATACAAGTTAATACTTCAGGATTATTCTTTGAATTTCGTCTGAAATTTCTGCTTCTATCAATTAATCGGAGTCAAAACGAGTTAATCTTGAACAAGGCATTAACAGTGTAGTCTCGATAATCCGAGGTTCCGTTTAATTCGCAGTGTCAAAAATAAAAATTTCTATTGTTTTTCCCCTCCTTAAGTTCAACACATAGAACTACCGTCATTTTAACGGCTACCATATGAGTATGTTTTGGTTTAAACCAGAAATTTTAATATGAAATAAGTTTGAAAAACACAAAGAAGAAAAACGTTAAATAATGAAGTGAAACTGTTTTAAATCAAAATTCTGGTGCGAAATATTTTTATAAAACTTGACTCATATTTTCGGTAGTTCTAGTAATTAACCTCTTCACGACGAGTACCAAATTTTTAATCTATTGTCACCGATTTTTTAAAACCGTAATTTGTGCCTTATTAAATCGAGAAAATGCTCCGATTCAATAAGGCAAATTTTACAGTAAAATTTTACTGGTGGAGATAAACAAGGCATCTTAAGCCTTTTTGCGGCACGTATACGTGTCGCTCGTCCCCAAGGGTTTAACCGCTTCCCTGACTTGCCCAAACGTCATACGGACAACGTGACTTCACCAATCATGATTTGTTATTCTCACCAGTAAATTTTTATAGTAAATTTTGTATTATTTAATCCGAGCATTTTTCTGATTCACTTATAGGCAAAAATTTCTGTTTTGAAAATCCGGTGAAAAAAGATTAAAAATTCTGTAAAACATGCAAAAAAAAAGAAAAGAAAAGACATTATTTGAAGGTTTTTTCAAAAATATTGTCAGTTAAGTGGTTGATACAGCCACTGGATCAGAATGCTTGGAGAATTCAAAGAAAATCTATCAAGTGTGCCGTTTGTTGGAACAGTTAGTGCAGTCCGATATGATGAAAGTGTTGAGAATGCTTTGAAGAGAACATGAGAGATATTCTTTTCTAGCAAACCTCAGCGACGTATATCATTTTCATTATTTATAAAATAGTTTAATAAAATTAAAAAGTAGTCGCATACAATCCCCTTCCTTTACCATTAAGTAATAGAATTCTTTTGTGCGGCCCTGTAAATGAATAATAGCTAATTTTTTTTCACCGCATATTTTACACAATGCATATTTTAGTGCACTTCATAAATGCATATAAATTTTAACATATTTGAGAGGGTGTAACATTTTGAAAATTCATTTGAAACCATTTTTTTTCCATAGGTCGTAAACTTTTGTCTGTCCCTGTAAAAACACTAATCATGCTAGAAACTTCATTTTCAATAGGGTTCGTGCCAGGGTAAATGTCAATCCGAGTATATTTACGGGTGTTGGACCGAACAAACCGAAATCATAAACACTTTTCAACTTTGTTGGAAAGTGATAAAAATAAGAATATTAAAATGCTAGAATTATTCTGTCTTCCTTGGGGCAGATGGACAGCGTTGCCAATACAAGCGTGGCGAACACCTGCCTGTCCGATAGATAACAATACAAATGCGTTTCAACGTGCTGTCTGATCTGAACGGGTACGATAACAATTATATGAGTGGGAATAAAAAAAGTAATAATCAGTCTACAATTTGTTGGCCTTGTGTACACGAATTCGACAGTCATTTAAAAAGAGTGGTGTGCACAGGGCAGGGATTTTTATAATTCCCTGACCTGCAAACTTTTGAAAGGTCATAATAATTAAAATAAATATAATAATAATAACGCATACCACAAAAAGGCTCATATCGCTATCTAAAGTGTTGGATGCGCTCAACAGAAGTTCATAGTGGCCCGACCAGTGATGAATTCAGACACTTTTCTCCGGGAAGGGACATGATAGAGTTCCGGGGGAAATTTACACTTTCTGACCACTGAAAACACAAAATCTCAAAATTTTCGGGGGGGGGGGGGTTCATTGCTCCGGGGGGAATGTCCCCCCTTCCCAGGGCCCCCTGATTTCAACACTGAGCCCGACTCAAGTTCATTTGTGCCTTTCTCTATTGCCATGTGTTGATGGATACTTATGATTAATTCAACTAAAACGTCAAAATAAATGCAATAAATAATAATAATAATAAAAAAAAAAAAAAAAAAAAGATAATTTCACATCTCTTTCAAAAGTTTTTATTCCCCAACTTAATTAAACGCTTACAACGAAACGACCGAGTTCTGATTCCTCCATGAAGATCTTCAAACGGCAAATGCAAAGAAGAAGAAAAAAAAAAAGAAAGAGAAAATGACGACAAGTGTCTATTTTATCGCACGCAAATGATGTAAAAGAAAATCTTCAATTAAACTGGTGATTTTCCAATCCATATTTAATGATCTTTTGTTCTGCTTACGAATTATTTATTCGATTCGAATAATAAAAAAAAAAAAAAAAAAAAGAAAAAAAAGAAAAAAATCCTTAAACAGTATACCTTGTATTCCCGTTTCGGATCACATTACTGAAATAATAATAGAAAAGGTAGAAGAATGTCTTAGTGCACTTTGATGTCTAATCAGTAAGAAAACGGGGAAGGAAATTCCTCGAAAGATTCTACTGTTCTTGAAATAAACAAACACATGAAGAAAGCGTCGTCGAAAGTTACGTTACGTTACGTTACGTTATGTTACTCAACCGTTAACCTAACTAAATCAGTTGCACAATGTATTAGTTTCTTACACGGGCCACCCACTAGTCTAGCGGCACGAGACCTATACGTCCAATCAGAAGTCAGTTGACGTCACGGGGGCAGCACCTGCCCGACTTCCGGTGCGAGTCGGCCACGTGACTTTTCGCAGCTGGGAACAACGCCCTCGAAATGCAATAAAGAAAACTCTTGTTCCCTTTAAAACGAGTCAGCTGACAATGCGTGAAGGAAGGGTTGCCAGAAACACTCGCTTATCGCTGGAAGAAGATTGAGCTAACTTTATTTGGTCTGGGATTGCGTCACAAGCTATCCTGAGCTGTTGCTGAGATGTGACATTCAGCGACAGTGTCGCTTCGAGTTCCTAGGAAATTAAAACGATGTGATAGGATGTCTCTTTGGACCGGTTATTTCGAAGACATGGAGGCAGAAACACCTGACTGATCAAGAACATTTTCTATATTAAATATAAAATGGCAACTGCAGCTGCAAGCCGATTGATTATTCTCAAAAAAAGAAAGAAAAATTTCCCTGTTGAATAATTCTAAACATTTTCATGCATTTAGGGGCTTATTTTTAAATGTAGAAACGTAAAACTAGCATATCTACCGAAATGATTTGCAATCGAATAATATTTTTCTTTATTCAATAAATGGATTATGTTCTGAGTTATAATCGATTTTCGTCTCCTGACGAACGTTCTCGGTCATTTACGACAATCATGCCCGGCTCAAAATGTTCATTTTGACAGCATTTTCTAAATCATCATCAGTCTTTATCAAAAAATTGGAAAACACTATTCGATTTTGTAGGTTCTACATAAGGTATCTGCTGATTTCAACAGCTTGCGATTACAAATACATCCATGAATGTGTCAGAAAATTACGAATTTGAATTTTTGAACAAACAAACCTAAGTAAAACCAAAAAAGTAAAATAATACAAGAAATGAAAGTAAAATAAATAATTCAAAAAGACCGTCATTCTTGATTTTATTACTCTTAGGATACCCAACTCGGGCTTCTCGTGTTACAGAATATAGGTGAAAACTATATTTTTAAAATTTAAATCTCTAACAGATTTTTTTTACATTTAATATAAATTTAATGTCTTTCTAATGTTTTAAACATTTATGCAAGCACATATTTCTGTGGATGATACAGATAAAATCATAGAATATTAAAAGAATATGATAAGGGAAAAATATTTCTTGCTCAATTTCAATAAACAATAAACATTTCTAATCTAACATTCGAAACCGGAAAAGAAAAAAGCTAAATGTACATTAAAAATTATCCAATAAACATTTTTTATTCAAAAGAATCGAATAAAGAAAGCATTTAAAACTCAAAATTCATTCCGGTCAAAGCTTAAAAAACCGGAACTGTTTACATACCGATACCACCTTTAATCCGATAAATTCCAAATTACTTATTTACGAATCGGCATTCAGATTATAATCATATAAACGTGTCAGGAAAAATAAATAAAAAATAAACAAAACACGTTTTACACGGAAGTCAAGGTTAGGCCTTGACTTATTTAGTCACCAAGTATTCTATTACAATAGGGTCCTTCAAGATGAAAAATTCTTCTACTCAAAAGTGCGAGGGAAATCCCAGAAATCAGGGCGCATGCGTCATTTGCGATTTCTCATTCTTTTTCTCAGTGCAGACGACTAAATGAAGGCAATTATTTATTCTTGTAACAATTTTCTATGACTCGGTAAAAGTTTAGATAATAACAAAGATTATCGTCTGCACTTAAGATATCTAATCGAATATTATCCTTGGAAAAGATATAACTGGTAATTACGCAGAAAACCGAATTTTCATAAAAAAAAAAAAAAAAAAAAAAAAAAAAAAATACTGGCTTTTTGTTTATTAATAGAAAATTTGAAAAAGGCAAAATTTGAATTATGAATTAAACGAGAATCAGTGAACAGCTGTAGGGGTCAGGTGTTACTTTGAATTTCTTGTTGATCCTACCAAAAAATATCTATTTCCAACACTGCCTTAAAAAGTCCTGAATTTGCATTCCTCGAATTTCTAATTTTGATTGTCTTCAAATCTTGAAAATAAAAATCTTCGACAGTATTCTTTTCTATCGCTTCCAAAGCTGCCAAAAGTCTTCGATTTTTTGGATACCAGTATTTTAATACAGAAAATGCTGTTTTATTTAAATTTAATTGGAACGTTTGGGAGATTTAAAAGAATATCATTTTCTCTGATGCTCGTATTCACTATTTATCTCAACCTAGAAAACCTCAGATGCAAGGGCGGATCCAGCCCAGCCTCCAGGGGGGGGGGGGGGTCACAACTTTTGTCAAATGATTTAATGAAACAATTTTAAAATACATTAAATCTTGTGAAAACGGAATTACGATAAAAAGTAGCAAATTTCGCCGATCGGGCATGAAAAAAATTGTGAATTTTGTCGATTAGGCACGGAAGAGTCACGAACGTTGTCGATCGGACGTTTATCGGGCAAGGAAAAAAATCTAATTTTTTTATAATACTTGAAAAAATTGCAAATTTTGTTCATAGGTTGCGGAAAAGTCGCCTGTTTTGTCTGTTTACCGCGGAAAACAACGCGAATTTCGTTGATCGGGCGCTGAAAAATCGAAAATATCGTCAACAGGACATTGGAAAATCCCCAGTTTTGTCTATCGGCCTTCGAAAAATCTCAAATTTTATCTGTATGTCTCTGAAAAATCGCAAATTTTGTCGATCGAGCACAAAAAATCGCGAATTTTGTATATCTGATACAAAAAAACCGAAATTTCGTTAATAGGGCACGGAAAATCCCAAATTTTCTCGATCACTTCGTAAAAAGCGCGAATTTATTCGATCGGGAACGGGAAAATCGCGAATTTTATTGATTGGGAATAAAGAAATTGTTAATTTCGAGTTGATATGGAACGCAAAAATTGCCAATTTCGTGAATCGGGAAAGAAATTATCGCGAATGTAAGTCGATTCTCTTCGTAAAAAGAGCGATTCGGGAGATTGGGCACGAAAAACTCGCGAATTTTGTCGATTCGGAACGAAAAAGTCGCTAATTTCGTTGGGCATGGAAAAATCGAAGACTTTGCCGATGATACTGCAGAACAATAGCGAGTTTCATCAGTTTATCGCGAGAAAAAAAAATCAGATTTCATCAATTTACGGCAGGGAAAAAAATGTAGATTTCATCAGTCAGTTAAGAATCGAGAATTTTATTGTTCGGTGCAGAAAAATGCGTATTTCATGGACAAGAACGGAAAAAGGCGCGAATCTCGTCAATTGGGCACAGAAAAATCCCGAATATGGTCGATCGCTTTCGTAAAAAGCGCGAATTTAGTTGATCGGGAACGAAAAAAATCGCTTTTGGTAGGGCACGGAAAAATTGCGAATTTTGTCGATCGGGAACGAAAAAGTCCCAAATATGGTCGATCAGTTTCATAAAAAGCGCAAATATAGTCGATCGGGAATGAAAAAAATCGCGAATTACGTTGATACTGCGAACAAAAATTGACAATTCCATCGATAGGGAAAGAAATTATCGCGAATACGGTCGATCGCCTTCGTAAAAAACACGAATTCGAGCGATCGAGTACAAAGAACTCGCGAATTTTGTTGATGGGGTGGAAAAACCGCTAATTTTGTCGATGATGCGCGGAAAAATTAAAAAAATCTGAGTGGCTGTGGAACAATCGTGAGTTTCGTCAGTTTATCGCGAGAAAAAAATCACGGATTTCATCAATTAACGGCGGGAAAAAAAGCAGATTTCGTCAGTCAATTAAGAAAAGCGTATTTGACTGACGAAGTTCATGTGCGCAAAAGTTCGCATTTCATCGAACAAGAACGGAAAAATGTGCTAATTTTGTGGATTAGGCCGGGAAAATCGTGAATTTTTTCAACCAAGGGAAGAAAAATCGCAAATTTCGCAGACCATTCGTGGAAAAAAATCTCAAATTTCGTCGATTGCACCCAAAAAAAATCGTGAATTTCGTCGATTAGGAATCGAAAAATTGTGAATTTCGTGGATTGGCTTCGCAAAAATTGCGAATTTCACCGATCGGGTGCGGAAAAATTGTGAATTATGTCGATCAGGCGCGGAAAATTCCCGAATTTTCTTGATTAGTTTCGAAAAAAGCGCAAATTCTTTCGATTAGACGTTATTTTGCGTTCTTGTTTTAGCACTTTTTACTTACACTATGCATCATTCTTTGAAGAGCTCCAGGGGGGGGGGTCATGACCCCCATGATCTCCCCTTGGATCCGCCACTGCTCAGATGAACGTTCAAATGAAATCCATGATAACATTTGATAGGACATTATCAAGGAGATGCCAAATCAGGAATAAAGGTAAATACCGTTTGAGCATTCGACGAGGTTTTCGGTTTAACTCAGGGTCGAAGAAAATTGGTGAATACGAGCGTAAGATAATAATGGCGTGCAAAAAAGCCGGAGACTTGGCAATTCTACGCTTTTCCTCTGAATTATTAAACTCGCACTAGAGTTTCAATAAATTAGATCATCATATTTTTTCTTCAAAGAAAAAAAAATTGCATTTTCCTTTGTAATATTCATTCAACGCAGTGTTGCCAGATTGGGGATTTTGTCCCCATTTTGGGGAATTTTGAACCTCCAGGGGAATTTTTTGGGGACAAGTAAATCTTGGGGACATGTTTGGGGACTGTGACCATATTTGGGGAAAAACTTGGGGAATTGTTATCATGATTTCAATTTTTACTTTCAGACATTTGCCAATACTGGATCTGTCTCGGATTCAATTTTGGTTTGGAAAACGAAAATGAAATACAGAAGTAATAGATATAAATCTTTCTTGTTGGTCGTCCTCACTGTTTACATGTACTACAGATTCATCATGATCTGCATTGGGCTATCCGCCATCTGAATTTTCAGATAAGTGATTCAGATTTTCATGCCATCGTGGACAGAAACACAAGCACAGAAATACATTTCATTTAATAGTATAGATTTACACAACAAAAATAAAAACAACTTTATAACCTTTTTACTTTCTTCTATTTTCAATAGAAGAACGTATTGTAATCGAAATTTTTTATCGACTTCCGGTTTTCGACGGATTTACACGTTTTAGGAGTCAGAGATTCCAAAAAACAAGTTTTTACAAAATGTCTGTCTGTCCGTGTGTCTGTGTGTGTGTGTGACTGTGTGTCCGTGTGTCGCCATTCTACCATCAAAAAGTGCATGACGTTATGAATAGAATTGAACCAAATTTTTTGTGAATGATTTTTGCTGTGGCAAACAGGTCCTCCTTCAATTTTGAAATATTCCGCCGGAAGGGGGCACTACAATCACGATTTTTGAGCCATTTTCAATATTTTACCGACCAAAAGTATATGAAGTTATGCATCTAATTGAACCAATTTTTTTTGTGTAAGTGTATGGCTATGGCTATAGTTGGTCCTCCCTGAATATGAAATAAATCTGCCGGAAGGGGGCGCTGCAATAGCGAATTTTATGCCATTTTCAATATTGCACCACCTAAAAGTGTATAAAATTAGTCCTAGAATTGAACTAAAATTTTTGTGTATGAATATTTTTTGGTAAGGCAAGTAGGTCCTCCCTGAATTTCAAAAGAAAAAAAAATCTGCCTATCATTGTATTGTCCATCGGCTCGTGCAGAGACGGAAATTCGTTTTTACTCCGATTAATTGACTGAAGCAGAAATTAAGATGAAAATCAAAGTTGGTATGGTATTGAATTAAAATTATTAAAACATAAAAATGAGTATGCATTTTTAAAATATTAAAATGTACGTATGAGATAGAAGAAAGTGTTGGGATTAACACATCCAACAGTTTTTTTTTTTTTTTTTTTTTAGCTTTGAATATACATGCAAAATTCTGTTGACATTAAAAGCTTTTTTTTTTTCCATAAATGGGGAATTTTTACAAAAAAATGCTTGATTTGGGGAAAATATTAAGTTTAAATTTATTAAAAAATTGAAAATTGAGAGCTTGCTTTTTTGAGTAAAAATTGCGTTGGGGACTTTTTCAGAAAGAAGCCTTGATTTGGGGAAAATTTCGGAAATTTTGGGGAAATTGACTTTTGACAATCTGGCAACACTGATTCAACGCGAACCGCAAACCTCCAAATCCAATACGACTAACAGCAAAACCGCGAACGTTTGAGGTAGAGACAAATTGTACTAAACTAATGTTATCCGGTCCAATGCAGAACGCTTCATCTACATCAGTGGTTACTAACCTTTTATTAGCCAAAGTATTCCAATACATAATGGTATGGGGGGGGGAAATTTTTTGGGGGGCGTTAAAACTCTTTCACATTTTATGAAATAGATATACGTTACTAAGGTTTACTATAAGTTATTTCCTGTATAATAGAAAACAGACAGTATTTACAAGGACATATAAGGGATTTCGGTTACTAATATTATATCCGAAGTACTGTGTACTATTACACCAAAATCTGATTACTTTAAGGGTGTATTTCGATTCAAACTGCTTATTTTCCGGTTTATTTTTGAATTCATTTTTGCTCTCAAATGCACCAAACTTTCAAAATCTCTTATTTGGAAAGTACACAAGGTGCCATAATGGTCGATTCTTTGATAAATGCAGAAAATATTGCAAAAAAAAAAAAAAAAAAAAAAAAAAGCAATTAAAAACGGCATTTCGAACCGGTTTTTCCCAAGCGGGAGATCAGGGGACGAAAAAAAAAGGTCATACTGAGAAGATAATTGTTTATAAATCAAATTCTAATGAATTGAGCTTAAAATGATATCACACAGCACCTTATACGTCTCTTCAAGAATCCCCTCAGCAAGTTTCATATTTCTGCTTTTAAAAATGTGTCTGGAATTGTATCGGAAAATTTCGAGCTGTTGAAGAAGGAAAAGCGTTTTTTCGAATACACCCTTAAAACTTCATTATAGTACGACTGCACCTTATTTGCTACGCTTGACATGTAACTCCCGACTTGTTTGGGTTGATCCGATTTTTCAAAAGAAACGTTATATAATTTTTAGTGTTTAAATTATTTCTTTATTTCACAGCCCGTTGGCCTTTTTAGGCTTATTTTGAAAGTGGAGTAAAATTAAGTTTAAATTTAATTAAGTTCTAAAAATATTAAAATGTTGTATATTGTCAATGTCATCGGAAACACATTTTTGTGCTGTGCATCATCAATTTTAGATGCACACATAATTATATAAGTACATAGCACCTGGAATCGTCCTCTGATCTGCCTGTCTGTCAGTTCGTCTGTCTGCATATTATAGCGAGAAAATAACCCAACCGAATAGTTTGAGATTTAATATGTATTATCCCTGGACAATTTTATGGAGTCGTTTCAAATTTTATGAAAATCGAATCAAAAATTACAAAGATATTCATAAAGGTTCTCTTCATTCTATTAAATCCTCGTCATTAATTCAATGATATCCCAGGATAGGTCATGATTCTAGGTTACCATGGTAGTTATTCAATTAAATCCTATTATACGTAAATGAATTCAGTATAGGTCTAAGTTTGCCATGCTGGTGATGCCCTGTTTAAGACAGAGTCGAATTATCTCCGTATAATTGAATTAAATATAATAGAACCGCAATAAATTAAGTATTCATGCATCTTTGCATAAGGCTGCAGGCACAGGCTTATTTTGCCATCCTTCTCCGATATTCTAGGAAATCCTTTATTCAGAGTTGTTCTGCGGTTTATTCACAGCAGAATGAGGGGAAACAACAATGGATCAAGATCTGAAGCCTAATTGAAGGAAAGATTCCTGTTTTGGAGGACATCAGTCCCCTTCCTCTAAAATTTAAAAAATAAAAATAAAATAAAATAAAAACAAACACCGCTTTACCTTAAGAAAGGATGCCGGCAGGAGCGAGGGAAGAAAAAAATGCGCCAGGGGAAAAGTTAGAATTCGGACCCATCTTTCCTAATTTTTTTTCTTGTGATAGGCTGAAAATGACGTTGTTAGTATAAATTTGGCGTCCCCTAAATTTCCTCGCCCGGGATGACCGCCCCCTAAGCCCATTCTTTCGCACTTGGCTGGATGCCAGTACTGATAAGAGTTAGTAGGTTCGTTTGTTTGCACAGCTTTAGAATGCAGCAGTTGTTGCACCAAGACCCTAATGTTTATAAAACTAGTTATAGTAACGAACGCTTCCCATTTGTCACGTTTGACGCACAATTACCAAATTGTTATAATTCCAGCCAATCAGGAAATGAGTTGAAAATCGAGTACAAAATTCCATCTTTACATACAAAAGCCAAGTTCAGATGAATAAAAAGAGTGTAAATAGAATAAATTCTTTTCTGAGATGTTCCAGCAACAACACCCAATAGAAACAATATTATTTCCATCTCTTCCTCGTTCTACACCTTTAAAGCATTCATGAACATCAAAGGTGTCCTGGAATTCCCCCTTCCCCCTATCGAATCAGCAGCGTCTGAATTCAATACTCAGTTAAAAGGTTGCATTCCTCAAATCTAATTAATTTAGATATCAGCTGTATCGGATCGGAGAATGAAAAAAGAAAAAGAAAACCTTCGTCGGCATTCCGGCGTCTTTTTTCATCTGAATAAACGCCCTGGAATCTCGGTATTTGATCATCATTATGTAAATACTTCGTTGACAAGCGCCGGAACAACCTGAAAATGCACCACTTTTCTCTATTGCCTCTTTTTTTAGAAACGTCGGTCGGAGGCCGACCACTTCACGATCTGCATAACTTCTCGTGCTGGGGGAAACCACCAATACACTGGAGCTTGGAAGCTGGGAAGCTCGCTTCGTCACCATCCAATCGGAGTGCACGACGGATAAAACGTCGCCAACGTAATCCTAACCCGAAAATTCCATTTTAAGCCGTTTTAAGTCAACTCGAAACTTAACAAACAAAATTTCCTCGACCTACAACCAGGGATGTAGCGGAAGGTATACGGGGGTATACGCCGTATACCCTCTGGATTTTTTAAAAGAACACAGTATATCCTCTGTTTCTTAAAAAAGCTATAATATATACACTCTAGGTTATACTCTCTGTTTTGAGCGTATACCCTCTGGTTTTTTCCGACTACATCACTGCCCACAACCCGACCCGAGTCCGCAATGAAAAGATAGTAAATCAGGTTTTAAAACCATTATGAAAAATAATTTACAATTGTATCTCTAATACTATTTTTAGGATTTACATTTAAAAAATTGAACAAATCTATATTCTTTAATATTCAAATTCAAATAAAGTAAAACCTTTGAATGGCGGACACCTCGGGATCATCGAATAGAGGCAAACATCGGTCGGATTATCCCAAATTGTTTTTAGGCTCGGAATGAATCTATTTATTTATTTATTTGGCAGGCCGGGAAGAAGAAGAATAGAAGATCTAGAAGAATTCCTTCGAGTCTCTATACAGGGTGAGTCATAAATATCGAAACAATAGGCTATCTCCTTAAATATTGCCCTTCCAATTGCAAAAATTCATAAAAAAATGTGAAATTTTTGATAAGATAAATTGCGACTCCATGGGGGTCTAGTTGAAAAGTTACGAAAATTAAATTTTTATACGGCCCCCGTAGGACAAAAATTCCATTTAGGAAAACTTTCCTTATTCAGTCCTGAATAAGACACAAAAAGTTGCATCTTCATATCTCCAAAATTCGCAAAGTTATAGCCGTTTAAAAAATTAATCAGTTTTTAAGGGATTAGACACAAATTGAAATACGCGCAATTCAAAAAACAATTACTTTAACAGTTCTAGAAAACGCGTAAAAAATCTATTTCTTGAGTTAGAATTTTGATTTTTTTCCTTTTTGTGATGGTTAGCCTTATAATTTGCTAAGAAAATCACATTCTAAAATTTCTCATGCAATTTATAAAAGTTTCATGTGGTTAGTAGGGGAGAGTGGGGATACTTGAGCATAGGGGATACTTGAGCCACCCCCATTATCTCTACAGTTGTTCAATTTTTCTTACTAAAACTGGCAACATGGTAACATATTTATATTTCTGAACATGTAAAAAAGAAATCACATACCTTGGTACCATGTTGAAAGTATGGTGATTAACCCTTTGAGCTCTGCTGGTAGAATTTTCTACCACAAAATTTTAATTCTGAAATTCCACATCGACACCAGAAAATTCGACCAAATTTATTTGAAAAAGGTTTAATGCATTTTTTCGCGTATATTGTAAATCGGTTTTTTTCTTTGTAAAATACTGGTGCGAATGTGACATCTGGCTCAAGTATCCCCTCCATGGGGATACTTGAGCCACGATGTAAAAGAAAAAGTAAAAATTTATTAGACATAGAAAAATAGTTCAAAATTAATTGAAAGTGGTTTTCAATTGAAGAAAAAATATCAAATTTTCATTTTCAATATTTTATTTTGTTCTAACAGATTCTAAAAAATTTTAAAAAATTAAAATTTAAAAAATGGCTCAAGTATCCCCATCTTCCCCTACTGGTTTAAATGAGACAATCAAAAATCGTTATAACTCGTAACATTATTTATCGGATTTCAATTTCTTTCCATTTAATTAAAGATGAAAATCTGATTTTAGTTTTGTTCCAAGTTTTTTTTTATATTAATTTTAAAACTATTAAGAATTTTTATTGAAAAAATAATATAACTTTTAAAAAAATCTTATTTTCAAAAGCAAACTTTTTTTCAAAAGTAAACATTTTTCAAATTTGCCGAAACAAAACTAATGTAAAAAAATAAAAAATGACGTGTTTCAAGTTCTTTTTTCTTTTAAAAATTCTTAACATTTAATAATTTAAAGACAAGAAATAGAGGATAAAAAAATTCATTATGCAGAAAAACGAAGTGTATTGTTTAAATGTCAGTCAATTATTTTTAAAAATGCTTTTTCTAAGATGCAGATTAAGTCTTAAGTCTATGAAACATTTTTTTCCCACGCCGAATTAAAAAACCATGTAGAAATTTGCGACTGAACCGGGTTATGATTTAAACTATTTTCCAGACCGGTCCGGGTTATGATATTGACATTTCAGGGCACGCCGAACTTTTCCCCCTATGGGTCGGTTTGGAACCTGACCTAGATATTTTGGCCCGGGCAGACGTCTGGTATACCAATTTAGCGTAAAAACTATACGCTGCTATTTTATGTCCAAAGAAAAAGCGCTATTTTAAACCGATTTTTATTAAATTGCAATTTGTGAATGTTCCCTAACAAGCGTTGAAATTGAGTCAAGAAATCACAGTTTAGAGGCAGGGAAAAGTGGTGTAAGTCAGGAATTTCTGAGGATTTTGGGATTTAATATCTCTGTGGGATTTTTAGATTTTTCACAAAACGTTTGAGCACAACTATGTTCCAGATGAAAATAAATACCTATTTGAATATGCATGAGGGTAAATGTTACGGTTAGATTGATTAATCAGTAATTATTCATAATAATGTGTTATTATTAATATTCACCAACTATTATCCAAATAAGTGGCGGTTTATATGATTAATTTATGAGAATTATAATTTATCATGATTAATTTATCAAATTAACCGGTTATTATTAATAACCAATCAGGTTCGGTCAATTTAATAAATTTCAAATGATTTAGATTGAGATTTTCATTACGAATGCGTTTATTTATTCTGTTTAAACGCCTCACTATTGTGCCAACGTATAACAGCAATTGTGTTTGCACAAGTGTGTTTTAGTGTGCTGGCAACAACTTGACGATATCAGTTAATTTTTTATTAGCTCACAGGCTATCAAAGCCTGAGAGCTAATGTGTCCACCGGCTCTGTATGTATGTATGTACGTAATGCGATAACTCTTAATAGAAATATGAGATTTTTTTTTTTTTAATTCTAGGTTCATTCTGATAAGGAGCTTTCCTGATTAGAAATGGGGGTTCATTGATAAGTACAAAGGGAGAAATGGGGGGAGCTAACAAGAGATTAAAATGGTAATAATCACCAAGAGCCAGAAGAACTAAAAAATTTTCGATCTATCCCTTGTCCTTTAGGTGTACAAGTCATTTTTATTTTATTTTTATTCATCTGTTTTTTACAATTATGTGCTTAATATCTGAAAAATATAAATTATTCTTCAAATAAAAAAAAATATTTTTTAATATTTTTTTTCTAAATTATAAATATAAATTATAAATTAAATATAAATTATTATTATTAAAAATTATAAATTATATATAAATATAAAAATATAAATTATTCTTCAAATAAAAAAATATTTTTTAATATTTTTTTTCTAAATTACTTCTTTAAAATATTCTTTTTTTTAAATATGCTTAATTATTCTTTAATATAATTTTTTTAATTTTTCTCTTAAAAATACTGACAGAAACGCTCGTTGATGAAGCCTTTTCGCCAGTTCGCTGTGACCGGTTGTACGTGAGGCGACCTTTCCAGCCACTAACGTCTAATATCCAGCACAACTATTTATGGGCGGGTTGAGTTGTTTCGCGAAGACTTCCGGTTTTCAAGATTATATTCCATCATTTTTTTTTTTCATTAAGCCGCGCCTTCTGATTATGACACAATGCTGATTATCCGGACCTTAATAAATTGCTTTTTCGTGGCGGTCGTTTTTTGATCGGGTTCCTGCCTGGAAACGAGAGGCCAAGCGTTTTTATCTTTCGCGAGGCATGGGAAACAACACAACTCTAATCGACTCGTGTAACAAATCTCTTCAGAAATGTTGTTATATTTGAATGAAGGTATGTTCACACGCCCACGAGAGCGGCGCAAACGAGTTCTGATTCCGCACGTCAGAGGCAGGATTTTTCACCTGGGAGGGGTTTTTGAATCATTATTACCTAATAAATGAACAATTTTGTTTGTTCTACTATTATACGTCTATAAAGGAATTTCGCGAAACGTAATATGTGAAAAAGACGCCGACGTAATGAAAAGAAAAAGCAACCTAAATGTAATTAGTATTTACACTGGGCGTCCATAGGGGCCGTTCAAATATTACGTAAGCATATTTTTAGTCATTTTGTACCCTTTCCTTCGCCTTCTAAGAAAAAACAAGCAAATGCCAGACCCCCCCATCCCCCACCTCTTTTTGCTTACGTATGATTTTAGGATCTTTCTAAAATCAAAAAATTATTATAGATAGCGATAAATTTTCAATATTAAACCAACAAATTTACATAAATACATATATAGGGTTTGTTGTATCGAAGGAAAACAAAATCGGTTTAATATATTGTTACTTACTGTATTAAACAATTTATCGAATACAAAATCGTTTTTAATGAATTATTATTTGTAGCAGTTGAACAAGGGAAAAAAAAACTTTGAGAAATACAATCGGCTCTAACTTACTTAGGCACATAGCTAAAAATTTTAACAAGATTCATAGGAATATTATGTTGTTGGCGTTCACATGTATACTCTGGAGTAAAAGATCTTTGAATCCATGTTTCGGCGTTGTCTATTATTACGTTTTCAATGTAGTGGCCGGCTAGAAGGCTCCTCGTTTCCGATTCTTTTTTATTCCTCACATTTCGTCACTAATCGCTCAACATTCGCAGAATACTCATCCAAATAATGGTCTTTTGTTTTTTGTTGTTAAACTATAGTTTCTTTGTTGTCTAACGCTTATGTAAGAATTTTTGTGATCCCCTCCCTCTCCTTGTCAGTGAAAAAAAGCAGGCACTGGACCCCCCCCCCCTTTTTGTTTACGTGATACTTGAATAAAACCCCTCGAAAAAGAAAAAAAAATAGTTACGTGACGGGGTGGAGGATTAGTTTTTCCCTTTCTTCCCTTTACAATTATCCAATCAACCTATACAATTAATCAAGAAAATGCCTTATTAGGGTAAACTATTATACCAAGCTTAAAACAAATTAGATAATTCAAAAAAAAAAAAAAAAAAAAAATCATTTAAATTAAGAAGGAGAATAGACCCTCCCCCATTTTATACTTAATCCATGAACTCCCAAAACTAATCGGGGAAGTATCTTACTAGAATAAATCGGTATACAGAATTTGAAGCAAATCGTGCAATAGAAACCATTGATCTAAATTAAGGGTGTTAGGGGTGAAGGGTTAACCCCTTTTATACCTAGAAAACTAACACACATAATTAATAAGGGAAACGCCTGATCAGAATGAGCTTATATGCCAAATTTGAAGCAAATCGGATAGTTCTATCCAAAGTAATCACGTTACATACATACATACGTATGTACAAAACCTGCGGACACATTAAGCTCCCAGGTTTTAATAGCATGCAAAGCTAAAGGAAAAAAAAAAAAAAAAAAAAAAAAAAACTCCGAAAGCTGAAACAAGCACAGCAATACATTAATCGACAAAAAAACTCGCAAAAAAAGGCTGAAACAAACATAGCAGTATATTAATTGAAAAAAAAAAAAACCTCGCAAATAAATAAATAAAAAATATAATAATAATAACAACCCCTAAAGCTGAAACAATTATAGCAATACATTAATCGCCAAAAAAGCTCGCAAAAAAAGAAAAGAAAAAGAAACAGGATGTGGAATTTTTCTGAAAATAAGTTTTTTGTTAGGTTAACTTGTACTTTATTTCCTTTCGTTTCATATAAATTTTTATCAAATGAACGTAAAATAAACAGAATTATAGCATTCATTATACATGAGCTCAGGAGAATAAGATCCCCACTTATGAAAAAGTAACTTATGTAAGGAAGATAAATATTTCTTAATAGTTACAGTGGCGTAGCTAAGGTGGGTGACACCCGGGGCGGATGTAAAGAGCGTCACCCCCCCCCCCCCAGCGACCATGGTGTCACTCCCCCACCCCAATTCGTTATCCTTTTTTTCAATCACAACTATACGTTATTAAAACAAATGACTATACCATTCATAGGCGTAGGAATTGGGGGAGCTCTGGCTCCCCCTGTGATTTTTCAGACGGGCTCAGCTCCCTCGAGAGAAATTGAAAAATAAAGTTTACTTTTTCTAGAAAATTCACGGGAAAAGGACAAGTATCTCGAAACAAATGATAGTTTTAATAAAATAAGAACAGACAAGCTATCCTTCCGCTCCAGCACAATAAGAAAAATTGAGTTTTTAGCGAAGCACTTGACCTTAATAATGCATAAAAAAACGTTTTAATCAAAAAACTTTTGATTCTCACATACAGATCGAATCCATACTCACGAATACAGCTTCAACCACACCAGAAGATCTCAAACGAAAGCTTAGAATGCATGATGATGATTTTGATTTCACAAATCTTTCTGCCAAGTTGACACTTCTACCAACACTATTCCCGAACGGAACTGACAGAAATACATTGTCGATCACAATTAAAATGATATCATCACAGGAATTAGTAAACAAATTATTTTCTAAAGGCATTAAAGATTGGCAGAATTTATTTTGTTATTCCGATATCATTAGTGACAGCTGAGAGCTTTCAATTCTCTTCTTCAAACAGACACACCGCCAAACAACAATTATCAACAAAGTTTCTCCCAGGTTTAAAAAGGGGCAGGGCGCTACTGTTATGAAAAGGGCACTTTTTACATTCTTCATGGCACTTTTTTGGTTTTTAAGGGTACTTTTATAGAGTTGAATCTAGAATCTAGCTATTCAAGAAATCATGAAAACAGAAATTTCGTCAAAGAATCATGAAAAACATCCAAAAATTTCGTCAAAAAAATTGAAAAAAAAGGGGTAAAAGTTTGGTTCGAAAAAACGGTCGGTTTTGTTAAAAGTTCGCGAAAAAACGGCAAATTTTGTTAAAAGATCACAAAAAGGGCAAATTTTGCCAAAAGATTGCGAAAAAACCGCGTTTTTCCTGCGGCACTTTGGTGAAATTCGCGCTTATTGTCTGTTCTACTCTGATGAAATTTGCGTTTCTTCAGTGGCCCTTTGGATAAAAAAGTCGTATTTTTTTAGGTCATTTGACAATATTCGCTTTTTGTCGGCTTACATTTAACAAAATTCGGGTTTTTTTCCCACGGCCCTTTGCCAAAAATTCCGTCCTTTCGATGGTTCCTTTACGAAACTCGAAGTTTTTCCGATTTTTATTTGCATCGTTTCTGTGACTCTTTGACAAAATTCGCATTTTTTCTTAGTACTTTGACAAAATTTACGCTTTTATCTGGTACATTTTTTTGCAATTAACAGTTGCTTTCGCAATCCTTTGTCAAAATTACAGTTTTGTTTCGATTCGTAAGCTTTTTTCCCGCGATCCTTTGATGAAACCAACATTAATTTTTAAAAACTATTAAGAGAAATTTTCTTTACTTTTTAAAAAATAAATGTGCGCAATGCAAATTTATTTAGGAAATAATGCTTAATTGAGTGTAGAAAATAACAATATCACTATTGTTCGCTTTTTTTTTTTTTTTTTTTTTTTTTTTTTTTTTTTTTTTTAAGGGGCAAGACGAATTTATTGAAAAAGGCAAAAAAAAAAAAAAAAAAAAATACATTTTTTGAATAAAGTGTTCTTTTTGTTTAATAAACGGGTGCTTTCAGGAGTCACATTTAGAAAGTTTTCGACAGTCAAAAGCGGATTGTGAAAGGGGTGGGAGGCGAACGCCCGGGGCGCGAAAATTTAGGGGACGCCAAAGCTATTCTACTAACATCATTTTTGAACTGTCACAAGAAAAAGTTGGGAGAAGGGGGAGGGGCGTCAAATTCTAACTATGTCTTGGGTGCAATTTTCTCTTCACACGCCCCTGATTCTGAATGAAGAAAATCCGCTTTTTAAGCATTAAAAACACAATTTTGAAGCAGGAAAATTCATTTCTGCCATTAACTTTTTTGTGCCACTTTGACGAAATTGCATATTTTCGCGATCTTCCGTTAGCAAAAGCTGCCATTTTTTCGGGATATTTTGACGAATTTTGCGTTTTTTATCAAATTTTTGGTGAATTTAGTCGTTTTTCGCGAATTTTTTGACAGAATTTATTGTTTTATTGCGATTTTTGGAGGAAATTCGCTGTTTTTTCTTAAATCTTTTGACGAAATCTGCGATATCGCGATGTTTTGACGAAAATTGCATGCCGTTTTTAGTAATCTTTTGGCAAAATTTGCCGATTTTCGCGAATCGTTTGACAAAATTTTCCGTTTTATTACGATTTTTTTGGACGAAATTTGTCGTTTCGCAATCTTTTGAGGAAATCTGCCGTTTTTTCGAAATATTGCAACGAAATTAGCCATTTTTTCGCGAATTGTGCCAGAAATTAGCCGTTATTTCGCGATTTTTCGTCGAAAGTACGCGTCACGTGGAACGCGTAAGGGCTATTTTTTGCTTTCCGTCAACAATTTTTTACGTAAATTACGCGCTATAGCGCGTCGTCATTGTCGCTAAAGGGATGCGTTTTTTCTAATGTGGGGCAAGAAGGGCGCTATTTTTTGGAATGAGCAACAAGAGGGGCGCTGTTTTTTAAACTAAAGTGCAGGAGGTGCGGAGCGAAAATTTGTAAGCCAAACAACAGAAATAAAACTTTAATTTTTGGTATATAGGGGTGGAAGAAGCCTGAAATTTGAATATTTTATTCGGTATCGTCCATAAATTAAGTGTCATCAAGTATATCGAATATAAATTATTTAAACTGGATTAAAAAGTCGGTGATCTTTTGATACGCTTCTATTCTATACTCTTGTTTGTGAAAGTGCAACACAAGAAAGCCTCCGAAATGAATGAAATTACGAATGAAATGATCCTCGCCACTAGCTTTTAACAATATGCTCCGCAAGGGCGTGCGAAGAGGTCAAAGTTTCAATTTTACTCTGCTTTCCCCCAACTTTTTCTTCTGACAGGCTAAAAAATGGCGTTGGTAGTACAAATTCGGGGCCTTTTAAAATTACACGCCCGGGCGACTGCCCCATTCTCCCTCCTACTTTCGCACGGCGCTGATGCTCCAGCTCCCCCTGTTTTTTCAAAGTTTCTATGCCACTGATACCATTCCTTATTTACTTTTTGTCCTCCTGCATTAAAAAACCACAAGAGCGACTCATAACTTAATCCATAGTCTGCATAAGTCAATGTCGTATCTATATGTAGAAGAAAATTCTTTCTTTAAAAGTTTGCTTTTACTAACTACTCGTTGGGTAGGTTGGTTTTTGTTCCCTGATGCAAATGTTATTTGACACACCATTCTCTATAAACTTTCACATTCTCTAAGAAAAGAAAATTAACTCTGTTGTGTCGTGCTCTAGAAATGTAATTTTATAAGATTATACAAATATATTTGCAAATAAAGATTGGGTGTCACCCCTTAGAGGGTGACACCCGGGGCGGACCGCCCCCTCCGCCCCCCGCAAGCTACGCCACTGAATAGTTAGTGATATTAAGGCCCTTGTCCTCCCCCGAGGAAACGCTCGCGAGCTAATGCTATTCCTATGGGGAAGCATTTTTCTAATAACTCTTTCGCATTTTGACATTTCTTAATAATTTTTTTTTGCATTGGATAACTGAGGTGCATGCCGACAGCGCACCTTTTTTACTTTTTCGATTTTGGTTACAGATATATTTTTTTAAAGCACTTTCAGTTTCGAAACCGGTTTTGAAAGTGAAACTAACTTTGTAAAAAATATCTGCAACCAAAATCGAAAAAGTAAAAAAGGTGCGCTGTCGGCATGCACCTCAGCTATCCACTGCAAAAAAAAAAAAATTGTTCAAAAATGTCAAAATGCGAAAGAGTTATTAGAAAAATGCTTCCCCATAGGAATAGCATTAGCTCGCGAGCGTTTCCTTGGGCGAGGACAGGGGCCTTAAATAGCATTTAAACAAAATAATTATTCGGATCCTTTTTCGTGGCGGTTTTTTTTTTTTTCTTTTCTGTGAAAAAACGAGAGGTCAAACGTTGTTATCACTTGCGTGGAAAAAGCAATCTGATTGCCAAATTACAATCGAATGAATGGGGGGAAGAGAAGATGATGATAAAAGGTGAGAAGGGGCCGAATATGTAACAAATCTCTAGAGAAGCATTATTATTTGGTTAAGGTTATGTTCACACACCCACGTCACGAACGAGTTTTTTATTCCAGATTAAGAACTGATTGCTATGAACTCACCTTTTTATGCTTAAAATATTTTTCATTGTTTCAATTTCATTGATATTGATATGCAAAGAACAACGTTTATGTCTTTATTCAAAAGTCCGGATTTTATTTTTAAACATAATAAAGGATATAACTAAGACCCAATGGCAGAAAGTTTTGTAGCTGTCTGCGACAAGCTTTAAAAATTTCAATCTCAAAAATTCAATTCAATTTCAAAAATCTGTCAGTAAATTTTACATGTAACTTTAATGAATAAATAATACATTTAACTAGGAATTTATCCTTTTTTTCAAAATATGTTAAGCATGATGCATTCTCACTAATTTTGCTTATCACCTAACTACTTGTAAAATTTCTAAAAGAGCTGATTTGTTCTTTATTGGAATTGGGAATGTTCCAATTTTTTAGCCCAGGAAATCTTTCAATTAATATTTTGGCCAGGGTGGGCGACATTAAAAATTTGTATTCAAAGTTTTTTTTTTTTTTTTTAGTTTTTATAATTATAAGGGTTTTACTCATCCAGAAAAATTTGGAGCAGGAAAATCCGTTTTTGGAACAGTAAAATCCACTCCAGACAATATATATATTTTTTTTTTTCCTCGCATCACTTAAACGAAATTTGCGTTTGCCGCGGTATTTTTTCGAAAATTGTCGTTTTTTGCGATCTTTTTACGAAAATTTTCTTTTTTCGCGATCTTTTAACGAAACTCGCTGCTTTTTCGCGATTCTTTGATAAAATTTGCGTTATTCTGCAATTCTTTGATTAAATTTGCGTTCCCGCCCACTACCTTTTCACAAACGTCGCCTTTTTTTTTTTTTTTTTTTTTTTTTTTTGACGAAATTTACGTTTTTCCGCAATTTATTGAGAAAACAGTAAATTTCCGCCTCCAGTGTCTGATACGTGTAAATCTGTCATTTTTTTCTTTTCTTTTATTTTTTTTTCGATTTTTAAAACGATGACAGGATTTACCCTATACTACGTATGATCAGTTGTATAGTCCTAAAAAAGAACAGGGGCGTATACACTCTAAGCAGAGGGTATACGCTCAAGGCAGAGAATACCCTAAAGAGTGTATACCATGGCTTTCATGAGAAACAGAGGGTATACGGTGTTCCTTTAAAAAAATCCAGAAGGTATACGGCGTAGACTCCCGTATACCCTCCACTTAGAGGTCTGCACGGGCCGGAATTTCCAGGCCCGGCCCGTAGGAAAGTTATTCCTGCCCGGCCCGGCCCGTTGTAAAACTCAAAAGTTCGGCCCGGGCCCGGCCCGGCCCGTACAAAAATCAGCGAAAACAGGCCCGGCCCGGCCCGTTTTGGCCCGTTACAATTTTTACGATTTCTAAAAAATTCAGATTTGTATCATATAACTAAGATTCCTTTAAAGAATACTACATACATATCTATGGAATGATTTTACAATATATTTTACAACAAATACACATTAACAACATTAATGATTACTTAGATTCTTAGGATTTCAACATTCGAATAAAGATTCATTAAAAAATTAATATGGCTTAGAATAAAAGAAAAAAGAAAGAAAGCTAAAAACATGGTTAATTTTGAAGCTGTTTAATAAAAGAAGATTTATAAATATATTTCTATATCATTTTATTATAGATTTCAAATCCAAATTCATTCTTAAATTCAAAGAAGCTCCTTTCTGATACATTTCTAAATTCATTTTTTTTTTCTCAGAAACGCATAAGATTAGCAGATATCTTTATTCAGAAACTATATAATCGAATGGCGTTATCCATTTTTTGATACAAGAAATTTAAGAATACTGCAAACAAATAAAATACTGTCATAATTAGCGTTTTGAATAGAATTTCCGGAAGCAATAGCAAGCGAAGGGAGAAAAACCTGCAATCATTTGAGAAACTATAATATCTCAACAAGGTTATACAAGTATTTTATTTACCAAAAATGAAAAACGCTATTCGAGTCCAAATCCCTTCAATAGTTAGGCTTATCACTTTTATACTTTTGCAATTTAAAATTAATCAGGAAATGTGTCAAACTTTCGCATTATTGAGAAATTAATTTAAAAAACATCAAGAAGTATATATCCGAAGACTAAGCTAACATAAGTTCTTTATCGCTGTTAATAATTTTACAAATCATGTTTTCTGCCAATAATTAAGTCTAGTACCGGTCCGGCCAGTCTATATGTAGAAAAATAGTGCAAGCGTGATCTCGGATCGGCATGAGTCAGCTAAAAAAATATTAAAACGGGTTACACATAATGTAATTTTCTCCGATGCCGATACACTGTGCATTTTTATATTGATGCTGTCAAACTAGTGGCTGGCCACATTTATACTTATTCTCGTTAAAACCATTTTCGTTGAAAATAGCTCATATTTTATCGTTTATGTTTAAATTTTCAGAACGGGCCGGCAGGCCCGAAATTTTTTTTAATCATCCCGGCCAGGCCCGTTTATGTCGTTTGTCGGCCCGGCCCGGCCCGTTAAAAAAACTATTCTAAATCTGCCGGCCCGGCCCGGGCCCGTGCAGACCTCTACCTCCACTACATCCCTGTACATATGATGGTTAAGTAATTTAAAAAAAAAAAAAAAATGCAACCGCAAAAACGGAAACCGTCTTATATTCAATCTTCCTTTTTTTCCCGGTCCACTCTCTTCACCTTGAAGAGTGCGTTTTATCTGCATCTCTTTATCAAGTTGTGTGTGCGTTAGAGACACCCTCCCACGGCGTTTCTCTTTCACTCGCCATAAGATAGGTATGCGAGCGATTTCGTGCGAGAGAGGGGGGGGGGGATAGCAACAATCGCTTTCGTAGTCGTTGAATGAACACCTACTCTCGAAATTCTCATCTATTAATCAAGAGGAGAGCGAAGAGGCTGCTGCCGAAATTTCATTCATAATCTTTCTTTTGCGAGGGGTTATTGGAACGGAAGCGAGTGCAGCATGACTCGCTTTTTTTGGCTGACTCACGGCGACGCGATGGCGCCAAGGAAATTTTTGCCAGCAGACGGGATAAATAGGAAAAATAAAAAACGCCGTAAAAAAAGTGGATATTATCTTATAGATTCATATAGTTTGCTAAGGCTTCTTGTTCTCCCGGCGAAGATTCTCCCGAACTAATGCTATTCCTATGGGGAGGTTATTTTCTAATAACTTATATATATATATATATATATATATATATATATATATATATAAAGTTAATTTTATTTTCGGAACAGGTTTTGAAGGTGAAAGTAACTTTATAAAAAATATCTGCAAACGAAAAAGTAAAAAAGGAGCGATATCGAGAAGAACATCAACTGCCCAATTCAAATAAATAAATAAAAATAAAATAAAATGTTGAATTGCAAAATAATTATTAGAAAATAACTTCCCTATAGGATAGCATTAGCTCGCGAGTTTATTCGCTTACAGAGACAGGAGCCTTAAGGGTGTATTTCGATTCAAACTGCTTATTTTCCGATTTATTTTTGAATTCATTTTTGCTCTCATATACACCAAATTTTCAAAATATCTTATTTGGAAAGTACACAAGGTGCCGTGATTGTCGATTCTTTGATAAATGCAGAAAATATTGCAAAAAAAAAAAAAAAGCAATCAAAAACGACATTTCGAACCGATTTTTCCCAAGCGAGAGATCAGAGAACGAAAAAAAGGGTCATGCTGACAAGGTAATTGTTTATAACTCAAATTCTAATGAATTGAGCGTAAATTGACATCACAAGGCACCTCACACGTCCCTTCAAGAATTCCCTCAGCAAGTTTCATGTTTCTACATTTAAAAATGTGTCTGAAATTGTATCAGAAAATTTCGAGCTGTTGAAGGTGGAAAAGCGTTTTTTCGAATACACCCTTAAGACTGTAGCTGTACTTGATATTCGATTATTAGCAGCATAGATTATTCAGCGGTGAATTTAATACATTATGCCCCGACGGTACTTTAAAGTACCATTAAAGTAACTTGCTATAAAATTGATTTAATCAGTGTTGAATTCAGCACTTTTCTCCAGAAGGGACTTCTGAGGCTACGGGGGGGGGGGGGGGACATTAAAGAGTTCCGGAGGGGGTAATTGCACTTTTTGACCATTAAAATCCCAAAATCTTAAAATTTTCGGGGGGGGGGGGATTCCATTGCTTCGTGGGGAATGTCCCCCCAACCCCTCGAGCCATCTCCCGGATTCAACACTTAAAGTACCATTAAAATAACTTGCTACAAAATTGATTTAATGCATCGATTAGCAGTAATATAATTTGGAATGAGTTATAGATACTTTACTTCTTCTTATTCCAAAAACAGTATGGGTTGCACGACATAAAACTGTTTTTAAAAGGATGATCATTCGTGTGCTAAATGCTATTCGTATACTAATTTGTTCTTCAACTACATAATAAATACGTCTAAACAGGGCCCACTTAAAAGATGTAGATGTAGGGAAAGCCCAATGTCAGACAGGGGACCCCCTATTGCTGAACTAATTGCTTTTTTTGTTTTATTGTTAAATCCATTTTTCGTAATATGCTTAAATAATATAAAATTTTATCATAAAAACTTTGAAGAAACATAACACTATTAAACTACCTATATACATATGGGAGACTATTTTATTATATACATAATTATACATAACTATACATAACTAATTTTGCCATTTAACAATATAGAACTACAATTAAGAATATTTGAGCTTCAAAATATCTTTTAGAACTTACTAATTTTACTACAATGAGAAAAAAAATCCTTTTTTATCCTGATTGATTTTTTTTTCTTATAAAAATGAGCTTTGATAAATAAATTTGGGGCCCCCATACTTTTCAATGGGTAAGCACAGGCTTCATGGGTCTATTCGGTAAAAACGGCCTAGCGTCTAAACAACCTTGAGGAGGGAAAAAAAACTGAAATAATTAAACATTGTTGTACTCTTCGCCCTTTAAATGAAACTAACTCATGATAATGTCATAAAAACATTAGAAAATAAGTACCTTTTCTTCTTTAGATACCACTGGAAAGATATCAAAATACGTGACAACTTTTTTCAATAACTAATGCCCATTCCATCCTACACAAATACCTTTCTCATGGTCACGGGGATAACGAAACTGAGTAATCCATCTAAATAAGTGAATGAAATACCACATCTCAAACAATATACACATAACTTATAACGATGCAAACAACGCAAAAACCGCAAGACTACGATTTTCGCATATTTCAAGAACGTTTCAATTCAATGTCTTCCCACACAAATATCTTATTTATTAAACACACCGATCATGAAGTTTTATGAAAATCCGTCCATTTGATTTTGAGATTTAGCTATTATGGAAATCCTGAAAAAGGCTGCATAGGAGTACCACCGTAAGGCGATATACTCCAAAACCTAATCAGATCTAGTTTATATATATTTATAGTTTAGATAGACCTTGGTCTAACTGAATAGAAAGTTTTGTGAAATTCCATGCATTACTTCTTGAGATAGTACGCCCACAAAATTTATGTCACATACAGACACACTGCCAAACAGACATTTTGTAAAAACATGTTTTTTGGAATCTGTGATCCCCAAAAACGTGTAAATCCATCGAAAAACGGAATTCGAAAAATTTCACGAATCTAATACTTTCTTTTTGTAAAGATAGAACAAAGTAATACTATTAATAGATAATGAATGTAAAGCTTTTTATTATTACTTTTTGTATACTACTATATAATTTGTTCTTACAACAACTTTATAAATACGCCTAAACAAACTTGAGGGGGGGGGATGAAAATATTTAACATTGTTGTATTTATCGCTCTGTAAATGATATTGTCACTCATGATGATGTCATAAAAGCATTAAAAAATAAGTGCCCTAAGCCGTAAACATTTTTTTTTTCTTTGCATGCCATTTGAAAGACATTGAAACACATGACAACTTTTTAAATAACTGATGCCTACCTACACAAATAACTTTCTCATGATCACGCGAATAACGAAACTGAGTAATCCATCTAAATAAGTGAATGAAATACCATATCTCCATCAGTACACACATAACTTATAACGATACAAACAACGCAAAAACCGCAAGACTACGATTTTCGCATAACGATTCAATTTCAATCATTTACTGTCTCATATCTTCCCACACACACATACCTTACTTATTAAACACACCGATCATTCTACACCTCTTCTACAAACCGGATGTGGCTAGTCATCAATGGTCACTACAGAACCTTCCTCAACTCCGTTACGTAGATTAGAAACGCTCACCCATTTTTTCTCCCCCCTTTTTACGACCACAACAATTTGGATGACGCAACTTTCAAAAAGTTTTATCAATGACCACTATCAAACGTAACGTAAACAGGATGGAGTGAGAAGAAAACGGGGAAAAAAGAGAGGACTTCCGGTCACGTGAAGGTCATTCTAACAATAAAACGAGGGATAACATCCCTCTCCTCCTTACCCATTTCGTTATGATGTTGTAAAGAAGCTGCAATGAGTGGAGTAATAAATGTTGCGATTAATATACGATGACTATTACTAAGCTAATGACGAATTTCGTAAGCAGGTCATTTTTTTTTGGAGAGGGGCAGGCTCAAGGAAACTTAAATTAATGATTGATCACCTACTCCTTATGAAAAACACGTCTTGTGTTGCCAGGTCCACAAGCTTTTTAATAGCCACGACAGAAAAAAAAATCGTTTTCAATAGCTTTATTTTATAATAACCTCCTCAGACCTGAGGTACACAAATGCGTACTTCCATTCTTTTCCTGATAAAAACTAAACTATTTGAATTTTTTGCATTTTTACTTTACTTCTATACAACTAAATATTTTTTGCTTTAAAACAAAACCAATAAATGTCTGCACCGATGAATATTAACTCATAAAATAAACATTATTTTCTCCCGAGTTTCGAAAATACCTTCAAGACAGTGTGGCCGAGAAAGCAATAAATATTCATGATTATTTAACTTAAATGCTTTACAATAAAAATTTTTGAAGATTTGCTGATCATTTACTTGTTTAAACACCTTATTTTTGTTATTGCGTAAATTTATATTATTGATAGATAAACTGACGTTTTAAGGGGATTAGTACTTTTATATCTATACTTGTAAATTTATATTATTGATAGTTAAACTGACGTTTTAAGGGGATTAGTACTTTTATATCTATACTTGTAAACCTAAATTATCAGTCCCCTAAAGTACTGATTTCATAAAAATGACTCTTTCTGTCCTTTATGTTGTCATTTCGATCATGCAAAAGCAATAGATATACACTACCTGGCCATTGATTATCGTTCACTTGCGATTTTAGACATTTTGTTAAATAGCTAGAAAAATACATGAGGAATCATCTCGAAACTCTTAGTATATAAATATAATAGTATAAGTCATACATCTCCGTGAAGATTTTTTCCCGAAACTCCATAGGGGACCGTCAACAAATTAAAAAAGAATGAATATCTTTTGAATAACCCTGTCAAAACTAATTTAGCAAAAGCGCTCAAACTCTAGATTATGATTGACTGCCTTATTGTAATACACTGTGTTCATTTTTATGCAAATAGCATGCATACTCGCAGAGTAATTAAGGTTTTTATAAAAATGGTCCCAAATTTTTCCAAGTTTTTTCCTTATAATTTTCAGAGTTCTTAATATAAAATATTATTTTTTTTTCTGAAAATATGACAAACAACATTGCACACATTACCCTGTAATCAGATATAAAAAATAATAAAAACTGTATGAAAAATGAGTAGGTTTACTAAATAATTTTTCACTACGCATGCGTCAACGATATCAAAATTTCATTTGCATGTTATGTCAGCTAAATATATTGAGCAACTTTTGTGAAAGTCTCAAAATCATAGCTTGAAAATTCTGAAAGTAACCGTCTATAGTAAAAGGACGAAATCCGTTGTTTCCAAAATGAAGCAAAAAGAAAAAAAAAAAAAAAAAGAGGGATTTTATCCAAATGTAGTAGTACGTCCCGTATTGTGTATTCTATATTGACACTAACCAATGAATATATGGATACAACCCCTCTTATTTTTGCTTCATTTTGAGAATAACGGATTTTCAACTTATTCAATTGACGATTATTTTGATAATTTTCAAGTAATGATTTTGCGACTTTCACAAAAGTTGCTCTATACATTTAGCTAACATAATATGCAAATGAAATTTTGATATCGTTGCGCAGTGAAAAATTATTTAATAAACCTACTCATTTTTCATACAATTTTTATTATTTTTTAATTCTGATTACAGGGTATTGTGTGCAATGTTGTTTGTCATATTTTCAGAAAATAATATTATTTTATATTAAGAACTCTGAAAATTATAAGGAAAAATCTTGGAAAAATTTGGGACCATTTTTATAAAAACGTTAATTACTCTGCGAGTATGCATGCTATTTGCATAAAAATGAACACAGTTTATTGCAAAAAGGCACTTAATCATAATCTAAAGTTTGAGCGCTTTTGCTACATTAGTTTTGACAGGGTTATTCAAAAGATATTCATTTTTTTTAATTTGTTGAGGTCCAGTATGGAGTTTCGGGGGGAAATCTTCACGGAGGTGTATGACTAATACTATTATATTAATACACTAAGAGTTTCGAGATGATTCCTCATGTATTTTTCTAGCTATTTAACAAAATGTCTAAAATCGCAAGTGAACGATAATCAATGGCCAGGTAGTGTATATTTGTAGAATTATTTTATGCTCAGGTCTGAAGAGAATAAAATCAGATAGTCCGGGAACGTTTTCTGGGGCATTTTCAGACTCATTTCTAAAAGTGAAAAACATGAAACTTGTTCAGGTGATTTTTGGAGAGATGTATTAAGAGGCCATGAGATTTCATTTTTCACTCAATTGATTAGAATTTGATTTATAAACAATTATTTTTTCTATATGACCATTTTTTAGACTTCTAGATCCTTTCGCATCGGAAAATTTGGTTCAAAACCCCCAGTTTGACAAAGTTTTTTGCAATGTTTTTTGCATTTATCAAAAAAATCGACAAGCACGGCACATTATGTTGTTTCTAAATAAAAAAAATTACCAGTTTGATGTGTTTTAGAGCAAAAATGGATTTCGAAATAAATTGTAAGTGTATAATTCAAAATGACCATTTTTGATTCAGTTTTTGTAATGTAACTCAGGAGTGACAGTATGACATTATGTTCGACAGAAACATAATTTTTCCCGTATTATTCTAGCTGATAATTAACAAAAATGCACTTAAATATAGTTTTTTCGCACAAAAAAAAAAAAAAAAAAAAAAAAACGCGCATTAATTTTTCATTTAAATGAAAAGAACAGTTCGCTAATGCTCATCCTATGGAAGAAATTTATAAAGATATCTCAGTTGCATTTTAATCTTTAAGTTTCTTTTTTTATCATTATCATTATTTTCATTGGATAGCTGAAATCGATCTGAATGCAGGCCGTTTAACTTTTTAAATGGCCGTGCAACTTTTTAAATTTTGTTTACAGATATTTTTTACGAGGACTCTTATATTCTCAAAACCGGTTTGGAAAATGAAAGTACTCTCATAAAAATATCTGCAACCGAAATCGAAAAAGTAAAAAACAGCCTGCATTCAGATCAATCTCAGCTTTCAAATGCAAAAAGAAAAAAAAAAAAAAAAAAAAATTAAATTAAATTAAAAAAAGAAAAGAAAAATAAATAAAAGAAAAAAATAAAAATAAATAAATAAAATAAAATAAAAATAAATAAATAAATCGTTTAAAAATACTGAAATGCAACCGAGATATATTTATAAATTTCTTCCATAGGATTAACATTAGCGAGCAGGTCTTTTCATTTGACTGAAGTTGCCCCTTAAAAGACTTGCCCATTTGCCAATTATCTGCGATATTTCTTTTCTTTTTTTTTCTTTTTACTATCTCTTGTATAAATAGACCTCCCATTTTCAACTCACAAATTTTGTCTGAAATTCCTAGACTTATACACGAGTATATACGATACCTTGTATCCAGTGACATTTAAGGCTGGGCATTCGGGGCACCGGCCCAGGGCCCCTGATTTTCAGAGGCCCCTAAATTCTTCTGACGATTTTTCAATTATTGTCCAAAATCTAATGTAGTTTTAATATCCAATAAAATTTTTCATTTTCATTCTACATTCATATTTTATTTTTATACCTTTATACATTTTGTCTGAAACATCCATTTTTTACTTACCCATCATACGTAGTATAGGGTAAGTCTTGCAATCGTTTTGAAAATCGAAAAATTTTTTTTGACGGATTTACACGTTTTAGATAGTGGAGATTCCGAAAAACATATTTTTAGAAAAAAAAAAAAAAAATTTGCCGTCCGTCTGTCTGTCTGTCTGTCTGTCTGTAAACGCTCTATCTCCCGAACAAATTGAGATAGAGACTTGGAATTTTGTATGTAGTTAGAATTTAAGAATGGGACGAACCCTATTTAATATCAGCAACCTCGATTATCCCGAACTATTTTTTTCGGACTCTCGAAAAATTCGTTCTGATGAAAGGTGCATAAAAATTTTCGAATTTTTTTGTTCTAAGGCATGGACGTAAAAGGCAATAAAATGACACACATTTTGCATACAGAACGAAGTCGATCGAATTATTAGTTGCCGAGATATTTGTAATCCTGTTTTCCACATTCTTCGATTTTTCATGATCCTGTATTTCATTCAAATTTCAATTAAAAGGTATATTTTAATTGGAAATGAGACGCTTAATCCGACGCAGTTAATTGTTAGTTAATAGAATTATTATTTTTGGATTATAAGGATGTTTCTTTTACGCAGTTCGGTACTACTTGAGTAGTTTGGCGTTTTATGTAATTTGTCGAAATTGGTATTGCAGTTCTTTAATATAGCATTACTATGTATATTAACAATATTTAAATTTTGTTTATGAGTTGCAATGCATTGTATAAATAGTTTTCACATGTTTTATTTTCATATACATATCCATGATGGGTAAGTATTACGGTGGCCCCCAACGACTAGTTACTTTATTATAGTGAATATTTTTTCTTTTATCTTTATCACTTTAAAAATATGTTGTATTTTTAATTCTTGTTTAATCCTTTTCCTGTTATTGTCAGATTATTTGAGTGTTGGTGAGCGTAGCTTGCAGGTTCTAAAAATCTCTAATATTTTAAATAATTTTAACTTACTGTTGTCAAAATGTATTATTAATTGTTACATACGTTATCAGTTAGGTACAATGACTTGCATAGGAAAAGATAATTGGCACTACACAATTTATTGAAAAAATCTATTCATTTAAATTTTGTAATTGTGAAATTCTTATTTAAAAGTAAGCTATTTATTATCATATTTAATTTTTTAATGGATATTTTAAAGTCATTAATGTTTACTTTAGTAATTATGTTTTATTAATTTTTTAGTCAATTTCTTTGTAAGTATCGGTGCAAGGTGGCCTCAAAATTTGTAAATCGGTCCCTGCTTGTATCTCATTTAGAATAGGCATGCTGATTCACAATCTGACCTCACCCAATTAATAATTATCGATGAATCAACGAGCGCGTGGAGAGGAAAAAATACCTTCCATCATTCCCGAAAACCGCACAACTCTTCACAGCGATCTACCAAGGTCGGCATGCATGTAGCCAACTTATGAGCTATGTAAAAGATCACAAACATAATATTTTAGCAAAGAGCAACAATGTATTTTCTAGAATAAGGCTGCAAACACACACAAATACTTTTTGCGGTTAGCAGTCGGCGCGTTTTATGTCCGAAATCGGCACGTTTGATGTTGATGACTTTTGTGGTTCAACTTCAATCCAAGTGTAGTACAGAAAACGTTCCCTTAAGTAGGGTTAAGATAGTTATCTCGATGACCATTGTATCTCCTCCGTTTTCTATTGTCCCTAAACCGAAGATGGGGAAAGAAAAAGGGAATTCCAAGAATTCAGTTGAACTTCAACAAAATGCACGTCTGAACGCTGCTTACATGGGATAGGATGGAAGGCAAATTATTTCGATATCTAATTTAACAAGTCGGAAATTAAAATGAGGTGTGTTCTTATTATAAGGAAGTTTTACAAATATTCAGATCTTGGTGTAATAGTATACAGTGCTTCGGATACAGTATAATTGCCGAAATATTTTGCGTGTCCCTGTGAATACTATCTGCTTTCCAGTATACCCGAAATAACTTGTCGTAAACCTCAGCAATGTATATCAATTTCATAAAATGTCAAATAGTTTAATATAATTAAAACACGCCCAAAAACAATGTTCCTCCCTATACCCATTATATAATAGCCTTGTAAATTAATTAAAAATATGTTCTTTGCACAGCAGATTGTACAAGTACAGAATATATATTTTAGGATATATTTCACAGATGCATTTGCATATCAACTTTATTATGTTCGAAAGAGTGTGACATCATTAAAATGCTCTTGAAACTACCTTTTCCCCATAGACCGTCATGTAACGGAATACTTTTGATTGTCCCTGTCATTGAACCATACATCCGATTTTCATAAAATTTGAAATGACACGACAAAATAATGTAACAATTATGTACTTTAAATTTCAAAAGACAGACGGACGTGGATTGAAAGACGCCTATAGGTGCTACGTATTTACATAATTTCGAACATATCTAAAAAGGAATTATCGGACAAAGACTAGGATTTTACAGGACTTGGATTCAATTAATTAAGGAAAGTCGTTCGCACGTTACGGAAACGATTTTCGCTGTTCATTTCTAAGCATTAATGGTATATCTGTAATTTCCCCCCTCAACACTTGGGAAACATTCCAAAGTTCGTGAATAACTTTTAAAAGCCTATTTTACTCAAGCAAAATGCCCGCTTATTATGTTAATCTTATGCTTTTTAAGTGCGTTCGTAATTATGTAAATACGTAGCAGCTATTGTTGTCGCTCAGTCTGTCTGTCTGTCCGCATATAACAGCGCAAAAGCTACCCAACCGAATCTTTTGAAATTTAAAATATATAATTATTGCATAATTTTGCATACAGGGACGATCAAAAGTATTCCGTTACATTACGGTCAGTGAAGAATAAAGTTTCAAATGCATTTTAATCGTTTGAAATTTAAAATACATACTTATTAGTTACATAATTTTGTCAAGTCATTTCAATTTTTTTTTTTGAAAATAGGATGCATAGATCAAATACAGGAACAATCAAAAGTACTCGGTTACATTACAGTCAATGGAAAAAAAAAAAAGTTTCAAATGCATTTTAATGGTATTACGCTCATTCGAACATAATAATATTGATATGCATCATTTCATAAAGTACATATTATAATATATATTTTGCTTAATCTATGGTGCAAAGAACATTTGTTATTGATTTAAAAAGCCACACAAAGTTATTCCATTACATAATGAGTATAGGGAGAGCATTGTTTGGTGCGCATTTTAATTGTAATTAACTATTTACAATTTTATGAGATTGATATATGAAAGTGATATTTTTAAAACTTCATTATCGTACGAACGCACCTTATTTGCTACGCTTCACGAGCAATTTCCAACTTGTTTGTTTTTAATATCTTTTTTTCTTATATCATTGTAGATTAAAGGTCTAACTTTACAAAGCTCATTTTTTTACTTTTAGAATTTTGTTTTCTTTTTATTTGTATTTTTTTATGAGTATATTTTTACTTCCGGAATCGGTTTAAAATAACACTGTCCTCATTATATTTTTCATTGAAAATTGAAAATTAAAAAAACGACTTTTGTAAGGTATTTGTACTCAATATGGACACCCTAAGGAAAATGTATTTTTTTCACCCCCATGTACAAGTCAGAGGACTCCAAAAATATGTGACCACTATCCTTGGACTATTGACTATCATTATTAAAGTTAGCGACCTTGTAACTATTCTGGTTTTATTCAAATGATAAAAACAAAAAAATGTTTACAAGTGTCCATATAAGGAACTACCTGCCCCTATAATGGACAGGTGTTTCCTTATTGACTTTCTACACAGTGCGTATGGAAGAGCCACTTTTCCAAGGGATTTTAGTGGAGAGGGAATATAAAAAATGTATCTTAAAGTATTCCGAGGAGGAGGAGGGACAGTAAATAGCTTCAGAACATGCATTTTAGAAAGGGGAGGGGTCATTCTTGGTTTTTACCCTTCGAAGGCTCATGCAAAGCCCCTTAGTTTCTAGTAAATATTATGAAATAATATTGTTGGTTTTGCTTAGCTTTATTGCATCTATCTGCGAATTTACATCTGTTATTACTCAGTCCTCACAGCATGGACAGACAGAAACTTTTTCACCATGGGCAGTAAGTCCCACATAATCCTCATGAACATATATGCCACATGTGATGCATGGCCACATGTTTGAAAAAGCATCACCCTGCAAAAGAAGCAGTACCAGCTCTCCTTTGTTGAGGAAGTCATACCATTGGTACCTACGATTTCGCCAACAGATATCCTACTGGGAGGAGGCTTCTTTATATTTTTCTGCAAGGGTTTTTTGAAAGAAGGTTTTTGGGGGATTGTTCAAATGGCATCTTGTTGAACAAAGATTTTACCACTTTGATGCCTTTTCAATTTATTGCTTGGCAACGTTTTCTTTCTTACAGTTGTAGTCGATGGGGACATAAGCTGTCCATATTGGGAACCGAGCGTAGTTTTACTAAATCTAGTAACAAATGAATAAGGGAAATATTTATAAGCAAAATATGCAATAGCAATCAAAAATACTTTTTATTAGCTTTCTAAAATACTCCACTTTTCAACATTCAATGTAATTTTATCCTATCTAATAAGAATTTAAGCTTACAAGTAATTAAGATCAGCACATCTCGAAACAACAGGTTTCCTCGTAAATAGCGATTAGCGCGCTTTATTACACTTTCCAACCTTAATTATCTTTTCAACTGCTTTTCTTCGCGAGAATGTTGAGCCATCTCTCGATCAAAATTATTACCTTTAAAAATATTAGGGGTGTCCATATTGAGAGCCCTGTCCATATAGGGTACAAATACCTTAAAATTTTTAACTGTCAATGCAAAAATAAATAAATTGAATCAAATTAAATTAAATTAAATTAAAATATTGAAATGCAGAGCAAACCACCTTATCGACTGAGGGACAGGACGCTTCTTCTCTTTGCTTCGCACAAAATCAGTCCCGGGTTATATTTAAAATTAGCCGACCTACCCATAAATATGGTATTGGTTAAAACAAAGATTTCCTTCTATCCAAAATAAACAAATAAATAAAAATAATTAATAATAATAATAATAACAGAAAAAAGTTTTCCACCAAACTTCTATTGTTCTATAAATAAAAATCCAACAAGCATAATCTATCCCTTTCACCTTACAATTAAGTTTCCCAACAATTACTAATTTTTAAATGGAAAACCATATTTACAGTGGAATAAGAGCAGAGATACGGGTCATTTCTGCAAAACATTTGAAGACATTAGTAGTAGGAAAATAACAGTACGGGCTCAAGCGCAGGTGGGGCTGTGGGGCCGCCCCGCCTGCTCCTCCGGCTGCCCCGCCTGCTCCTCCGGCTGCCCCGCCTGCGGCCCCGCCACCATCCCTCCTGGCCCCTCCTGCTCCCACCATCTCACCGCCGCCCTCCTGCGCCCCCTAGTGGAAAAAAGGAACATTCTATTATAACAGAAAGGTGATCAACCTTCCCTAATTAAAAATATTATCAATCACATCTCAACTCGGAATCATACTATATGATGAAGATTAAATTTATATTTGAATTTTGAACAACCATAATTTTAATGAGTATTATTAATTAAGCGAAACAATTAAAATTTCAGTTTTCAACCATTTTATTTAGATTTCTTCAACTACAAGATGAGATTATCAATTTAACAGAAGAAAGTTAAACATATATTTGAATTTTGCTTGATAGACATCTTAATGAGTAGTATTAATTAAGTAAAAACAATGGAAATTATCAATTTTTAAAGAAAAAGACTGATTTCTTACGATTTTTATCACCTTAAAAGAGAAAACTTAAACGTACATTTCAGTTTTTCAACAGCTATAACTTTAATGAGTATCGTTAATTAAGTAAAAAACAATGGAAATTATCAATTTTTATAGAAAAAGACTGATTTCTTACGATTTTTATCACCTTAAAAGAGAAAACTTAAACGTACATTTCAGTTTTTCAACAGCTATAACTTTAATGAGTATCGTTAATTAAGTAAAAAACAATGGAAAATATCAAGTTTTATAGAAAAAGACTGATTTCTTACGATTTTTATCAACTCAAACTTCAGAATACTAATTTGAGAGAAAGAAACTTAACCATGTATTCCAGTTTTGAACAATCATTTCCTTCACGGGCATTTTTAATTAAATAAAACAACGGAAAATATTAAATTTAACCAATTTCTTTAGAATTTTTCAACTATAATATCAACTTAAGAAAGGAAACTTAAACATTTATCTTAGTTTTTGAACAGCAATCCCTTAATGAACATTGTTAATTAAGCAAAAAACAATGGAAAATATAAATTTTAACCGATTTCTTTAGATATTTTCAACTTAAAAACGAAATTTAAACATACATTTTTAACATTCGAACAACTATTACCGGAACGAATTTTAATAATTAAGCATTTAACAAACGAAAATAGTGATTTTTTATTTATTTATTTATTTATTTTTTAAAGCAAGAAGGCCAATTGTATAAACTTTTACAGTAATTTGACATTTTAACATACTTTAAAAAACACTAGTTACATAAGATTTCAAACTTTACGTGACTAAATCTCAAGATATATTTTTCTCGAAAACAAATATAAAATACATTTTTTAAACTAATTTCCTCAATCTTACGAATTCAACAGGATTTTTACCGATGCAAACATTAGAAGTGAACAACAAATTCTCTCCCCATCTAACCTCAAAATTCCTAAAGGGGAGAATACAATGGGTTTTTCGACGTCACACTTCGTAAGGTTTTCATTCAAGAAAAATATCTTTTACGTTATAAAAGTCGTTTTCTTAGAAGGATATAAACTTGTGATTTTTGTTTTTGAACAATCACTATCTTAATAAATACTAATAATTAAGGAAAAACAATGGAAAATAATATTTTTTAAGGAAAAAGACGAATTTTATCGAATTTGATTACTTTTTATACTAGTATTTTCAAAAGTAACATGGAAACATCGATTTTTTTAACTGAAGAATTTAACGCAAGTTTTACTTTTAACAACAGAAACTTAATAAGTATCACTAATTAAACAAACAAAAAAAAAAAAAAAAAAAAAAAAAAAAAAAAAAAAAATACTGATTTTCAAGAAAAGGCGAATTTTTATTCAAATTTTCAACACTTTACCTTTCTGAAATATTTATGTTATCAAATACCAAGTTATTTAAAATATAAATATTATGCTTAATGTTTAGATAGTACACATGACTAATTCCACTTATTCTTTTCATATTATTAATTAAATTGACACATGTTTCGCTCTACACTTTAATGATTTCTGAGTTTTTACAATACTCACCACCAATTTTCTAAGATTTTTCGATTATACATTCCTCAGAAGTACATATTCGAAATGCTACAAACACTTTACATATCTAAAAATATATCATTGAAGTAGCTGTGTTTAATATTTTTAACACCAATTTTCTAAGATATTCTAACATTTTCCAATTATACATTCCTCAGAAGTACATATTCGAAATGTTACAAACACTTTACATATCGAAAAAATATCATTGAAGCAACTGTATTTAATAGTTTTAACACCAATTTTCTAAGATAAGCAATGGTTTCGCCATTGCATTTGCTATTAAAAACAACAAAATTTTTGAGACTTTTTTCATAACTTTTTTTGAAATTTTTGCAACATTTTTTTGCAATTTTTTTACACTTTTTTTAACAAAAATTTTTCATTTTTTTAACGTTGTGATTTTCTTTTTTTTACTTTTGTAAAAACTTATTTTGAAAAAAAATTTTTTTGTAAAAAATGTTTTTGAAAAAAAAATTTTTTTGAAAAAAATATTTTTGGAAGTTTTGGTTTTTGTAAAAAAATTTTGTTGTAAATATTTTTTTTCAAAAACTTTGTTATGAGTTTTTCACTTTGTGGTTTTTGTTTTTACATTTATGTTTTTTCTTTTCACTTTTACAATTTTTTCATATTGTAAATATTTTTTGTTAATATTTCTAGAAAACAATGAAAATATTTTGTAAACTTGCATATTTTTTCATACATCTGTTTATTTTTGTATGTTCTTATGCATTTTTTAAGTTGTGAGAGTGTTATTTCACTTAAAATGTTATATATTTCATTAATATAATAGGTATTAGAAAAATAAACACAACGATATATGCATATAAAAGAATATTTAATGTGAGCATTTAAAGAATACACTGCAAAATAACATCTATACATTCATACTGGTTAGAAGAATCACAAAATTACTTTTCAGCAGTGTGTATGTCTTCCAAATTTTAAGTTTGAGATATTGTGGTAAATGTTGTGAAAATATGATGGATAAATAGCCTAAATATCTTCCTTTATTTCTAAATTCTTCAAAAGTCTGACTAATTTTTGAATATCTTCGCTAAGTTTACATATATCTGATGATGCTTTATATGATGATGTGTGTATTTTTGATTCACGTCTCCTTGAAAACAGCATTTATGGTAATCTTTCCAAGTGTAAGGTTTTTCAACTGTATAGATTTTTGTATGTTCTGTTAAATTCCATTTACTTAAGAAGTGTTTGTAGCAAATAGAGCACATCTGTAGTAGAAATAAATGGACACAGTTAGGATTCTCTTCAATAATATAGGTAAAAAGCACTTGTTAAAGTGTAGGTAGTAAGACAAATCATTTTGTATTTACTCTAATTACGTTTCATATACGAATTCTAGTATTTCTCATATAAGTACTCACATATGTGTTATTCGTTAACGCTACATGTGCTAGGGATGAATCATTCGGGTCATTAATTTCTGAAGTTTGCTGCTGTTTTGATTCATCTTGTTGAAACATCTGTATAATGAAAGAAATATATATTTAGTAAAGGTTTAATGTATAAATAATCGCCTATTTATTTTTATTAAATACATGTATATTGCAATCAATTTCGTGTACATTTAATATAAATTAAATTTTCTTCATTTATTCATATGATAGTAATTTCTCTGAGGGGTACATATCTGATAATTTTTAGAAAAGTGTGAAACACAAATTATTCTATGATAATAAGCATTGTGGTAAAATTCACATAGCTTGGTTTCGGAAATAGGTTATTTGAAATATGAAATGTTAAAATTAAAGATTGTATTTGTACATGCTATGTATAATCAAAAACTATAAATATATTATTATTTAAAAAACTCGATGGATGATAATTCAGATGCAAGATGAAAACATTAAGATCAAGTGCAAGATGAAACATATAATTTGATTAATACTATGGAAGTGCTAACTCAAGATAAACCATGTATACTATATATCATTAAAACTATAAAGATAGTATTTATATTTTAAGCAACTTGATGCACGATAATTCAGAAGTGCGAGATGAAACATCTGATGAATTGATTAAAAATATGAGTAGATTAGTTTTAATACATTAGATGATTATAGCAGTAAGAAATTTCGTGTAGGAGCAATGCGTACATGATGAAAATCGAATGGAATCAATTGACTTCAACTCCTGATCCAAGTTAGTATTTATCTCACGTGTGTAATGTGGAAATATAAAAGGTGAAGAATCAAGTTTGATGTAAATAAATATTGTGGTATTGGTTTAAAAACTAAAAAAGTATTGAATTTTACTGAATTAGAAAGCATAAAATTTGATTAAATATTGTTTTATGTAAAATATTAAGTTTAAATGTGATAAAATTATGAAAATCAGTTTGTAAACTCTCATTTTTATAAGTACTACTATGAAAATATTCTTTTAATGTAGAATTTCTGCTTATTGATGAGACTAAAAAATTATATTTTTGTTAATTTTGAATATTTATTGAGTGTATGTAATACTAGGACTAAAATCTTACAAATTCGGTGTTAAATTTTTCAAGAAATTGTGGTTTGCAATCCAGAAAAAGGTGTGATTTTAATAAATTTGTAAATATGTTCATTAACTTTTTTAGTTATTTCTCTAACTTGTCATTCATTTGTTAATTTTTGTAACTTTTGCAGAAAAAACACTTGAATTTTCGGTAATCTGTACTATTTTTTTGTTCAACAGTTGATTTTATAGATTATTAGTATTCTCATTCGACAGTAATTTCACGTATGACGTTATTAAATATTAAATATCTATTAATTTTCTTTACTGTTTCATATGATAGTAATATTTCTGAGGAACAGGTGTGATAACTACTAGACTTTGATTGACTTATTTTTCTGATAAACGTTTGAAAAGAGTTGTAAGTGTGTAATGATGAAATATCTATATACTATCGAGAGTCGAGATTGATGTAGATAACTATTGGAGTAATAGTCAATTCTTTGTTGATTTTCAAGAAATTGTGTGAGAACATGGTTTTTTACATTAAGTTTATGTAGTTTCAGTTACAGTTTTTCGACAATCAACCTAAAAATGGATAATTATCATAGTTAAAAGTTATGATGAAAAGATCTAAGCAATATTGATGTTAAAAAGTTCGTCTAATGTTTGTTCTTATGTTGTAAAAATTTCGAATAGTTTGGTTTGAAATATGAAATGTTTGTAAAAATTAAACTTTGTATTCGTGTATGTTTTGTATTATTAAACTGTAAAGATAATATTCATATTTGGAAAATGTTGTTGGGTGTTTTAATAAGTTTCTGATAAGTAGATAAAAACAGATGCTAAAATTCTGTACTGTTAAAATATATAGGATCAAGAATAAAGTTTGATGAAAATAAGTACTGTAAAAATTCAGAAATTTTGAAGTGTAAGATGAATCATGTCCTAATTTGATTAATTATATGGGTAGAATATCTCAGAGTAGTTTTAATATGTCAAGTGTCTAAAGCAGCAAGAAATGACATTTTAGGTTTTCTAGAATAATAATAATAATAAAAGTATACTTTTGTTGTAAGATTTCGAATGCAGTCAAGACGTGAAAAATATAAATATGAACCCTTTGTAAAGACATTCAAACTTTTTAAAAAGTTTAAGTTTAGTAATATATTGTAACAATATATGTAAACAAATGTATTTCAAAGTTGAAAATTTGTGTAAAAAATTGTCTTTTCTTGAAAATTGATATTTATTTTTTGTTTAATTAATGATACTTATTACATTTTTGTTGTTAAAAACTAAAATATATGTTTAATTCTGTTAAAATTGATATATCCGTGTTGGAGATGAGAAAAAATAGTGTAAAACTAATAAAATTTGTTTAAATTCATCTTTTTATTCTTAAAATTAATATTTTCTATTGTTTAGAATACATACTTTTGAGGAATGTATAACCGGAAAACATTAAAAAATCTTAGAAAATTGGTGTTAAAAATATTAAATACAGTTGCTTCAATGATATCTTTTCGATATGTAAAGTGATTGTAGCATTTAGAAATGTACTTCTGAGGAATGTATAATCGGAAAATGATAGAAAATCTTAGAAAATTGGTGTTAAAACTATTAAATACAGTTGCTTCAATGATATTTTTTCGATATGTAAAGTGTTTGTAACATTTCGAATATGTACTTCTGAGGAATGTATAATTGGAAAATGTTAGAATATCTTAGAAAATTGGTGTTAAAAATATTAAACACAGCTACTTCAATGATATATTTTTAGATATGTAAAGTGTTTGTAGCATTTCGAATATGTACTTCTGAGGAATGTATAATCGAAAAATCTTAGAAAATTGGTGGTGAGTATTGTAAAAACTCAGAAATCATTAAAGTGTAGAGCGAAACATGTGTCAATTTAATTAATAATATGAAAAGAATAAGTGGAATTAGTCATGTGTACTATCTAAACATTAAGCATAATATTTATATTTTAAATAACTTGGTATTTGATAACATAAATATTTCAGAAAGGTAAAGTGTTGAAAATTTGAATAAAAATTCGCCTTTTCTTGAAAATCAGTATTTTTTTTTTTTTTTTTTTTTTTTTTTTTTTTTGTTTGTTTGTTTAATTAGTGATACTTATTAAGTTTCTGTTGTTAAAAGTAAAACTTGCGTTAAATTCTTCAGTTAAAAAAATCGATGTTTCCATGTTACTTTTGAAAATACTAGTATAAAAAGTAATCAAATTCGATAAAATTCGTCTTTTTCCTTAAAAAATATTATTTTCCATTGTTTTTCCTTAATTATTAGTATTTATTAAGATAGTGATTGTTCAAAAACAAAAATCACAAGTTTATATCCTTCTAAGAAAACGACTTTTATAACGTAAAAGATATTTTTCTTGAATGAAAACCTTACGAAGTGTGACGTCGAAAAACCCATTGTATTCTCCCCTTTAGGAATTTTGAGGTTAGATGGGGAGAGAATTTGTTGTTCACTTCTAATGTTTGCATCGGTAAAAATCCTGTTGAATTCGTAAGATTGAGGAAATTAGTTTAAAAAATGTATTTTATATTTGTTTTCGAGAAAAATATATCTTGAGATTTAGTCACGTAAAGTTTGAAATCTTATGTAACTAGTGTTTTTTAAAGTATGTTAAAATGTCAAATTACTGTAAAAGTTTATACAATTGGCCTTCTTGCTTTAAAAAATAAATAAATAAATAAATAAAAAATCACTATTTTCGTTTGTTAAATGCTTAATTATTAAAATTCGTTCCGGTAATAGTTGTTCGAATGTTAAAAATGTATGTTTAAATTTCGTTTTTAAGTTGAAAATATCTAAAGAAATCGGTTAAAATTTATATTTTCCATTGTTTTTTGCTTAATTAACAATGTTCATTAAGGGATTGCTGTTCAAAAACTAAGATAAATGTTTAAGTTTCCTTTCTTAAGTTGATATTATAGTTGAAAAATTCTAAAGAAATTGGTTAAATTTAATATTTTCCGTTGTTTTATTTAATTAAAAATGCCCGTGAAGGAAATGATTGTTCAAAACTGGAATACATGGTTAAGTTTCTTTCTCTCAAATTAGTATTCTGAAGTTTGAGTTGATAAAAATCGTAAGAAATCAGTCTTTTTCTATAAAACTTGATATTTTCCATTGTTTTTTACTTAATTAACGATACTCATTAAAGTTATAGCTGTTGAAAAACTGAAATGTACGTTTAAGTTTTCTCTTTTAAGGTGATAAAAATCGTAAGAAATCAGTCTTTTTCTATAAAAATTGATAATTTCCATTGTTTTTTACTTAATTAACGATACTCATTAAAGTTATAGCTGTTGAAAAACTGAAATGTACGTTTAAGTTTTCTCTTTTAAGGTGATAAAAATCGTAAGAAATCAGTCTTTTTCTTTAAAAATTGATAATTTCCATTGTTTTTACTTAATTAATACTACTCATTAAGATGTCTATCAAGCAAAATTCAAATATATGTTTAACTTTCTTCTGTTAAATTGATAATCTCATCTTGTAGTTGAAGAAATCTAAATAAAATGGTTGAAAACTGAAATTTTAATTGTTTCGCTTAATTAATAATACTCATTAAAATTATGGTTGTTCAAAATTCAAATATAAATTTAATCTTCATCATATAGTATGATTCCGAGTTGAGATGTGATTGATAATATTTTTAATTAGGGAAGGTTGATCACCTTTCTGTTATAATAGAATGTTCCTTTTTTCCACTAGGGGGCGCAGGAGGGCGGCGGTGAGATGGTGGGAGCAGGAAGGGCCAGGAGGGATGGTGGCGGGGCCGCAGGCGGGGCAGCCGGAGGAGCAGGCGGGGCAGCCGGAGGAGCAGGCGGGGCAGCCGGAGGAGCAGGCGGGGCGGCCCCACAGCCCCACCTGCGCTTGAGCCCGTACTGTTATTTTCCTACTACTGACATTGTCTATCATATTCTTTCAAAATCAGCGAGTTTTCTCTCCCCGCCTTCCCCTGCATTAAAGCAAACGATTACTTATACATATAAAAAAAAAGCCTTTATTTCTACTGCTAAAAATTTCTACAAAAACATAGAAAAATGGCACAATTATGTAAATTCACACTAAATGTCGGTTAAATGCATTCGATCCAGTTTCTCGGTTTTGGTATTGACAAAAAGTAACATTATCTTGCGATTTAATGACCGTATGGGTAAAAATGAAGTGTTAAAATAATCACAATTAAACACACTTCCCTTTATTATTATTATTATATATATGTAAAAAAAAAAAAAAAAAAAAAATTGATTTTTGACCAACTTTGAAATAAACTGTCTCCTTAATATATAATCTAAATATAATAAAATGCAGTGTAACGATTCCGGCGCAAACTCATCTGTTCAATCACGCTTCTTCGTGTTTAAATATTTAGTGATTGAAGCGTTCGAATTCACCATATGGAAGAGGAAAGATGTTGAAGCGTTCGAATTCACCATATGGAAGAGGAAAGATGTATTCAGTAGCATTTTAGAATTAGTTAAAAGGACATTAAAGAGACAATTTTCATTTCGTGTGCCGAGTCTTCGAAATATAACAAAACTCAGTGTAACGATTCTGGTCTGAACTTATCTGTTCAATCACGCCTCTTCGCATTTAAACATTTTACAATAGCCCGCCATCTACAGCCCGTTTTAAGTCTCGTTTGCACGGGATATGCTAGAGGTTTTCTATTCAATATGGCGCAATAAAATATCGCGTCAATACCGATGCGTCTGAGACATTTGTATCTGTGCCAATATTTTTACTAATTATTTACAATTTTAAGTGAAAAGTGAGTTTTTTAACCACTAGTTATATATAATCAATAAATGTATAATAAATGCACATAATCAATGCAAGACGGTCCAATTTTCGTCAGCGACCTCTACCTACGTCCCGAATAATCCGACTATCTAAAGGAATGGAAAAAAATTGAAAAAATTCATACCGGACACATTTTTAAGCAAAATTACACAAATTAAAGACATTGAAAAACGGTAAGGGTGTGCCGAGGGCGAAGAAGCTACCGAACGGCCGAAGCTACGTCTCGCTTATTATTAGTCAAAAATTTTCACGAATCCAATAATTTCTTCTTTAAAAGATAGAAGAAAGTAAAAAATGATATTTTAGCCAATTTTAACTCAATTCAAAAGCTACAATTCCTTAATTTTTATTTTATTTATTTATACATTTTTTTATGAATCCTCATGATTGTACAGAAAATGACAACGTCCTAAATTAGAACACAATTAACACAAAAGTTTCATTCATTCTATAATTAATATATACATATATTACAGATATAATTTTTTCTAGACATGACCCCACCTCTGCTAAACGTTCGGACCTGCCTCTGACTATGCGATTATTTAAGGGTGTTTTTAAATCAAAAAGGGCAACTTTGTGACATAAATTTTAATTTATTTTTGTTCAGAAATGCATGAAACTAGCAGGTGTTGTTATTCAGAAACTGTCTAAATGCACTCAGATTTCTATTTTTTTTTTACAAACGCAATAGATCTTTCATAATAAGTGTTCAAAGTTGACGTTTTTGAACACATTTCCCGACGAAAGCAGAAAAACGGGTGATCACGTGATCGAAATCGTTGATAACTCGATAAATAATTTAATTATCATAAAATGGAAAACTGAGTTCGATTCGAAATCGCTTCCACAGTCAGGCCTTCCAATTTTACAACTTTCTGCTAAAAAATGAATTTGTTAATAAGTCAAAACGGTTTGCGCTGATTGAACAGAGCAGCTGAGAACACCCTTAAAGCCATATATACATCCTATATGCATAATATATGCAAGTTTCTTTGACAGATGCGTCTTTTTCCGTGGCCCCAGAGGTGAACCTCCTTTTCACAACGATTCCGAGCGTCTGAATCATCACGTTCCAGGCATTCCTGAGTGTTCCATTTTCCAAGCATTCCTGAGTGCCCCAATCTGTTACCTCTCTCGTCGACCGGTCTGGAACTCCGAAACCGGAACTGACCAGGCGGTCTGGTCATTGATGAAAACTTCCAAAAAATGACTTCGTCCAGGAAAAAAACATGAAGCGAAGTGAATTATCGGGTGTTGTATTAAATCATTAATCACAGCACGAATTCGGCGATTTCAGCGTGCATTCACGACCTTGCCAGGAATGACGGGATGGGTGGGTAAAGGCCTTAAAACGGCCCGACCTTTTTATTTATTTATTTTCTTCATCTCTCCGCCACGACCCAATGAGTGTATTTTTGGGAGGATGACTTATGCCGGTAATAGAGCCTCAGAAATCGCGTCGTGTAATTTGAAGGTAGTTGCCGATGATAATAGAAAATTGCGAGGAGGTTTTCGTGATAGTGTAGAAACTTAATTTTAAGACAGCTTGTGAAAAAAATAAAATACTTCCGGGTGTGTTTCTTTTAAGAAGTTGTTGGTCTATAATTTTGTGACGGGTTTTCAGATGAAAAATTAGACCCAATTTCAATTACTATTAGTACCTTAGCCGCCCTTGGCGACCACTTTGGGCATTGCTAAACATTGTATCTTGTTATTTTTCTTCATAATTTAATTTGCTTTTTCAAATCTTCGCTAAATTGGAAGACTCTGGTAGAAAAATCAAGAATTCGGTATGCTAGCGGAAAGCAGGGGATAAATTGCCAAACATAGTTCTTGTCTCATTTATTCGTATTTTATTAACCCTTAAACGGTAACGTGTTTTTCGGCACCTTTAAACGGTAATCATGGGTCACTCGTGCTTAGCGCTGTAAAAAGTGGTTTAAAGTGCTTTAAAAATTCTAAAAAAATTCATGATATTACAATAACTACCCTTGAATAAGAATCAGTCACAATATTGCTGATTTATTAATTTGTTTAAACAATATGTTTAAATAAACAAATAAAAATGTGAAAAATGCACATTTTCTTTAAAAAATCATAACTTTGGATAGAATTGATATTTTTTGCTGTTTCAAACGGGAAATTGAAGATCAAGAACAGTACTTTCACACACACACACACACACACACACACACACACACACACACACAAAAGAAAAAAAAAATAAATAAAAATAGCCGGTATAAATAAAAAAAAAAAATGCTTAAGTTTTGAGCATAAAAATGACGTTATTTTAACTTATAAATAGGTACAATTTACAATGAAATAGAAATTTTATTAGTTTTTAATCAATTTTATTTATGAAAATGATGTTAATTATCAAACTTTATTTAATTAAACAAAAAATATAATAATGAAAAATTACAGCAACACTGATATCATCATTTATAAACAATCGAAGGAAGCCAAGAAGGAGAGCAAACTGCAATCACATTAAACAATTTTATAAACACGTGTTTGCATAAAAAGTAAGGTTCGGAAACCCAAGTGAGTGTAATGTATCGATTTTTTATGAAAAAAACATCAATTCCTAACCAAACAAATTTTTTCTTACCTTACACTTTTCGTCAACGTAAATGGTAACCCGAGGTCACTCGTGCCTTTTCGAAATTTTGACTGGCTCTTACGTCGGCTGTGAACGCACTAAAACATCGGCGTTTCGGGAGCTAATAGCCTACTAATGTACTATTTTTTTTTAGGGTAGTTCAGACCCGCTCCCCTCTCTCTCCTCTAAGCTAGCAAGGAAAGAAAATTTGACTGAGGCACTAGTGACCCATGGTTACCGCTTAAGGGTTAAATTCATTTAAAATACAATCTTTTCGTTCGTTTAATCTGAAACACAACACTTTTATTTAGAACTGAAACATTTAAAATTGACGACTTTTACTTATTTATAATAATAATAAATAATAATAATAAATAATACCGTAAACCATGGCATTAAATTTCAACATCAAATCATTGTTTTAATTTACCACGCAAAAAACAAAAAACGCTAACTGGCGAGTTGAAAAATGTTATTGGCGAGATTTTTACCCAGCTAAAATAAAAGTACAGGAAATTCTTTGACAACTTTTAAGCAGCTTTAATCAAAAAAATAATTTTTATTAAAATGACCGTCTCTCATATGAAAATCGTTATTGTTTATGACAGTCACATGACTCGATCTTTAATAATATCGATGAAATGATGACTAAGTAAAAATATTTGACGATTTATCATCTGCGTGAAGTACCAAAATAGACACTTGTAACATAAAAAGCTAAGTGGTCAGCCCGGAATGTTGATGACCGTTACATGACCTAGGCTTTTATTATATAGATAATTTGTAAAAATAATTAATTGGTCATAAATGCGATAACATCCGTCTACGGTATAGGGAAAGGCAGGAAGGGGGTGACGTGAGAAGGCCGTTGCCCCTACCTGAATTTTGAAACTTAATTAAGATTGTTTTCAAGCCTAAAGCAGCTTTCAGATACATTTATGAATTCGTTATTGTACAGAATCGCATAAAATGTTGTTGCAGGTTGAAATGAACAGTTGTTGCTATCCAGAAACTAGGTATTCGAAGGTTATTTTCAATTTTGGGGCAAAGGCAGAAGGTCTTTCAGAAAATACTGTAACAGTGGGCGTTTTGAAAGGAATTTCTGGAAACGACATAGCGCGGGAATGAGAAAAACTCGTCGCCATGGACAAAAATCGCGAGAAGATATCGAGATTTGCAAATCTTGTGCATCTTTCAAGTCTGCAATATTTTAAATTATAGTCATCATTAAAAAAAGGATCATAAAATAATTATTTCCAATTCTTACGAGGAAAAAAAAAAAGAATAAAAAAGAATTAGCGGATGCGAAATTTCACTGGTTTGTGCTCGGAAAATGGTCGTCATTCGACGAGTAGTCGACCAGATTGGGCTGCATTCAGCAGACGATTGATTTTTAGGTGTAGATCTTTAATATATTTAAAAAGAAGTCTCTACCAGAATTTCTTAAAATGGAAAAATAAAGCTGAATTTTTTCGGCAGGGTTGGGGTGAAATGCCCTTTAAGTCCTTCATTTAAGGCAGATTTTGAATACATGGACGTGATAGTAAATTGGCACTGAACTTTGTTGCACAAGAAGTTCAAGATCAGAAGGGGAGAAAAAAAATCCTCACTGACAAAAAAAAAAAAAAAAAAAAAAAAAAAAAAAAAAAAAAAACTTATTTATTTTATAATTTTTTTCAGAAAATTTTTTTTTTTCAAAACCATCAGTGATAAAGAAAATTTAGCTAATTAACTTCAAAAATGCAGGGAGGGACAAATGTCACCCTCTCCCCCTTCTCCCTTCGTGTCTCCGTCCATACAGCCATTAACCATCAGTATTTCATCAAAGAAGTCCGCAATCATCTCGCAAACAATGAAATAATAATCCATTAAATGATCTCGATTAAGGAATGAACAAAAGATCTCAATTTCAAATTCTCACATAGCAGGAATGGCGAAACGATTAAAAAAAAAAAAAAAAAAAGTGCGCGGAAAAAAAAATCGTTCCCTGGAGGGAAAGAAGGCCGGTCATTGGTTGGGCCACATTCCGCAGACGACTTCTTCTCCGGTGTAGGTCTTCAACCCGCGCACATTCTTGCCAAGGTGAAGCGAAGGGATGGATTGGACTGTCCTGTCCGCGCCTACTACACCCGCGGTTCTCATGGAAAAACTTCATCATAGCTGAGGGTTCTCAATCTTTTCGCGGAAAACGGGGTTAATGCATATCGAGATCAAAAAGGAAATCCCTTTTCCAAATTGAAAGGTGGATGGAAGTGATTAACCATTTATGTTCCGTAGGTACTTTAACCCTTAAATGCATATTGTATCATTTTCGATACCATATGTGTTCCCGATTTATTGGGGGTTTTATTCACATATTCCGTATTCTCACCAGAAATTTAAAAGAGCGATTTTCACTTCACTTAATGACAGACCATTCGTAATTAAATAAAGAAAAAATTACTATTTAGATTTTTCTGGTTTGAATTCTGATTCTTTGAACTGCACATTTTTTGGAACGCGTTCTATACTATGCATTTAAGGGTTAAAGTACCATTATAATAGCTGGTAATAAAATTAATTTAATACATCGATATTTTATGATACATCGTATGATAGGTCGATATTTAAATATTTTAAACAGTAGATTATTGATATAATGTAATATAAATTTAAAATGCCGTTTTGTATTCGAGAACTTCGCTAAATTTGTAAAATTTCGGTTAAACTTTATGTACGCAACCTAGGCTGAGGATAAAACTCGTCTGCTGGCGGTATTGACAGTTGCGTATATTGACATTCTTACAGTAAAATGGATAGAATAACGCATCAAATTACTGCCATTTCTGGAGAGTCATCACGTGCATAAAGTCCTGTAGCAACACCGACGCTGTAACAAGTAATAGCGTAGGTTTTGCATGTAGCCAGATTCGTTTGTGAATCTTTGTAAATGAATGATCAACACTACGCACACCATAATCTAAAGAAAACATTCTCTAGTGAGTATCAGAGTTTCTTTTAGGTTTCCTTATGTTTGGTGATTTTATAACATAATTAAAATACACATATAATGTTGAACTACATGCAGCTTATTACATCTAAGTTATTAAAAGCAATAAAAAACAGGAGATAAAGATATGAGATAATTAATGATATAGCAAACCTTCCCTAAATTTGCATAACATATAGATGGCGCTATTGCCAAAATATCCTGAGATATTTTGCCGAACATGAAGTGAAGCGAAATAATTTGGAGCGGTTTAGTAGACTTGCGGCGTGTGTACGATATGTGTCTCAAGCAAAGATGTTTTTATGTATTATAACAAGATTTATGAATTTTCAATTTATTATGTTCGCGCTTTACCGAAAATGTATATAGAGTTTTCTTCATTAAAAATGTGACTGTTTAACTCCATGGGGACGAACGATACGTATACATGCCGCAAAAAGGCTCAAGAATTCGTGTTTAATCCAACCAGTAAAATTTTATTGTAAAATTTGCCTTATTTAATCGTAGCATGTCCTCGATTTAATAAGGCACAAATTTCTGTTTTTAAAAACCGGTGACTAAACATTAAAAATTTCGTAAAACGCTCCCGTCGCGAACGGGTTAAACTGTGTTTAATATTTAACGCGAAGAGCAATCCCACAATGATGAGATAAATATTATGAGATAGTTATGAGATAATTAACAGAACATTCAGTTTTGCGAATATTCAGCTGTCTCCCTTTCTCCTTCCACCAGTGTTGCCAATAGGGTTTGTTATTATTATTATTATTATTGCTACTGTCCAGCTTGATTGATTGCTATAATTTTATTGAAATAGTAAAATTAATCTCCTTTAATCTGTCGTTAAACAAGCCAAATATTACATTACTATTTTTTTTTAATATACATAGTAACAATTAAGAAATCGGGATATAATATTAATATAAATAATAATAACAACGGCCCAACTGGCAACTCTACCTCCCACACAATTCCCCGTAACAATTTAGACATACAGCGGAAACACATCCCTTAATTTCCATAATAAATACTACTACGCCATGCCAAGATGGCGCCCCCTTCCCAGAATTCCATCTGATCAAATAAGAGTTTCGACTCACCGAAATGTCATAATAGAGAAAAAAAAAATTCTGTTCTTGAATTAGAACAATAACAAGAAATGACTCTCCCCTCATATGTCAATAACCCCGTCGCAACTTTTTTCGAACAGGATACAGAGATGTGTATGTATGTATACGAAAAGTATACATACATTCGAATTGTCTGCGACACTGCAGACGATCGAAGAAAATGCTTTCCATGGAACAGATGTTCGGCATTTTTAATATTGGCGGCGAAGGTTTTTCTTTTTTATTATTATTATTTTGATAAGAATGGAAGTAATGATAACGGCAGATGATAAAAGGAAGAATGGGAGAAAAAAATATTATGTTGTCGTGTGACACACATCAAATTTGTTGTATGAATGAAGTAATCAAGAAAGGAAATAGACCGAAACTTTAAAAACAAATAAAAACTTTTTTATGTGAGAGAAAATTGTTTTTCTAGGAATAGTATCTGTAGGAAAGGGGCTGTACATAAATAAAGTTATCAACACTTTGGTATTTTTGACTCCCTCCTCCCTTACGATATCACGTTATCATACTTCGAACTATCCCCCCCCCCCCCTTATTAATATCCAAAAATTCATTTCATTTTTGGAATTTTGGTTTTATTTGGAGTGACAGATATTCTTATACAATTACTTTTCAAATACTTTATTTATTCAAATGAAGACAAATCAATAAAATATCACTTAGAAAATAAAAAAACTTAAAAAAAAAAAAACTTAACAGAAATAGCTACTGTTTAAAAGTATTTAATAATAGCTTTTCATTACATAATTTCCAAACGAGGAATACTTTTTGAAAGAAGTAATAATTGTCGGAATAAAAAAAATATTATTGGAATAGAAAAAATAATTCTCAATTCTAAAAACAAGAAATAATTCTTGGAATAAAAAATAATTTTCGAAATAAGGAATAATTCTTGGAATACAAAATAATTCTCCAAGCAAGGAATATTTCTCGAAACGAGAAATAATTATCAGAATAAAAAGTAGTTCTCCAAACAAGGAATAATTCTCGAAAAAATTATTCTCGGAACAAGGAATAGTTCTTGGAAGAAAAATATAATTTTCGAACCATTGAATATTCGTGGGGAAATAAATACCGTATTTACTCGTGTATACGGTACATGCGTGTATAACACGCGCAACCCCTACTTTATCAGAAAAAATGGCGATTTTTTAAGATCTCGTATATAACGCGCGCCATAAACTTCATACGCAAATGAATGAATGATTAAATGAATTTCAGTAAAAAAAGTCGAAACAAACATTACATCAGGCCCAAAACAAAACGAAAATACATTTTTAGACTTCGGGAAGAGAGTGACTGACGGCAGTGAGAATTGCTAATTAGCGTTTTTAATGTTAATATATAAAAAAGTGCAAGGAGTGAAATAAAGATGCAGTAATACTTCAATTAAATAAGATTTTCTGAGTATTTATGTCTTCTTTGAATACATTTCTTGATTCATATATATATCGTATGATTACATCCAACAGTGAAAAAAATATTCCGTGTATAACGCCACCTAGAAGTTTTGCCCAAATTTTTTTAAAAAGTGCGCGTTATACACGAGTAAATACGGTAGTTCTCCAAACAAGGAATAATTTCTGAAACAAGGAATAATTCTCGAAATAAAAAATGATTCTCTGAATAATAATTCTTAATTGCAGAAACAAGAAATAGTTCTTGGAATAAAAATAATTTTCGAAAAAAAGAATAATTCTCGGAATAAAAAATAATTTTCGAAATAAGGAATAATTCTCAGAATAAAGAAATAATTCTCCAAGCAATTCTTGAAACAATTAATTCTTGAAACAATAATTATCGAAATAAAAAATAGTCCCCCCCCCCCCCCAAAAAAAAAAAAAAAAAGTCGGAAAACATTATTTTCAGAACAAGGAATAATTCTCGGAATAAAAACTAATTTTTGAAACGCAATGGATATTCTCGAGAAAATAAATAATTCTTCAAACAAGGAATAATTTTTGAAACAAGGAATAATTCTCGAAACAAGGAATATTTATCTGATCAAAAAATAATTCTCGGAATAAAAAAAGATTCTTAGAATATACTATAATTCTCGGAATAAAAAAAATTTCGAACTCAGGAATAATTCTTGGAACCGGAACAAAAAATAATTCTCGAAATAAAAATTAGTTTTTGAAACAAGGAATAGTTCTCGGATTAAAAAATGATTATCGGAACAAGGTATAGTTCTCGGAACAAAAAATAATTCTCAAAACAAGGAATAATTTTCGGAATGAAAAATATTTCATCAAACATCAAACAAGGAATAATTTCGGAATTATTTTACAGTCGGAAGACATCTTATTTACTGCGGTTAGTTCAGTGGCGACTGACAGACACCAATATTTTAAACTGTAGAAAAGTAGTGAATGCATAAGGGACAAAAAGAGGGTAGATATATTCGGGAGACAGCAAATTTTGAAGCGGCTCTCATTTCATATAGAGTGTCTTTAAATGAAATGTATATTATTTCTTAAATCAACAGCGAAATTAAAATGAGGCTTTTTTTTTTTCCTTGCAGGAGAGCCCATATGAAGTCCGAATTTTTTTTTACTAAGTTTTCTTGTTTTAGTTTCAAGTATTACTGATAGGTGGCAATGCAATATCTTCAACTGTTAGAACGCCTAGACTAATACATAAAAACGGACAGCACGCCGATTCGTCTTTTAACCCTCATTTTGTTTAGCTGTTGAAACGATGAAAAAAGTGCTTGAGTTTTTAAATGGCAACGTTATTCGGAGCAGTACTACAGATTGAGAGAAATCTATGAATGAAACTATTGGTACTAAATCATGGAAGCGTAGTGAAAAATTTTCCGTCTCTACACACAGGACTTTCTTCTCAAAATAATTTTAGTAGTTGTAACATTAGCATTAGCTTACTTATTAAATTAAAAAAGAAAAAACCCTCAGTTTCTTTAAGAAAACGTCGGACGTCATATATTCATACTGCTGTGTAACATACCATCAGTGTAAGTGACTTCATTTAACAGTAATCTCAGACAAAGAGATTGACAGCGATTTCCAGTCCCTCTTAAGCTGCTATCATATTCACCAACATTTCGAGAGACTTTTAAATCAACACACGATTTCCTCCAACTGTTTGCGAAATGTCCTCACAAAACTCAGTGTGATAGCAAACAGCAGTGTCCTCCAACTTTTTTTGCAGTTCCGAAAAATTCTCCGCTAGGCAAGACTTTCCATTCAACATCGAACATTTCAACGAATCAGAGATAAGCGATTGATACGAATAGGTGATAAATATTAACGCCTGGTACTACACTGTAAAAAAAAAGAGTCGATCTACTAAAAAAATTTTAGTGATCCTCGCAATTACTCAGAAATTTTTGTAATCTAACTCGGTTACAAGAAAATCTGTAAGAATTACTAGAAAAAATCTAGCAACGAATAGAATTAATAGTTTTATATTTTCAATAGCTATTACTAAATCTCACTTGGTGTGGCCGTGATAGCCTAGTGGTTATAGCACCGAATTCCAGGCTGAAAGGTCCCGGGATCGAAGCTGGGCACTACCAAATACGCACCGAATTTATGCAGTGTAAGTACTCTTAAATAAAGTGATTATGAAAATCCTGTCGGAGCAGGTAGCAATGTTTGGTGCTGCCATCTATTGCGGCTTTGTCGAAAATCTTCCGCTTCAGAAGTCTGTCTTTTTATCCACTGGATGCAGCTCGAAGGAAGCTCCTGCTCTTACGGGCACACGTAATGGTGACTAAAAATAATTTTGGAGCTATTACTAAAATTTGCTTGGTGACTCATACTAAAAAGTTTTAAGTTAGTTATACAAAAAAATTTTTTGTTCAGTTTACAAAAAAAAAAAAAAAAAAAAAAAAAAAAAATGTTTGTTTCATTTGCAAAAAAAAAAGTTTGTAATGGTTACTAAAAAATTCTGTGGAATACAAATTTACTAAAAAATTTTTAGTAACCTCTTGAATTTTTTTTTTACAGTGTATAGTAGAACTGGTTTTCCTCCTTTTTCCAAGACAATTGTAACCTTTTTCTCTCTTTGAACAGGAAAAAGTTGGGGTTAAAAGACAAATTTTTCAGCCTATTTTAACCCCAAATTTTTCCTGTTCAAAGAGAAAAAAAGGTTACAATTGTCTTGGAAAAAGGAGGAAAACCAGTTCTACTAGTACCAGGCGTTAATATTTATCCCCTATTCGTATCAATCGCTTATCTCTGATTCGTTGAAATGTTCGATGTTAGATGGAAAGTCTTGCCTAGCGGAGACATTTTGGAACTGCAGAAAAAGTTGGAGGATATTGCTGTTTGCTATCACACTGAGTTTTGTGCGGACATTTCGCAAAAGGTTGGAGGAAGTTATGTGTTGGCGCAAAAGTCTCTCGAAATTTTGGTGAATTTGATAGCAGCTTTAACATGACAAAATAAATAAACAACTGCCCAAAATCTTTATTGAGCTTGACAACAGTTTAAAAGTAGTCTTACCTCACAACATTCGGATGTTCGAAGGCTTCTATGTGTTTGAGGAGGGCGATTTCCCTCAGCGTTCCCAGGGGCACGCCGTCTTCGGACAGAGGGACTTTCACTTTTTTGAGGGCGACAAACTGCCCCTCGTTGGCAAGATCCTTGGCTTTGAAGACGGTGCCGTAGGCGCCGGTGCCTATGAGCGAGACCTCCTCGTAGTTGTCTGCCGTGTCCTGTATGAGACCACTGGCACTGGTGGCATCTGGCATGGGAGGTGTGCGCGGCGTGGCAGGAGGTGTTGCCAGGGTAGCAGATGCGCGGGTGGACGTTTTGGGACGTGGCATATCGTCCCCAGGATCACCTCCGCACCATTACCTGGAATAAGAAAGGAAATTTTTTGAATAAGGATTTTGATAAATGAAAAATACCGACTATTAAAAGCTTTCCAACGTTTCTAGAACGTCGTAACGAAGCTTCATACTTATTACTTTAAGATTTTTATTTTTAGATATACATAGAAATAATATGAAACAGAAAAGTGAGGTATTCCATTCTGAAACATTACAACATATTACAGGCAAGCAAATGGGTGAATATCATAAAATGTCGAATTTTGATCTTCTGAGATTTGAAAGTATCCATTAAAAACAATACAAAATTTCAAGAAGTAGATTTATTTTCTATTAGAGAGTAAAGGATTTTCCATGTAAAATGGCTAAATTTTGAAGAACTTAAATAATAAGCTATTTTTTATGTAATTCAGGATAATGAGAATTCCATTCTAAAACATTTTTTAGAATACAAATGAATAAAAAAAACCCCACAAATGTATTGCTTCGCCATATATAGTTTGATAATTTTGTCGTTCGGGTACTCAACTCCCTGTCTTATAGTAAAAATAAACATCTTTTTTTCATGAGAAATTTAATTTTTTACGGTAAGGGATGGTAGAACTGGTGTTCGGCGACGGAGAGATGGGATTGTGAGATGTGGGAGGCTGAAAGACGGGCGGCGGGACGGTTTCATCGGCTAACCCCGTAGCGTCATTTTCCCACTACTTATGTACCAAAAAATAGAAAACACCATTTGATTCTAAACTGCTTTAGTGGCCAAGCTTGCCCATTTTGTGTCTTTACATTTATAAATGCGTCGGAAGACGTGTAGAAGAGTTTCGTGCTGTTGAGTAAACAATTTGAGAACCATAGTAAGAAAACACAGCCAACTGACATTTCATAGTTGTGATTTCGACCTTAAAGCTTAAGGCTTCTGTCCTCGCTCGAGGAAACGCTCGCGAGGTGATGCTATTCCTACGGGGAAACATTTTTCTAATAACTCTTTCGCATTTTGACATTTTTGAATATTTTTTTTTTTTTTTTTTTTTTTTTTTTTTTTTTTTTTTGCATTGGATAGCTGAGGCGCATGCCTACAGCGCACCTTTTTTACTTTTTCGATTTTGGTTGCAGATATTTTTTACAAAGTTAGTTTTACTTTCAAAACCAGTTTCGAAACTGAAAGTGCTTTTTTAAAAATATATCTGCGTTCAAAATCGAAAAAGTAAAAAAAGGTGCGCTGTCGGCATGCACCTCAACTATCCAATGCAAAACAAATTATTCAAAAAGGTCAAAATGCGGAAGAGTTATTAGAAAAATGCTTCCCCATAGGAATAGCATTAGCTCGCGAGCGTTTCCTCGAGCGAGGACAGGGGCCTTAACACACTTGGCAGACATTTTTATGAACGGTAGTGTGGTTGGTAACGGAGGCGTCTGTCCCGCTGAACTCCCCGGGTTCGCATATCGTTTGTGTGCCATTGCTGTTAATTTTGTCCATACCTTCATAGGAGGTAGAAAATATGACTGTCGATGGAGTGCCTCCACATCAGAATAGCCAACAAAAAAAAAAATCGGCCTGAATAAGAGTCAATGACGAAATGCAAAGTGCAAACCGCTCCTGAATAAGAGTCAATGACGAAATGCAAAGTGCAAACCGCTGGGAGGAAAAAAAATGAACAGCAGTTCATTTATTCAATGAACAGCCGTTCATTTATTATGGATTCACATAAGAATAATGGTCAGTCATTAGATGCTACATCATCTCTTAAAAGGCAGATGTCAATGCTACAAATTGCTGTTTCGGAACACGAGCACGTTTCGAAACACGGATTCCCTCACGTTAAAGGAATCAGTGGATGCGTGATGGAGGCATGAAAAATCGCGAAATGACCGCCCATTATGATATGATACGATATAATATCGGAAGCAGTGTTCCACTTTTACCAATAAATATTGTGGAGTTTAAAGTGAAGAGGGTATGATATTAGAAGAATGGAAAACAATTGAGTTAGAATTTATTTCTTACAGTAGTCTTATATAGCATTTGTCTTTCGATATATTATGCTCACTGCATTTTGAAGAAAAAAAAGTAATGCCTGAATAATAACAATTACATTCATGACAGGAGAGGAGATTAAGATTTCTACGTATCTGAGGTTTTCCCATTTTTAAATCTATCTGGCACGTGTTCTGAATAGCGATTCGTCACCGATAATAATAGTAACAATAATAAAAATACGCAATTTAAGGGCAGATGTAAGCAAAAATTGGGGCTAAGGGCAGCTTCACAAAATCCATTTAATAAAACACGTTCCTTCAGAAAACTGCTTTTTATGAAACAAAATTCTCTCCAAAATTGCTTTTAATGAAAAAGTCCATTTCACAAAAGTGCTTTTATACACTATATGGCCAAAGGTGACCGGCCACTTACGGTTTTAAACATTTTGTTAAATACAGTAAAACCTCTAAATAACGGACACTTCGGGAACGCAGAAATTGTCCGCTATTGGAAAAACCTCAAAGATACAAAAATCACTAAGAAATGCTTAATGTGTCATGAATTGACTTTTATATGTCCTATAACCTCTATTATAGGATTAATCAAAAATTAGAATTGTTTTTTAAACAATAAAACTGAAACTGAAATAAAATTGTGTACACCTTCATCCACTGTTTATTACATTCCTATGAAAGAAATCTGTTGCAAAAGTTTTCTTTTCCTTGCAATTACATGTATTTTGTTTTTCAATGTGACATTATTAGACATTATAGAGTTCCGGGCGGGAAAGGAGGTTTGCACTTTTTGAACATTAAAAGCACAAAATCTCAAAACCTTCCGGGGGGGACATTTCAATGCTCTGGAAGATGTCCCAGCCGGGCACCCCCCTGAATTCAACACTGAACGTTGAGGGGTGATTTTCCCCAGACCACGATCTACATTTATTTGTGATCACAAAATTTGTGACACATTGCCCTGATAAATTTATAGGCCTTTTTACTTTATTTTTTATTTTTTTCTCGTTAAAAAAATATTTTTCATTCTTTATCGTCGACAATAGTGTCCGCTATTCGGAATGTCCGTTATTCAGAGGTTAAACATACAAAAATTTAGGTTTTGGGAGTGGGGATCGGAAAACTGTCCGTTAAATAGAGGTGTCCACTATTCGGGAGTGTCCGTTATGGAGGTTTCACTGTATCTATAAAAATACATCAGGAATTATCCTTAAACTCCAGGTCTGTAAACAGAATAGTACCCGTCATATATTTCCGTGAAAGTTTTTTTTTTTCCCCGGAAATCCCATATGGAACCGTCAACAAATTGAAAAAGAACGGCGATCTTTTGGATATTCCTGTCAAAACTAATGTAACAAAAGCGTTCAAATGGCAGATTACGATTAAGTGGCTTATTGTAATAAACTGTATTCATTTTTATAAAAACAGAATGTATACCGATAAAGAAAATAAGGTTTTTATAAAAACAGTCCCTAATTTTGCCAAGTTTTTTTGTTTATAATTTGCAAATTAATATAAAAAATGTTCTTTTTAGAAAATATGACAAGCGACATAGTACATAATATAATGTAAGCAGAAAGTATTTTATAGGGACACACAAAAGATTTCTGATACAATATTGTATCCGAAGTACTGTATAGTATTGCACCATATCTGAATATTTATAAAACTTTGCTATACTACGAATGCACCTCATTTGCTACGTTTGACGTGCAATTTAAGACGCGTAATGAGCACAGGCTAGAACAGTACTGATAATTTTTCTCGGCTGTTCATTATGCACATGTAGATATATTAAATAAATTTGATTAAGAAAAAAACAGACTATTACACTTCGCAAATTAACATTCTTCTAACACGAGACCGGACTAAGACGATATATCCCATCATCCTTTTAGGCAGATTCCAGAAAACAGGAATTATTAATAATCTCGACCGCAGCACGCTTCGTTGACAGAAGCGGCGAGTGTTCCCAATTGAGGGAGCTCTCGCTGTATTTTTAATCATGGGAAAATCTAAAAGAGATAAAAGGCTTATCAGATCGCAGCTTTCTCACGTCCAAATCAACCTTTCTCCGTTACGACAATACAATACACTAGTATTTAAGGAGACAGCACAAAAACAAACACAGACAATCCCTCTACCCCTCACCCCTCGCTCTATTCTACGTCGCCTGCTCAAACACAGCATTTCCTCAATGAATATCATGCCCAAGGGAAAAGAAAGAGCAAGAAATGTAACAACAACAACAAAAAAAAAAAAAAAAAAAAAAAAAAAATTACTTTATGTAATTCACTTTTGTTCAGAAATGCATCAAATGAGAAGGTGTTGTTACATTGTTAAAAATTTCTGTAGAAGCACAGAAGAAAAAAAAAAAAAAAAAAAAAAAAAGCGAGACTCTCCGTAAATTTACACTAGTTCTCGGTTAAATGCAATCGACTGAGTTTCTAGATCATCATTTTGCACACATTTCCCTTATCTTATATCTCATTCCATATAGGGATTTCCATGTCTTTATTTAAATATATTTTTACCTTTGTTAAAACTTGTAATTCAAAATACATGCTACATTTTAAATTTATTTAGCATTTTTTTTTTTATTAAAGAATATATTCCATTAATGTACATAAAATGTTTTGTTTAATATTATTTTAATAATTTAATATTCTTAACAAGTTATTTTTAATTAAAATAATAATTTATATATATACATTCAGCACAACTCATAACAGAAACTGGTTTAATGTTTTTGCTTTTTTGTTAAACTATACACCCCTGAAGAAGTAGTTTAATAGAAAAGCCTTCTACTGTCTTTTTATCCATTTACCTTTCATTATTTTGGTAATCTGCCTTCTATTTCACTTCAAACTTCAACTGTTTTCACTAAGATGACTGTAAAAATACTGGTTTCATTGGTTTATTGTATGGTAATATATGAATCACTCTGGTTATATAATGTCCATTTATCCATATATTTTTTAGTAATTTGGTAATCTGCCTTCTATTTCTCTTCAAACTTCAACTGTTTTTAATAATATGATTGTAAAAATACTGGTTTCATTGGTTTATTTAATGGTATTGTCTTTATAACTTTGGATGTATTTATAAAAGTATTTATATATATATATACAGGGTGTCCGAAAAGTATGGAAACGGTCGAATAACTCGAGAAATACATATGAGATTGAAAAACGAAAATATACGTGTTAAATATTTTTAAATAAGCTACTCAGTGATACCAAATTTGACCTTCGCAACCGACCCCCTGGAGGTCAGAGGGGGCCCAACTTTGAAATCTTAAATTATAACCCCCATTTTTTATTGCAGATTCGGATTCTACGGACAAAAATACGTAACTTTTGTATTTGATGTTTATTTCGAATCCTCGTTTATCACGGTGTAATTGAGCATATTAAATCGATACATATTTCGGTTTTCCCAACCAGATTTTGCCTGATTGGCCAGAATTTTCGACGTCAAATTCCTCGTCTTTTGCAGGAATCGCGTTTCTTGAAAATCACCCGTGGCGATTATTTCGATAATGCTACGCTATTAAAAATTTGATCCATTTGCTGTAGCGTCACTCCACAGCTTTTATAGAGTATCTCTTTTATGACCAATGAGAATGCTCCATAACACAGTAAAGTAACCGTTTTCTATAAAAGCGGTGGAGTGACGCTACAGCAAATAATTAAAAAAAAAAAGCATACAGCCACATCAGCCGTATTTAGAAACAATTTACTGGATAAAATAAAAATCCAAACAGAAAACTAAATTAATATATTTCAATGAATTTTTGTAGAGAAAAACATTAAAACCCTATACACTGTAAAAATATTAACTCATTTGCGACAGCGTCACTCCACCGCTTTTATAGAAAACGATTACTTTACTGTGTTATGGGGCATTTTCATTGGTCATAAAAGAGATATTCTATAAAAGCTGTGGAGTGTCGCTACAGCAAATGGGTCAAATTTTTAACAGTGTAGCATTATCGAAATAATCGCCACGGGTGATTTTAAAGAAACCACTATTCCTGCAAAAGACGAGGAATTTGACGTCAAAATTCTGGCCAATCAGGCAAAACCTGGTTGGGAAAACCGAAATAAGTATTGATTTAATATGCTCAATTACACCGTGATAAACGAGGATTCGAAATAAACATCAAATACAAAAGTTACGTATTTTTGTCCGTAGAATCCAAATCTCCAATAAAAAATGGGGGTTAAAATTTAAGATTTCAAAGTTGGACCCTCTCTGACTCTCAGGGGGTCGGTTGCGAAGGTCAAATTTGGTATCACTGAGTAGCTTATTTAAAAATATTTAATACGTACATTTTCGTTTTTCAATCTCTTATGTATATCTCGAGTTATTCGACCGTTTCCAGACTTTTCGGACACCCTGTATATATTGTTTTCTATTATTATTTTCTTTTTTCTTTCCAATATATCCTTAACTGTATCCCATCTCTTAACTGATAGTAAAATGAACTTGCACATTTAAATTTTTTTTTTTTTTTTTTTCACTCGTTGGCGATTGTATATTGTAAGTTTTTCTCATTTCTATTTCTATTTTTAATGGTCTAATATATGTTCTGTTTTTTCTTTGACTTAAATTTTTTGGATACGATTAATCAGGCTATCTAGAAATCATATTTAGGATTTTTTCCTGATTTCTACTCAGAAATTAATCGTAATTATTGTGTTTGCGTGGTATTACCCTTGAGAACGAGTCACGTACCACAATCTCTAGTATTATTTGTAATTGTTCCAATATTGCTAACTCCATCTTATCATGTTAAAATTTGTTATACATTGGGTTATTCTGTATTCATTGTAGAAGTTGAATTGTAGTATTATATAATGGTTATATATATATCCCACGTAAAAAAAATCAGAAAAAAACCTTTAATTTGGTTTTACAGTGATTTTGAAGGTTTCTACAGCGATTTTGAAGGCAAATTAAAAGTGCAAGTTTATTTGAGGGAATGTACTGTTTATTAAAAGATTTTATGCAGCACTGTAAAAAATTTTGCCGTTAAAAAACGGAAATAGTACTGGTAATCGAGACGCCAGTACTACTTCCGTTTTTTAACGGAAAAAATTTTCCAGGAATAGTTCCGTTTTTTCACAAAATATTTCCTTTTTTTAATATTTCCTTATGTAAAAATTTTCGTTTGAAAAGTTAAAAAAAATTTTTAAGGACAAACTAACATCTTTGTAACTTTTATTCTTTACTTTACAAAGGCACGTTAATATCAGGGACACATTATATACATTTAATTTAAACAACAGAGAAGAAATGTTACTAACCTTCCATGGGGTTTGAACTCATGACCTTGTCTGTCATAGCCGGCAGTGTAATACCATTACGCTATGATTCCATATAGCACCATTTCAAATACCTTTACTTATTTCGGATGCATTTCATGAAGTAAAGACAAGATTTTTGGACGGACAGTTCTAAATCAAGTTTTACAGATTTTCTTTCTATAATTTCTAATAGTTAGCTTTTTAATTTTAGCTTTATATATAAAAAAAAAAGTTTAACCTTTAAAATATTACATGCATAAATGAAAGTATTAAAAAATTTTGTTTCCTTCTTTTTTGGAAGAGTTTTAAAGCTATTTTATTCATATTTATTTATTTATTTTATAAAAGGATACTAACACATTTAAAAAAAAAACCAAAAAAAAAAAAAAAAAAAACCATGTATTTTAAAAAATATTTTGTATGACGATCTATTGTAAACTCAATAAATATAATTACTATGGGTTATGGGTTATTAAAATTAATTACATTTATTGATTTTTATAGCTTAGGTAATCGCCAAAATGATAATAATTTCGGTAATATATTTCGATATATTTTAAATTTTAAGAGCGAATTTCTTAATTTGAATATATTAAAATATGTATATATTAAAATTAAAAGTAGATTTTTTTCCACTTAAAATATCTTTCGCACTTTTTATATCATGATATAACTAAATTAAACATTTTTAAAATTATACTGAAAAAAAAAATTCCTTAGCTATCTCAAACTTAAAAAGAATTAATAAATCTTATTATTATTTTTTTAATTTTTAAAAATATGCTATCTTTTTAATATACTTTAAATTTTATGTGCGAACTTCTTAATTTGAATAGATTAAAAAATATACATATTAAAATTAAAAGTAATTTTTTTTCCAATTTAAATAACATACGCACTTTTTATATTATAATATAAATAAATTAAAGAAAATCAAACTGAAAAAACAAAAAACTTTCCTTAATTATCCGAAACTTAAAAAGAATTAATAATAATAATAATTATTATTATTATTTTAATATTGTAAAAATATGCCATCGTTTTATAATTAAAACAGAAAAAAAATAAGAGAAAAGTTGCTATGTTTGTCATACAGATGGCGCCACGACACTTATCAGTTAAAAATACTGATAACTTGTGCTGTTTAAAACGGAAGATGTTCTGCTTTCGGTGAGATTTACGGAACAGTTACTGTATTTTTAATCTCAAAATAGCAAAAAACGGAAATACTGCTGTTTTCTTGGAAAAATCAAACTATTCCGTAAAATTTTAGGGAAAAGTTTGTGTATATTAACGGATATTTTTTACAGTGAGGCTTTTATCTGACCTCCAAATTATTAATAAGGTATTATGAAGGTCTCTTCAGGAATTTTGAGAGAAAGTGAAAACTGAAACAACTTATAGCACATTGAATATAACCTGTTAAGTACAAGTATTACTCGAGCTGAGAAAGTTCCGTACAATAAATATATAAATTATTAACGGGTATTTAAAAAAAAAAAAGTATAACGTTGGGTTATGTATAAACAAATTAGAGGCTTTTACTTTGTGTATGTCCTAGAAAAGTATGAATGAGCGTACCATAAAAGTTTAAAGAGATATGAAGCCTAAATAACATTAAATATTGCTATTCTATATAACTTTTATTAGTCTTATCCTAATCTGATTTTTTTAAATTAATCTTAAATAGAAGCTAAGAAAAAAAAAAAAAAAAAAAAAAAAAAAAAAAAAAAAAAAAAGAATGATGTTTAAACTTTGTTCGGCATCTCATAAAACTAAATTCAGCGTAGTAATAATATTTATTATTTTTTTTTCAGTGCAGCTAAAAGAATGGGAAGGCGATGCGATCGCAATTGCATTATCATTACGCTCTATGGAAGTGTCCTGTCTTGTATATTTATCTGTGTTCCACACTGGATGGGAACCAGCCTATATTGATCACGTGACACACAAGTGGAGGTGTCTCCTTCGTTGACGGCGTACAAGGCCAATATGATAAAAATCTGCATTACATCATTACATTCGACAACATCAAGAAAAATGGAGAGTTTTCGGAGAAAAACAACAATGGCTATGATATTGCCTGATATCAATATTAAAATATTTAAGGAGACAGAAATACAAGTAACAATAAATACAGGCTATCTCTTCTCTATACACTCCCCCCCCCCCTTCGATTTTACGTTGCTTGTTCAAATAAAGCATTTCCTGAATGAATATTAGACTTATGGGCAACCCAAGAGAGAAAAAAAAAGTAGAAGTGGAAGTTATTATTTCCGTTCTTGGAGAGAGCCAGTCAGCTGATTTAGGAGGGTCGCTCTGATGAAAATCCGTATTACATCATCCTACTGACGCATGGCAGATTAAGTAAAAATGAGGAGCTTTCTCGGAAAAAGATAGACTATAATATTGATAAATTAGTAATAATTACCGGGACGAGTAGCAAATTTTCGCCAAATAGATAATAAATAAATAAATAAAATACTGTAGGACGACAGGAACTAGGATTAGAAAATATTGCTTTGTACACTTATAAGAAAACAAACTATTTGATTCAATGTCAACTAACAAAAACAAAATTATATATCATACACACACACACAAAAAAAAGGGGGTTAGAAAATTTTAAAGAAATGTAAATTTGACTGTTTTTTTATTCCCTAACAAGTTGTATAGTTTAAACATATACTAAACATTAATGTGAACTAAATATTTTCTAATGAAATTGTAAATAATTGAATATCTAAATAAGTGTTTATTTTTTTAAAGGTAGTTCCGAATTTGTTATGTCTCACATAATCATTTGTTCTACATCTATATAATAAAAGAACAAAACACTCTGTCTGTGTGTGTGTTTGTGCGATGGCTAACACAATTTATGGCGCATAAGAGGCTCAATTTCTTTGAGAAGTTAGTCCAAGGTCTTTCCTGGTATACCTGAAGCTCAAATTTTAATTTTTTGATTAGTTACCGATATATTAATTACGAAGCACAACTCACTCTCATTAAAAAGTAAATTACTTGATGCTGGGGGAACGAAAAAGCTTGCATGTGCGCACAAATACATATACGCACCGAAAGCAGAGAAGAAACATTTTTCCGAGTTTATTTCTATTTCTGGATTATTTTCTTTAAATCCAAATCAACCAAACCACTGGGCACAGTTAAACTCGAAAGAGATATTTCGAAAGATGGTATTTATAAGGTCTCAAATGCTAAAATCAATTTAGAGTAAAAAAAGTTGCAGTTAACCTTTGAAAATGTTTTTTCAAAAAGGGTCGTTTTTCCGAAAAACGTTTTCTCCCTTATGTCAACGACCCTCAAAGGCACAATTTTAGGGCTTTAAACAAACCAGAAATATGCTCTTAAAGTGAAACTTCCTTTTAATTGATGAAGTAATTGATGTTAAAAAATATGGATCTTAACCCTTTCAAATACACTGGCAAAACGAGGTGACTTTGCGACTCACGGAGAGGATATTTTTTCTACGGCAAAAATATCTAAACGTACATATTTCAACACATTCTTTTAAAAACTTCTGAATAGACTGGATTTGCACCCCCTAGAAAAATTTCGAAACATTCGGACTGTTAGAAATATTTTTTACAAAATAAAATGTGCGAAAAATTTGACGAAATCAATAAAAACCAGATTGCATCATTGCTGTTTTGCCCCTCCATGGAGTAATTTTTTAGATTACGACAAACCAAAAATCTATTCTTAATTCTAAAATCTTCTTATAATGAATGGTACAATCGTTTAAAGAAATATGAGATTTAACTGTTTCAAATAAACCGGCAAACGCAAATCACTTCATGGAGATCATAGTTTTTCTACGTTAAAAGGAACTAAATGTCCATATTTTTAACACAATATTTTTAGATCATTTCAATGAACCAGATTTAAATCACTTACAAAAATTTTGATGCGTTCGGATGAATAGAATTATTCTTTACAAAATAAACTATGAGAAAATTTCTACGAAGTAATAAGGAAACTTGAATATTCTGTCCAGTGTCGTTCGCTTTCGGAATGCATTGACTCCAAAAATCAAATTACACCAAAAATGAAATACCAAAGAGCATATATTTTCAATTCAATATCTTACCGCGATTTTTCCGTTTAAAAATATAAATTCTGACAAAATGGACATAAAGATATAAAATCATACAAACTTTAGTTTCATTTAAGGATAATTTAAAAAACAGATAACACATTTGAAAACATGAATAATATCATGGGCTTGGGCGACGTCGAGTAAGTCAGATATTTTAAAAGTGAAGCTCCGAAAAGATATTTTAATGTTTGGTTAAGAAAAATATTGCCAGAGACAAAAAAAAAAAAAAAAAAAAAAAAGGGTCTATGTCTACAAAACGACAAAACCGGTTGAAAACGTCAAAAACGGTTGAATGCTACGCTTCTTTTGACAGAAAATATAAAAAATATCATGCGCAGTGATATTTTGAAACTCAATAATTAAATATATGAAAATATCAAGCGTCTTGATATTTTGAAAATAAATATATGCTATACGAAAATATCAGACATCTTTATATTTTTAAAATAAACATCGGATATATGAAAATATTAAGCGTTTTATGTTTTGAAAATAAATATTAAGTGCATGGAAATATCAAAAGTCATGATATTTTGAAAATAAATATCAAACATATGAAAAAAAAAATTATATGAAAATGTAAAATATCTAGATATTTTTAAAATAAATATCAAACATATGAAAAAAAATATATATGAAAATGTAAAATATCTTGATATTTTGAAAATAAATATCAAATGTGTGAAAATGTCAAGCATCTTGATATTTTGAAATTAAATACTAAACATATAAAAACACCAAACGTATTGATATTTTGAAAATAAGTATCAATTATATGAAAGTATCGAACGTATTGATATTTTGCAAATAAGTATCAAATGTATGAAAGTATCGAAAGTATTGATATTTTGAAAATAAGTATCAATTATATGAAAGTATCGAACGTATTGATATTTTGCAAATAAGTATCAATTATATGAAAGTATCGAAAGTATTGATATTTTGAAAATAAGTATCAATTATATGAAAATATCGAAAGTATTGATATTTTGAAAATGTATATCAAATTTATGAAACAACTTGATATTTCGAAAATACATTTAAAATGTAAAAAAATATCAAACTTCGTGATATTCTGAAAATAAGCATCAAATGTATGAAAATATCGAAAGTATTGATATTTTGAAAATAAATTTCAAATATATAAAAAAATGTCAAACGTCTTGATATTTTGAAAATAAATATGAAACATGTAAAAATATCAAACGTTTTAATGCTTTAAAAATAAATTTTAAATATATAAAACTATCACACGATTTTTTGAAAATAAATTTCAAACATATAAAAATGTCAAACATCTTGATATTTAAAAAATAATAATAATAAAATAAATCTATGAAAATATGAAACGTTTTAATATTTTGAAAATAAATTTCAAAAATAATAAAAATTGTCATAAAATATAACAAGTAAGAAAAATCATGCGTTAAGCATAGATTATGAAGCACTTTCCAACACTTAATGAAATCTTTAACAAAACTTTGTTATTTAGGGAAATAATAGTGTATAGCCAAACATACCCAAATATGTATTCCAGTACATTAGAACAGTCCTGTTTTTTATATGTCAGTTCATATATTGGGAAAATTTAGCTTAGCAAGAAAATACCCAGTAGCTTGAAATTTCTTTTTCAGCAATTCATACTATTAGATGGAAACACACTTGAATACTTTTGTTCAGCCCTATAGTTTACATTGTACCTTTATTACACGTCAGCATTAGGGTAAAATTTATTGTAAACTAAAACACTTTTAAAACAACTGAAATCACATTCTCACAAATCATCATTCATAGGCGTCCATGTACCGAATTCTTTGCGTGGCCCTGTATATCTCTTTATCTATATTCTGCAAACATTTCTCAGTAAATTGAATGCAGCTCAGCGTAAAAATGCATAGCTTATTTAAGAACCACATTTAAATAATTTACGCTCATATTCAGTAACGTTGGTGAGCTCTTTTGGGTAGCCCTGTATATATCAACTATAACATTTATACACACCATATAATGTGCATATATTTAGCGAAATATAAACGCAAATATCATAATTAAAATGCATTTCATCTCTCCATCAGCCATCATCGGACACATATACGGTACTTCGGAAAGAATATAATATTTGAAATCTTTTGTATGGTTCTGTAAATGCTATGCACTTCATATTATGCAAGACAGTAGCTTATAATTTATATTAAGCTTCAGTGACATATATCAATTTAATATACATGAAAAAGCTTAATATATTTAAAATATGTCACACACAATTCCCCCTTTTACCATTATATAATGGAATTCTTTTGTGTGGATCTGTAATTGAATAGTAGCTAAATTTTCACCTTATATTTTATAGAATGCATACTTTAATATGTTTGACAGGGTATAACATCTTTAAAATCCTTTGAAACGATTTTTCCCCACAGGCCATAATGTAATAGGAAATTTTTGATTCGCCCTGTAGATAAACTAATCATGGTAGAAACTTCATTTCCGATAGCACTTGTGCTAGGGTAAACGTCAATAACTTCCTAAAATTTCATGGCAATCCGAGTATATCAACAATTTTTCCCCATGCGCCGTAATGTAATGGAAAACTTTTGATTCGCCCTGTAGATAAACTAATCATAATAGAAACTTCATTTTCAATAGGGTTCGTGCTAGGGTAAACGTCAATAACGTCCTAAAATTCCATGGCAATCCGAGTATATTAACGATTTTTCCCCATAGGCCGTAATATAATGGGAAACTTTTGATTCGCCCTGTAGATAAACTAATCATGATAGAAACTTCATTTTCAATAGGGTTCGTGCTAGGGTAAACCTCAATAACGTATAAAAATTTCATAGCAATCCGAGTATATTTACGGGAGTTAGAGCGCGAACAGACGGCCATCCGGCCAGACGGTCAGACGGCCAGACAAACCGAATGCATAAGCACTTTTCAATTTTGTTGGAAAGTGCTAATATGTATCAAATATCTTAATGTCTTGAAAATAAATTTTCAAACATATAAAAATGTCAAAACGTCCCAATATTTTGAAAGTAAATTTCAAATAAATAAAAATGTTAAACGTCTAGAATTTTTTGGAAATAAATGAAAAACATATAAAAATATAAAACGTATTGATATTTAGAAAATAAATCTAAAATATATGAAAAAAAATGTCAAACGTCTTGATATTTTGAAAATAAATATGAAAAATGTGAAATTATCAAATAATTTAATACTTTGAAAATAAATTTCAAATATATATATGTTAAAAAAAAAAAAAAAAAAAAAATCACACGATATTTTGAAAATAAATTTCAAATATACAAAAATCTCAAACGTCCTGATATTTTAAAAAATAAGTATAAGATATATACTTATTTTATATTACCTGAAGCGTTTTAATATTTTGAAAACAAATTAAAAATATATGAAATTGTCAAACGTCTTGATATTTTGAAAATAAATATCAAATATCAAACATCTCAATGTTTTGAAAATAAATTTCAAATATATACAGATATTAAACGTCGCAACATCTTTAAAGTAAATTTTGAATATATAAATAAGTGAAACGTCTCGATTTTTCGAAAATAAATATCAAATACATGAAAATATCAAAAATAACAAACAATATTTTGAAAATAAATATCAAATATATGAAAATGTCAAAAGTATTCATACTTTGAAAATAAATATTTAATATGTGAAAATATCAAATATCTTGGTATTTTGAAAATAAATTTCGAATGGGGTGTAAAAGTATTAAAAGTTGATACCTTGAAAATTAATTTCAAAAATATCAAAATATCAAATATCTTGATATTTTGAAAATAAATTTTAAAAATATGAAGATATCGAAAATGACGAACATCTTGAATTTTTTTTTAATAATTACCAAATACATGAAACCATCAAAAGCATCGATACTTTGAAAAGAAATATGAAATATATAAAAATAAATATCAAGTATAGAAAATATCAAAAATGCCAAACATCTTGATATTTTGAAAATATCAAATATATGGAAACATCAAAAGTATCGATATTTTAAAAATAAATATCAGATATATAAAAATATCAAACATCTTTCGTGATATTTTGAAAATAAATATGAAATATGTGAAAGTGTCAAACGCTTTGATAATTCAATTGAAAAAATATCAAATACAGGATTCGTACGCTTAAAAGTCTTTCAATTATATGAAAATATCAAAAGTATTGATATTTTGAAAATAAGTATCAATTATATGAAAGTATCGAAAGTATTGATATTTTGAAAATACGTATCAATTATATGAAAATATCGAAAGTATTGATATTTTGAAAATAAGTATCAATTATATGAAAGTATCGAAAGTATTGATATTTTGAAAATACGTATCAATTATATGAAAATATCGAAAGTATTGATATTTTGAAAATAAGTATCAATTATATGAAAATATCGAAAGTAATGATGTTTCGAAAATAAGTGTCAATTATATGAAAATATCGAAAGTATTGATATCTCGAAAATAAGTATCAATTATATGAATGTATCGAAAGTATTGATATTTTTGAAAATAAGTATCAATTATATGAAAGTATCGAACGTATTGATGTTTTGAAAATAAGCAGCAATTACATGAAAGTATCGAAAGTATTGATGTTTTGAAAATAAGTATCAATTATATGAAAATATCGAAAGTAATGATATTTCGAAAATAAGTATCAATTATATAAAATTTTTAAAAATATCAAGCATTTTGATATTTTGAAATTATATTTCAAATATATGAAAATATCAAACGTCTTGATATTCTGAAAATAGGTATGAAATGAATGAAAATATCGAAAATATTGATATTTTGAAAATATATATATATATATATAAAATGTATAAAAATATCAAAAATATCAAACATCTTGATATTTTGAAAATAAATATCAAATATTAAATTTTAATGAGAAGGTGACAATGTAAAAGTTGCAGCTATGCAATGGGTGTTTTAAAATGAGCGTGGCTTAAACAGATATTGCCTGCGGCTGCACAAAAGGACGCATAAGCAGGGCCATCGCTAAGACTTTTTATTGGTGGGGGAGAAGACCTTAAATTGCCAAGTCAAAATTTCATATTTGCCAACTCGTTTTATAATTTTGCCAATTTACCACACTTAGAAAATGTAATACAGTTTTTATATGTAAAAAATTTAATAATATTCCCAATTAGCGTTGTAACGTTTGCAAATTCTATCAAACAAAAGAAAATGTACTACAATTTTTATTAAAATTTTAATTAAATTTGCCAAGTGTAACAACATTTGCGAATATTTGGGGGGGGGAGGCTCCCCCCTGTCCCCCCCCCCCCTTAGCAAGGCCCCTGCGCATAAGCCTCTTAAATGATTGTAATTGGAAACTGTGATCATAAATGTTAATTCTAAATAAATTTAAAAAAAAGAAAGAAAAAGAAAAAAGCAGAATTTGTAAGTGGATGTACCTTTAATTGCTATTAACTAACACAACTAGTCGCTGGGGGCCACCATCATGGATATGTATATGAAAATAAAACATGTGAAAACTATTTATACAATGCATTGCAATTCATAAACAAAATTTAAATATTGTTAATATACATAGTAATGCTTTATTAAAGAACTGCTGATGTACCAATTTCGACAGATTATATAAAACGCCAACATACTCAAGTAGTACCGAACTGCGTAAAAGAGACATCCTTATAACTCCAAAAATAATAATTGTATTAACTAACAATTAACTGTGTCGGATCAAGCTTCTCATTTCCAATTAAAATATACCTCTGAATTGAAATTTGAATGAAATACAGGGTCATGAAAAATCGAAGAATGTGGAAAACAAGATTACAAATATCTCGGCAACTAATAATCCGATGGACTTCGTTCTATATGCAAAATGTGTGTTATTTTATTGCCTTTTATGTCCATTCCTTAAAACAAAAAAAAAAATCGAAAATTTTTATATACCTTTCATCAGAACGAATTTTTCGAGGGTCCGAAAAAAATAGTTCCGGATAATCGAGGTTGCTGATATTAAATAGGGTTCGTTCCATTCTTACATACTAAGTGCATACAAAATTTCAAGTCTCTATCTCAATTTGTTCGGGAGATAGAGCGTTTACAGACAGACAGACTGACAGACAGACAGACGGACGGCAAAATTTTTTTTCTAAAAATATGTTTTTCGGAATCTCCACTATCTAAAAGTGTAAATCCGTCAAAAAATTTTTTTCGATGTTTCAAAACGATTGCAAGACTTACCCTATACTACGTATGATGGGTAAGTAAAAAAGTAATAAAGATATAAGGATCAGTCGTTTCTTGTGGCTAGTAAAGTTCCGAACCAAAATTTTAGTTTAACCCTTCGGACGCCGGTGCCTCTTACAGAAATTTTATTCCATTAGCACCACTTTTTTTTAAAAGAACTTTTCTTCAAGTAGACAATTTCAAAAATTCTCTGATTAAAGAAGGGAAATTTTATTTTCTTTTATTCCTGGAGCCAAAAACAAATTTTGAAAGGAAAGATGATGTCTCCTACCGGTGACAACGAAGTGCCAAGGGTTAAAAAAAATCCGAAACGCGAAAAAAAAAAAAAAAAAATAAATAAATAAATAAAAATAAAAATAAAATAACAGTCCAAAAGCCAACTCGAACCCGATAACTTCAATCCAAACCTAAAGTGAAATAAATTAATCCGTATTTTATAGCAAAAATGCAACAAAAGAATAACCTCTTTCATTATATGCTTAATTTTACTTATTTATTATTATTATTATTATTATTATTATTATTATTATTATTATTATTATTATTATTATTATTTATTTTTTGCATAAAAATAATCTCATATCCACTTATTAATTTTGAAATAAACAGTTTTTTCATATAAAAAATATTTAATTTTTTTTTTATTTTTTTGAAAAATTGAGCTTACACGAGCGCGACCCGAAGGAGTCAAAACCTAATTTGAAACTGACTCGAACCCCAAAACATTTAAAGTCAACCCGAACTGCTACGAAACAAATTAGAGTCAACCGAGTGGGGTTGTGTCGTGTCAAATTTTGTAAAATCGGATTACCCGAGCAGGATTCTTAATCCAAAGTACAAAAAATTTAACCGAAAATTAAAATTTGTTTCAGAACTCCATTACTTTTTGAGCATTGAAAACAATCTTGGTAAAAACAATTGTACAGTAAAAAAAAAAAAAAAAAAAAAAAAAAAAAAAAAAAAAATTAATAATAATAATAATAAACATAAATGTCCATGACACAATATTTTCAAATTAAAATTATGAATACATAAACATATCTCATCTACAAAACTGAAACTTTAGCAGACGATAATCCAAAATTAAAAGTACTTCTTTCAACACCAATTCAAATTTATTTTAGCATATGATGGTGCACAAACACCAAAAGTAAATACAAATAAAAACAAAAGCGTGGAAACTATTACCTCATTGCCATTAGATGAACAAAATATTATAACAAAAACAGAAACAAAACGATCAGGTTCATACGTTTCTCGTTGCCATATGCCAAAAAATAAATAAATAAATAAATAAAAATAAAAAATAAAGTAAAATAAAAATTAAATTAAATTAACTGAAATTTAAAATTTGTCTCAGAATTTAACTATCTTGCGTACTGAAAACGATACTGATAAAAACAATCACTTTGTTACAGAAATTAAGAATAAACGTCCATAGCACACTATTTTCTAGTATAAATTTTCTCAGTGTTGAATTCAGACACTTTTCTCTGGGAGGAACTTCAGTGGCTCCGGGGAGGGGACATTATAGGGGTCAGGAGGGGGAACTTTTTGACCATTGAAAACGCAAAATTTAAAATTTTCCGGGGGGGGGACATTTTATTGCTTCGGGGGGAATGTCCCCCCCCCTGTGCTACTCCCTGAATTCAACACTGAATTTTCTAATTTAAAATTATAAATAAATACAACTTACCTCTCTCACAAAACTGAAACTTTAGCAGACGATAATCCAAAATTAAAAATAGTTCTCTCAACATCAAGCCAATTTTAGCATACGATGGTGCACGAACTCCAAAAGTAAATACAAACAAAAACAAAATAGTGGACACAATTACTTCATGCCATTAGATGACCAAAAAACAATATCCAAAACAGAAACAAAGCTGTGAGGGTCATACGTTTCTCGTTGCCAGGTGCAAAAAAAAAAGGTAACCGAAACTCAAAACTTCCGAAAAGGATGAGAAGAGCTGCTTCAGAAATTCATCTTTTGCGCATATCAAAATTTTCAGCTGCTTGTGCCCCTCTTTTTTTTTCTTTGTTGGAAAGTTGGATCCGGAAACTATCCTGTAGCCATAGTTAGCCAGGGCAGGTGAAAAACATAACCGAATCAAACGGTTACCGATTAATTAGAAAAACGGTCGTTGCAATGATGTTACTACGATTTAGCGTCAAATTCAAAAGTGTTATATAAAATAAAAAAAAGTTTAAAATAATGGGCAAAAATTAAACGCATTTTAAAATTTAAAGTACATGATAAGAAATAAATAGAACAATGCTTTTAAGTACTGAAAGATTTAACAAATCGTCACCTGAGAGTAATAAGGTTCTATCTGTGTTTTTGAAGAAATTGACTTATCGATATAGAAAGGCTCTATTTGTATCTATGAAAAGCATTTCTGGATTAAAATAATGTCATAATATAATTGTAATATAATGTGTAAATTATGTGTGACATCATTTTGATGCAAAAATGCCATCATAGATACAAATAGAACCTTTCTATATCGATAAGTCATTTTTTTGAAAAACATAGATAGAATCTTATTATTCTCAGGTGACGAAATATTGAATTATTAGTTTCGATAACGCTCCGTATTTCTAGAGGGTGTAACTTGGGGAAGCTAGGTCGTAAATTAATAGACCCAGCCCTCCAAGGAATTTGATATTTCAGACTGTATCAGTCATACATTAATTATCAGTAATATAATAACATCAAATATGATAATATCATACATGACACGATTATATGATATGATACATGATATCAAATAATGATAATTATAATATTATCAATAACATTCGCTAAAATTTCGCCATTACAGTATAAACAGATGTGTTATTAATGCATACTAGAGATCGATTGAAAATTCGGTTTCGTTTTCGGTAAAAATGTTGCCGAAAATTCGGCCGAACCAAAACTATCTGTATCCCAAAAATCCACTTTCTTCCTTCGAAAATTATCAACATGTCTCCTTGATTTGAGCTGCATCGGCTACAGTGAAACACTCTTTATTTATTGCTATGAACTTCTTCGCACTGTTTATGATCACCACAGTAATCACTGACTCAAGATTGAGTGCAAATGTTAGCAGGGCTGCGGAGTCGGAGCCATTTTTGAGCAAAGGAGTCGGAGTCGCTAAAAAACAAGCCGACTCCGGCTTTTTTTTTTTCTTAGACTTTTAAAGTGAAATAAAACCAATTATATGAAATTATAAATCTATGGAAAGAATTATTGTCATTTTTGGATTATATCGGACTACCCACTTAAATATTCCCAAAATATTGCCCAGCGTATACAGTAGATGAAAACTATTTTTAATTAAAAGATCTAGTAGATCTCGGATTATTTCCGAATTTGTAAAATTTTCAATATTTTTTTCTTCTATCTTTACAAAATTAAAGTATTGGATTTGTAAATTATTTCGACCTCCAGTTTTCGACGGATTTATACGTTTTAGAAGATTCTGAACACGATTTGATAATTTTGCCTGTCAGTACACTGTTAAAACTAATGTGACACATTGCACCTTTTAAGGGTGAAAGACTTGCCTCACTGATGACACCCCTAAGAGAGGCAGAATGGCACCTTTAATTAGGGTGAAAAGGTGGCACCCTTAATTCAGGGTGCCCAATAATAAAAAATTAAAAAATATATAAACCGACTTTTGGCCCTCGAAGGATTCGGACCCACAAAGTGTGATTGCAAGCCCAACGCTCTAAACCGCTCGGCCATTGAGCTCACCTTCAAAGTCTCCCTGAAATTCAAAGGTGGCTTTCTATAAAAAAGCTCGCCAAGAGTTAGCCATCCTAAGTTCTAAACGAAATTGGGATAGCGCATAGCAGTGACAGTTATCGTAGGGAGAAATTGCTGTTTTAATCTATCAGTGACGGCGAGTTGAAGGGAAATGATAACGTTACACAGCATGTGCAAATGACTAAGGGGTAAAAATCTTCTAACGGTATGCATTGCGCGGCACCCTAATTAGCGTGAATCACCCCAGTTAGAGATCAAACGGCACCCCAAACACATTTTCAAGCCCACGAGTGTCAACTCCTTTTCACCCCTGCGCACCAAATGCAACTGGTTTGTCACCTTTATTTTTAACAATGTGTATCTGTCACTCTGTCACTTCCTGAGCCTGTATGTGACAAAAATTTTGGAGCGCTCTATCTCAAGAACGAATAAATGGAATTTCACAAAACTTTAGATTCTATTAGACCCTTATAGATTCTATTAGACCCTTATAGAAACTGGAGCTGATTAATTTTTGGTGTATATTACTCGACAGGTGGCGTTGCTATGCTACATTATTCACAATTTCCACAGTAGCTATATCTTAAGAATTAAACATGGATTTTTATCAAACTTCTAATTCAGTTAGTTCGTGATATAATTAGGTGTTGTAAACATTTTTGAGCAAATTGCTCGACAGGTGGCGCTGCTATGCTTCATTGTTCATGAATATTGCTTAGCACTGTCTCAAAAACAAATGCTCGAATTTTCGTCAAACTTTATATTTGATTAGTTCCTAATCTAGTTTAGTGTAATTTAGTGTTTGGTTCAAATCGCAATACAGATGGCGCTGCTATGCTGCATTTTTCACGATTTAGCAGTTACTGTGGCTCAAGCATTTATGTATGGATTTTAATAAAACTGTTGATTTAGTTAGTATCTGATAGAAATTGATCCTGACTCGTTTTTGATGTATTTCACCCAACAAGTAGTACTGTTATGTATAATTTTAAGATATTCGCAATAGCTCTATCTCAGTAATTAATGAACTGATTAAAATTGAAATTCAGTTAGAAGTTTTGTTATAAATTGTTGACTAGATTTTGGTGTAAATCATCTAAGTGGTGGCGCTGCTAAGCTGTATTTTTCAAGAAGTATTAACATGCATGATACAGGAGAAAGTTTGCAGATAAACACATCGGACTACTAATTTTACTTTCTATCGAAATTTTTCTGCTCTCAAGAACACTAATTAATATCAGAATTGTACAGATTCCCCCTATTTCAGGTCCACGGATCCGAAATAATAAAATTTCCGTTTTCTTTTCTCTTTTAGATTTAAGTACTTTGATTTTTCAGGTTAGTGGGACGTGAAATTAAAGAATTTGTAAAACGAAAAATATTTTTTTTTCGTTTTTTTACTAAAGCTCTAAGTGAATTAATAGTGATATTTTTGCCTTATTTTTCTTTCGTTCCCTCGTAATTTTTACCAACAACAACACTAGTATATTAGCTAGATAGGAGTCGGAATCGGAGTCAAAGTCGTTAAAATTTCCGGAGTCGGAGTTGGAGTCGGAGTCGTTAAAATTTCCGGAGTCGGAGTCGGAGTTGGAGTCGGCCATTTTTTAGACCGACTCCGCAGCCCTGAATGTTAGAGTAAACAATGTGTATATGACAAAACTTAAAAGGACATTTTTTCAGAATCATGTTAATACGATAAATTTTTTCTTCAACCACTATTTTTGTTTAATTTGTCTTTGTTGTAAGAGTTTGTGTTGTTCCTATCAAAAACTTGTCAGTATTAAAGTTGTAGGTAATGTTAAGGATAATTGTAATAAATTCTGATTTGATGACTTGTGAATTAACGAAGTTATAATGTTTTTTTCTTCTTCACAGCTTCCCATCCTTTTTAGATCGTTTTATTTTATTTTATTTTATTTTATTTTATTTTTTTTTATTTATTTTTAGTTTGAGCAAGAGTTGATTCGATAAAAAACTTGCCAACATAAAAATTGTAGATAGTATTAAGAAGACTTTATTATTTAAGGGAATTTGATATCTTGAGAATTGACGAAGTTATGAATTTAAGTGAATTTTATGAATTGACGAAGTTATGCTTTTGTCTCCTTAAAAATCTGTTTGTTTTTTTCACCCCTTGAGTACATTTTACTTACCCATCATACGTAGTATAGGGTAAGCCTTGCAATTGTTTTGAAAATCGAAATTTTTTTTTGACGGATTTACATGTTTTGGACACTGGAGATTCCGAAAAACATATTTTTAGAAAAATTTTTTAGCCGTCCGCCTGTCTGTCTGTCTGTAACCGCTCTATCTCTCGAACAAATTGAGATAGAGACTTGAAATTTTGTATGCACTTAGTATGTAAGAATGGGACGAAGCCTATTCAATATCAGTAACCTCGATTATCCGGAACTATTTTTTTCGGACTCTCGAAAAATTCGTTCTGATGAAAGGTATATAAAAATTTTCAATTTTTTTTTTTTAAAGGAGTGGACGTAAAAGGGAATAAATTAACACAAATTTTGCATAAAAAACAAAGTCGATCCGATTATTAGTTACCGAAATATTTCTAATCCTGTTTTTCACATTCTTTGATTTTTCATAATCCTGTATTTCATTCAAATTTCAATTCAAAGATATCTTTTAATTGCAAATGAGACACTTAATTCGATGCAAGCAACCGTTAGTGAATATGATAATTATTTTTAGAGTTATAAGGATGTTTCTTTTATGCAATTCAGTGCTACTTGAATAGTTTGGCGTTTCATACAATTTATCGAAATTGGTTCATCAGAAATTCATTAATAGAGCATGATGATGTGTTAAAAATATTTTCCCGCCCCAGCGCGTGACTGGCCATTGGACATCACCCCACATCACGCGCTGGCGCGTGAGTGGCCCCTTAACGTTGGCGCCATATCACGCGCTGGCGCGTGATCGGCAGCGAATGTGTTAATTTATTCGTTCCTTCATTATTATTATTATTATTTAAATATTAATTTGTATAATTTTGCGAGTAGTTTGTCGATTTATATAATGTGTTGAAATGGGTCGACGAGATGATCGAGTAGTATCCACAATTCCGTAACAGAGCATTACTATGTAATATTAAAAATATTTAAATATGCGTTTAAATTTTATTTTGCAATTGCGATGCATTTTACAAATATTTTCCACATGTTTTATCTCCATACTGTTACGAATTTTGTAAATAGTTAGTGTTTGTACTGTAAAATAATGTAAATAATCTTATTAAGCTCCATTTCTTTACTAATATTAGTTTTTGTTACATTGTCTCTGTTATCAAGCAAACTTGTCTATTATTTTCAGTGAATGTCTATGGCAGCTTTGCGAAATATTTGAGATATCGCCAAGTTGGCGTCACTTTTGGCGACTAATTTTGGTCGCCAAATTTGGCGATATATCGCCAAGTTGGCGACAAACTTGGCGATTGTTGGCGATGGTAACCCTTCCCTATTTATGGTAACCCCCCTTAGGTCTACTGATACATTGTTTGTTGTTCCGTGGTTTTCCAGGTTTTTCTAGAAATTTCTAGCACATGCTACGAGACTATATATAAGGAAAGCGATACGAGCTGTTGTTGTTATTATTTACCAGTCAGTCATTGAGTGAGCTACTAGAGATTGTCCAAGCAAGTTTGCTTGATGTATTGAGTTTTATCTACGTTGTTTTGAATGTGAAATAGTGTTGAGACATTGTATAAAGAGTCTCTGCGACCTATATTTGTACTTGTTCGATAGATTTAAACAGTTATTTTGGAATATCTTGTAATATTTGTGAGTTTCGAAGACTCTGTTGTTCTGAAGATCTGTAAATAAATTATTTTCTACTTTTCTAAGAGAAAAGAGTTTGAAGTTGTCTAACCATAAGATCGAAAGAACCCTATATACGCTGCAACATTTGGTGTCAGGAGTCGGGATCTTATGGCGAAAACAAGAACAATGGATGGTCAACTGAAAGAACTGTTAGAAGCTATTAATGGAATAAAGGCAGAATTGACGAAAGGCCAAGAAGAGTTGGCGAAAAAAATGAATAAAGGCCAAGAAGAGTTGGCGGAAAAAATGAATAAAGGCCAAGAAGAGTTGGCGGAAAAGATGAACAAATGCCAAGAAGATGTGACTGAAAAGATTAATAAAGGCCAAGAAGAAATGAAGAAAACTTTAGAAGAAAAGTTCTCGTCGGTAGAGAGAAGAATAGGCTCGGTAGAAGAGAAAATAGAGGAAGTAGAAGAGAAAATTCAGAATGAAGTTAGTAATGTTGAACAGAAAATGGAACGGAAAATGGCGGAAGTAGAAGAGAAAATTCAGAATGAAGTTTGTAAAGTTGAAGAGAAAATCAGTAACGTTGAAGAGAAAATACTAGGTGAAGTAGATGAAAAGCTAAATAAAAAAGTACAAGATCTTGAGAAGAAACTTTCAGCGTCTAGTGGTAATTATGAAGAATTTAGGAATCCGCCTGCTTCTCCCGTGCACATTAAGCTGTCGACATACGACGGAAAGAGTTCCTGGCAAGTTTACAAGACCCAATTCACCATTGTAGCTGAAGCGAACAAATGGAGTGACGAGGTGAAAGCTTGTCAACTGGCAGCATCTGTAAGAGGAGAAGCCGCCGACGTGCTGCAAACATTGCCCGATATGACGCAACTCAATTTTGAGACTTTAAGTTGTGCACTTGAAATGAGATTCGGCGAAAAATTCTTCAAGGATTATACGAGGATACAAATGAAGAGCCGCCATCAAAAATCGAGTGAAACCCTTCAAGAGTTTGCCTCGGAAATTGAACGGCTTGCAAATTTAGCATTCATTGACTGTCCAACAAATGTACGGGAAATGCTGTCACAGCAATATTTTGTAGACGGAATAAAAGATCCAGAAGTGCAGAGAGCGGTACGAATGGCAGATGTGCAGGATTTAAAGGCTGCATTACTATATGCCTTAAAGTTGGAAGCAGCTACACAAGCCAGCCGAAGAGATCGTCATTCAGTCCGAGGGGCAACGGTGAACAAAAGCTCAGACACTGAGAACGACGTCTTGAAAGAAATTAGGAAAATAAATCAAGAAATTGAAGCTTTAAAATACGGAAGAACAAGTTCAAGAAGACAGAATCTCACGTGCTGGGGATGCGGTGATACAGGACATCTCCGAAGAAATTGCCCCAAAATCCACGAACGTGAGATAAATTCAAACAGTCAGCAGGGAAACTAAATTTTGGCCATCTCGCGGGGCGGAGGTTGCCAGAGAATGAAAAGCCCCACCTGAAGATCCTCCAGATATCAAAGATGAGCGGCGGTGATAACGGATTATATGTGATAGGCTTTATTAACGGAATTCAGTGCCGTATGATTGTCGATACAGGAGCCAATGTGATAATAATAAGAGAAGATTTGGCTCGAAAATTGAAATGTAAACTCATCTGGACTCCACCATGCGTTACCCTGCAAACTGTGACGGGCGACAAGATAGGCATATATGGAAAGGCCAATTTAACTATCAACTTTGGAGGAACGAAATATTACCATACGGCATATGTGGCTGACATAACAGATCCTTGCTTAATCGGACTAGATTTTCTGAAGAAGTTTGACTTCAGACTTGATTTCAAAAATAACAAAATGATCTCAAAATTTGAAGAAATAAGTCTTTTTGGATTAAATAACGAAATTGAATGTAAACAAATAGTAATAGCCAAAGAAGACATTAATCTAGATGCAAGAACAGAATGTTTGGTTCCTGCTGTAATTAAAAATAAAACTAATTATCGATTTGGCCATATAGATTATCCAGAAGACAATAGTACACAAGCAGGAGTATTGGTGGCTTCTTCTGTGGTAGACCTCTCGAAAAAGACCATTCCAGTCAGAATTGCTAACATCAGTGATAAGACGAGGACTATCAAGAAAGGAGAGGTGATAGCGTCATGTGCTCCTGTGACGTGCATAAGTCAAAATTCCAGTCACTCTGAGAAATCTTCAGATAATTTAGTCAAGGATTTGTTACAAAATATAGACTTAAATCCAAAACAGTTGGAAGCTGCGGAAAATTTAATTAGAGAATTCCAAAGTTTATTTTCCCAAACATCTGAAGACTTTGGACGAACTAAAATGGCACAACACCGAATTGACACGGGAGATCACTCTCCTATTAAACAGCACCCTAGACGATTACCTTTTGCCAAGCAAGAAGAGGTGCAGAATTTAATTAAAGATATGGAAGAAAATGACGTCATCGAACCATCAACAAGTCCATGGGCGTCTCCCATTGTATTAGTAAGAAAGAAGGATGGTTCTACAAGATTTTGTGTAGACTACCGCCGACTGAATGACGTCACCAAAAAGGATAGTTACCCTCTGCCAAGGATTGACGACACTCTTGACACACTTGCGGGCAACACTTGGTTCTCGACTTTAGACTTGAAGAGTGGTTACTGGCAGGTAGAGATCCATCCCGACGACCGCGAGAAGACTGCCTTTACAACGGGACAAGGATTATGGCAGTTCAAGGTAATGCCTTTTGGTCTATGTAACGCACCTGCAACTTTTGAACGCCTTATGGAAACGGTTCTTCGGGGACTGTCATATGAGGCATGTCTTGTTTATTTAGACGATATCATAATCATAGGAAAATCTTTTGATGAACATCTGAACAACCTCAGGCGGGTGCTACAAAAATTAAAGGAAGCTAATTTGAAGTTAAGCCCTTCGAAGTGCAGTTTGTTTCGTAATGAAGTCGCCTACCTTGGACACATCATTTCGGCGGAAGGAGTTAGGACTGATCCGGAGAAGATATCGGCCGTGAAAAATTGGAATCGTCCAGCAGATGTTCACCAGCTTCGAAGTTTTCTAGGATTATGCACCTATTACAGAAAATTCGTCAAAGGCTTCTCGATGGTTGCAAGACCACTTCATAAATTAACAGAAGCCAATCAAAAATTTATGTGGACACAGGAATGTGACGCTGCTTTCGAAAAGCTTAAGGAGGCCTTGACATCCACTCCAATTCTGTCGTATCCTCAAATCGATAAACAGTTTATACTTGATACGGATGCAAGCAACGAAAGCATTGGCGCTGTACTGTCCCAGGAAATCGACGGCCAGGAGCGTGTTATCGCCTATTTCAGCAAGTACTTGTCAAAGGCCGAGCGAAACTACTGCGTAACAAGAAAAGAGCTTCTTGCTGTAGTGAAAGCCATAGACCACTTTCATCACTATCTTTACGGTCGAAAGTTCCTGATCCGAACTGATCATGCTTTTCTAACTTGGCTATTGAATTTTAAGAACCCTGAAGGCCAGATATTCAGGTGGATACAAAAGCTTCAAGAGTACGATATGGAGATACGCCATCGAAAAGGCTCATCACATGGAAATGCAGATGCTCTCTCAAGAAGACCCTGCTCAGAGAATTGTAGATACTGCGACCGGGCTGAGAAGAAATTTAATGTCAAAGGTCCTATAGTAAGACAAGTTACAACTGGGTCTACATCATCGCAAGATCCGTGGAGTGACGAGAGCCTGCGTAAAGATCAACTTGCTGATCCTGAAATTAAGCCAATTCTAGAGCTGAAAGAGGAGTCCAACAGGAAGCCCAGCTGGCAAGACATGGCCCATTACCATCCTACGACTAAACGTTATTGGGCTCTCTGGGATTCCTTACATTTGAAGAACGGCATCTTGTACCGAAAATGGGAGTCTGACGATGGAAAGACATGTAGATGGCAACTACTACTCCCTAAGTCGAGAATTTCTATGGTCCTTCAAGAACTGCATGGTAGTCCCACAGGAGGTCATTTTGGTGTAATGAAGACCCTGCAAAAGGTTCGAGAGCGTTTCTACAGGAATAATGTTCGCAGTGACGTGGAGAAGTGGTGTCGAGCTTGTGACACCTGTGTAGCACGTAAAGGTCCTAAGAGGCGCACCCGTGGACGATTGCAACGTTATAATGTAGGAGCTCCTTTCGAACGAATTGCCCTAGACATCCTGGGTCCACTTCCTAGAACATCTGATGGCAATAAGTACATCCTCGTTGTCATGGACTACTTCACTAAGTGGCCTGAAGCCTATGCCATTCCTAATCAAGAGGCGGTAACCGTAGCAGACATACTGATTCAACACTGGGTTTCCAGATACGGAGTTCCTCTTCAAATCCATTCCGATCAAGGAAGAAATTTTGATTCGGCTGTGTTCAAGGAAATGTGTGAACTACTCGGCATGGACAAAACCCGAACAACACCTCTACCCCCTCAATCGGACGGCATGGTAGAGCGGTTCAATCGTACCATCCTAAATAGCCTCATTCTCCTGGTGTCTAGAGACCAACAGGACTGGGACAAGAAATTGCCTCTTTTCCTGCTTGCTTACAGGAGTGCCACTCATGAGGCCACTGGTTACTCCCCTTCTCAAATGCTCTTTGGTCGTGATCTTCGTCTACCTGCGGATCTTTTGTTAGGCCGTCCTCCTGATGCTCCTTCATCGCCTGAGGAATATGTCGATGAACTCCAGGCGCTGATTGAGGAGATTCATTGTCTAGCGAGGAACCGAATTGGACTGGCATCAGAAAAGATGAAGACACGGTACGACACAAAGGCAACAGGACATGAGTTCAACGAAGGTGACAAAGTTTGGTTGTGGAATCCGATACGTCGTAAGGGACTGTCGCCAAAATTACAAAGAAACTGGGACGGTCCTTACACAGTCGTCAACAGGCTGAATGACGTCGTTGTACGCATACAAAAATCGCCACACGCCAAACCGAAGGTCGTACACTATAACCGGCTAGCCCCTTATTTTGGCCAAAGTGATTAGAAATTCGAAACTTGAATTTCAGACCATGGTCATGAAAGTCACTTTTTGTAAATATGTAAATAGTAATTAGTTCTTATTTATGTAAATTTTATTATTATTGTTATTATTTATTTATTTATTTATTTGTTTATTTATTTTAAGTGTTTTCCTCTAACTCAAGGATTGCACTGCCCGGGACGTGCAGTCTTTGAGGAGGGGGTAGTGTTACGAATTTTGTAAATAGTTAGTGTTTGTACTGTAAAATAATGTAAATAATCTTATTAAGCTCCATTTCTTTACTAATATTAGTTTTTGTTACATTGTCTCTGTTATCAAGCAAACTTGTCTATTATTTTCAGTGAATGTCTATGGCAGCTTTGCGAAATATTTGAGATATCGCCAAGTTGGCGTCACTTTTGGCGACTAATTTTGGTCGCCAAATTTAACGATATATCGCCAAGTTGGCGACAAACTTGGCGATTGTTGGCGATGGTAACCCTTCCCTATTTATGGTAACCCCCCTTAGGTCTACTGATACATTGTTTGTTGTTCCGTGGTTTTCCAGGTTTTTCTAGAAATTTCTAGCACATGCTACGAGACTATATATAAGGAAAGCGATACGAGCTGTTGTTGTTATTATTTACCAGTCAGTCATTGAGTGAGCTACTAGAGATTGTCCAAGCAAGTTTGCTTGATGTATTGAGTTTTATCTACGTTGTTTTGAATGTGAAATAGTGTTGAGACATTGTATAAAGAGTCTCTGCGACCTATATTTGTACTTGTTCGATAGATTTAAACAGTTATTTTGGAATATCTTGTAATATTTGTGAGTTTCGAAGACTCTGTTGTTCTGAAGATCTGTAAATAAATTATTTTCTACTTTTCTAAGAGAAAAGAGTTTGAAGTTGTCTAACCATAAGATCGAAAGAACCCTATATACGCTGCAACAATACTTTATACTATGCATATCCATGATGGGTAAGTCAGACATGAAAGGGTTCCTCTCGTAAAGGAGGAAATCCACCTTTTTGAAAACAATTTTAGATATTCTCTGGATTGATGCAAAAATGCAAAGAAAATATTTGGATCATACGGAGGAGGGGTGTCTGAAAAATGTAATAAAATCAGACCTTTTGGCTACTCAAATTTTTGGAGTTTGTTTATGAATTGCTGTACAAAAGAGTTATCAAATCAAAGGCAAGCTCTTATAATAAGCGTAAGTCAATTTTTGAGAGTCATGTAAATAAAGTTCTTCAAAGTTGCTTAAAAGGAAAAAGAAGTTTCTATAAAATTCTGTTTGGAATGATATAGAGTCGAGTCTCTCTATAACGAAACTCCATACATCGAATTTCTCTATATAACGAATTTTTAGTGGGAACGTTCCCCTTTTTTCCATGATTACATTAAAAACAGTCTCTATATAGCGAAATATTTATCTCCATATAACGATTTTTTTCATAAAATTTTCTTTATTCAGTTGGAAAAAAGCTTCGAAATCACATGAAATCAATTTTCCATCGCTTATTTCTAATTAATCGTTCAGTGCTGAGTTTTTTTATATTACTTCTCTGCTTGAATCTCCTTGTTCTTTAAGTCCAACGAATTCATCCCCTCCCCTCCTCCTCCCACACACCTTTATACATTCTTCTCGAAAAAAGTGTCAATTGGATAGTTATACATATAAGAACGGGATCAATGGGAGTAATTGAAGAAAGAACAATTTACAATTGCTTCAAAAAGACCGAATTTTGTATATTAGAGGATAATGTGCATTCTCAGGACGGAAAAGATGCGACTTGTGCAGATTAAGAGAAATGGAAATCAATTAAGGAATGAGGAGATGTCAACAATATCTCTCTGATATTTTTTGGAAGTGGATTACAATCTCACTATTGCACAGCACTGATACATTACTTACTGATAGTGATATTTTAAGCAGAGTTATGAACAATTTCAAATTCTTAATTAAACACATGAAAAATAACAATTGTTCAAAATTTACACATTAAATAAGAATTTTAACGTTATTCTCGATACATCGGATTTTTCTATGTAACGAATTTTTTACTCGAACAATGGATTTCGTTATATAGAGACTCGACTGTATTTTGTTTTATTTATTCAACAAATTCCCATTGTGTTGTACATTGTTGTAATTCCAGTTATGAAACAGTCAAGCCATAAAAAATAATATTTATTTTGAAAAATTAATCTCTTGTACTTCACATAACTTCATTAAGGTACATTTGGAATTATATTTTCAGTAATCATTTATTTTCATCATTTCTGTTTTCAATTTTCTTTTTTGATTTAATGTTACTTACCCATCATACGTAGTATAGGGCAAGTCTTGCAATCGTTTTGAAAATCGAAAAAAAATTTTCGACGGATTTACACGTTTTAGATAGTGGAGATTCTGAAAAACATATTTTTAGAAAAAAAAATTTGCCGTCCGTCTGTCTGTCTGTAAACGCTCTATCTCCCGAACAAATTGAGATAGAGACTTGAAATTTTGTATGTACTTAGTATGTAAGAATGGAACGAACTCTATTTAATATCAGCAACCTCGATTATCCGGAACTATTTTTTTCGGTCTCTCGAAAAATCCGTTCTGATGAAAGGTATATAAAAATTTTCGAATTTTTTTGTTCTAAGGAATGGGCGTAAAAGGCAATAAAATAACACACATTTTGCATATAGAACGAAGTCGATCGGATTATAAGTTGCCGAGATATTTGTAATCTTGTTTTCCACATTCTTCGATTTTTCATGACCCTGTATTTCATTCAAATTTCAATTCAGAAGTATATTTTAATTGGAAATGAGACGCTTAATCCGACGCAGTTAATCGTTAGTTAATAGAATTATTATTTTTGGAGTTATAAGGATGTTTCGTTTACGCAGTTCGGTACTACTTGAGTAGTTTGGCGTTTTGTATAATTTGTCGAAATGGGTTCATCAGCAAATCATTGATAGAGCATTACTATGTATATTAACAATATTTAAATTTTGTTTATGAATTGCAATGCATTGTATAAATAATTTTCTCATGTTTTATTTTCATATACATATCCATGATGGGTAAGTATTACGGTGGCCCCCAACGACTAGTTTCTATATGCATTTATTATTCATAAAAATTCAAATAAAAAATAACAATCATATGTACAGTTATATTCCATTTTATTGTTTGAATGATTGTTAAAATGGGTCAAAATTGTATGAGTTTGACCATTTTGTAGATGGATTTTTTCCCCTCCTTTTTTCCTGTTTCTCACTTTCATGCCTGGTAAGTACTACGGTGCCCCCCAACGATTATTTTTGGACGCGACGGTAAAAGAGTTTGCCAAAACTTAAGATTATAATAAAATTTGAGGGCGAAGGGACGACCTTATGAAATACTTGTGCGACAAGAAAGGAATGTCGTTTGTATAAATAGTCGCTTAACATGTAACTACCGACTTGATGACAAATTAGTTGGAACGGCAAGTCCGTTCTCTTAATTATAGAGGGGGTATTTTGGAAATGTAAAATGGCAACAGTTATCGAATATTAATGAAGGCATGGATGTACACGCGTCCATAGAAGATACTCTGAGATAAAGAAGTGCTAATTTAGCTGTATGTATCAAGGGCTGTAAGAAGGGAGAGTTAAACTTCAAGACAAATGACGAATATTAAAAATAAAACACAAAATTCGCAGTTACAAGCCTTGGCTCCATTATTGCACAGAAAAATGCTAATTATTCGATGAATATCTGTATAGAAGTTAAGTAATAAGAAACTAAACTGTAACAAGACATCTTTTTAAATGATTCTATATTTAAATGGAACCTATCTATAGTCTAACCATCTTAAGTGACCATTAATGTTGCTATTCCATGGCTTGAGGCGATATAGTTTGAAATATGCGATAAAACTTTCGTGTACATATGTAACACTAATTTTTTTAATGACTCTATATTTGAATAAGAGTCTAAGAGACCATTAATGTTACTATTCTGTATTCCATGGCTAAAGCACGACATAGTTTTAAATACGCGATAAAAATTTCGCGTAAGTGTGTAACACTATTTTTTTTTTAATGACTCTAAATTTGAATGCAATTGTCTAAGAATCTAATTAACCACTAATGTTTTTATTCTGCATTCCAGGGCTTGAGGCGATATAATTTTGAGTTATGCGATAAAATGTTGGCGAAAATATGTATCACTAATATTTTTAATGACTCTATATTTGAACGCAATTGTCTCAGGATCTGAGTGATCTTTAGTGGTGGTATTTTGTATTCTATAGCTTGAATGTTTGAAATATGCGGAAAAATGTTTGCATAAATATTACAGGTGCAGATTTACGGTCGCCAGTCACCATATAGCGACTAAATTTTTTGCTTTGGCGATTAATTTTCGACGCCTAAGTCGCCATCCTTTGACGAAATTTTTCACGATTCTATGACGAAATTTCTTTTAAGAAATTCGCATGTTTTTTTTTGATGTTTTGGCGAAAACCGTGTTTTTTTTTCAAGATTCATAGACAAAATTCGAGTATTTTATTTTTGCGATCCTTTGACGAAATTCGTGCTTTTTCGGCTGCCGATTGGCTGCCGAAAAAAATCACCGAAAAAATCAATTCTATAGAATTGATTTTTTCGGTGATTTTTTTTTTTTTTTTTTTTTTTTTTTTTTTTTTTTTTTTTGTCGAAATTCGTATTTTATATAATATATATTTTTCAACCCCTATCTTTACCAACTTTATCTTCTAGTTTAAGATTTATATTACAATTCATTTATATCCAAAATTAAAGAATTGCATGATTTAAGTGAAATATACACACTTCAGTGGCGTAGCAAGCGGGAGGCGGAGGGGGCGGTCCGCCCCGGGAGTCACCCTCTAAGGGGTGACTACCAATCTCTTTTTGCAAATCTATAATTAAATAATCTTAGAAGATTTTGGAAAATAATTCTGAAATAAAATGAAAATTCTAGTGCGCGATGCAACAGAGTTAATTTTCTTTTCTTTGAGAATGTGAATTTTTTCGCAAATAAGATATGCACCACAGAGCAAAAACCAATTTATCCAACTAATGAGCAGTGAAAGCAAACTTTAAAAGAAAGACTTACCTTCTACATATAGACACCGCATTGACTTATGCGGATTACGGGTTGAGTGATAAGTCGCTCCTGTGATTTTTTTTATGCAAGAGGACAAAAAGTACATAAGGAGTGTTATGGTCATTTGTTGTAATAACATAGAATTGCGATTGAAAAAATATAACATAGAATTGCGATTGAAAAAATATAACGGATGGGGCGGGAGTGACACCCTGGTAAGTAGGGGTGACACCCTTTACATCCGCCCGGGGTGTCACCCATTCTAGCTACGCCACTGACACACTTGATGTAATTAGTTTGTATTTCTTTTGTACATGTGTAGATATTTTTCACTTTGAATTCCTAATATTCTCATATAAACGAAAAGATTAAGGTGTTTCTTTCACAATTTGGTGACTGTATAGTTTGAATTTAGGTGCCTCTGGCTCCTTAAAAATTTTCCGGAATATGCAGTTTTAATGAATATGTATGCAGTATTCTTTAAAAGAAAGAACCTCAACTGTATGTTAAGACAAAATCTTCACATTTTTTTTTTCTTTGAGAAATTGACTCGGACCGGAGCCAATTTCGGTCGGTGCTGACCTCTATTTAAATCATTCTAATTCGTTATTTCAGAGGTACTATGAGTGTCTATTTTTATCTATGCTAAGAAATTCCAATAAAAAGCGTCGATTGAAAATAAATAAATAAAAATATACATAAATAAATAAAAGTGAAGATCATGTAACTCCTGAGTTAAACTATGCATTTAAAAATTACGCAGCAATAGATTTTTTTTTTTTTTTTACTTTTACGCCTTTTATTGAAATAACCATAATACAACTTCCCTTGATAATAATAATAATAATAGAAAAAAGAAAAGAAAGAAAAATAGATATAATGCTTATTCTCACTCCGTGACTTCCATTCCACGGAGTCTATGATTTTCGCTCTCTTCTGCTACCGATATAACGACATGCGCATGGCATGCGCAGCCATTGTAAATTTCGTAATCAAACGTTACGATCGGCAACTTCGCTTTGAAACGGTTACGCTTGAATGCGCATATAACGAAGAACAGATGTTTTTCTACATCATCAACTTTTTCATTATCTTTTTTCTCATAAATGTAACGGATTTTATGTGTCCCATAATTCAGCTACAAACTGTCCATCGTGCGTGTTAGAGATGGGTGTCCACAGATTCAATTTAGGGAGATATTTATTTGTGTTTATGTCAGCCAGTTATCTACACTTGGGATATAGGCCCTAAAGGGGGATGGAATGTTCTCCGTGGAGGTCTTTCTAAGGAGGTCTTACCCGTACAAGATATTTGGGACTGTCCATAAATGATGTCACACTTTTTTTCAATATTTTTGCCCCCCCCCCTCCCCTTGTCATAAAACGTCACACTTCACCGTAATCCCCTCTCTCTCCCTTGTCACATGTCACGCTATTTTACAAATACACGTACTTGGAGTTCAGAAGAAAAGTATTACATTATAGATCATATTTCAAATTTTATTTTTAAACACTTAAGGGGACAAACGACTCTTAAGCTTAAAAAAAATCGATTTTTCACAAAAACATATATGGAAGTCTGAACATTTCTGAGCATTTAAAAAAAAAAATCATGAAAATATTCCAATTATTTCCAGAGATGTGATACTAAACGATGGTGAATTATTTAATAATTTATCTTCAAAGCCATTTATCTCAAATGTGTTTTTTTCACCTTGCGCGCAGGACATCTCTGAAACTATTTAATATTTTTTCACATATCAGATCCTTCAAACTGAACCTAAATTTTTACATCCCTCTTCCCCCATTTTGCATGGAGGTCATACTTCAGATTTCATTTAAAAAAAAAAATTGTTATTTTAAAATTGTTTTAAAAAATATATTTTTAGCCTAAATTTGAACAAATTTAGGTTCAGATTAAAAAGAAAGTATTGTAATATGTTATTACAGTTGATTTTTTGTATTACATTGCATATTTTGTTTGCAATCATACGCGCAAGTAGTTGTATTAGTTAAAAAAAAAAAACACTTACTATTTAAAAATTTACAAAAAAAAAAAAATAAAATAAAAAAAAAAAAAAACATTTTTTTTCTTTTGTAAGAATATAAAAAATATCTTTCAAATTATAATGCTTCAATTTATAGCCAGTAAAAAAGTTATGATCATAGAGCAAATACATTCTGAGAAATTAAATGTTAAACATGATGATTTTTCTTGCCTAATTTTCACTTTTAAAGCTTGTATGTGGCCTTAACTGTGTGTTTTAATGATTTTTGTGAGAATAACAACAAAAATGATTTGTGTATTTATTTTGTAAGATTAAAGTTTAAGATTAAGAATTAAGATTAAAGTTTACAACAAAAATTATAATTAATATACAATAGCAATACAATATTAATATGAAAGAACTATTGAGAACAGTAGCATTTTGGAATTTGAAATGGAATTTAATAGTATATTGAATTTTATCTTTATTTATGAATACAAATTACTTTAATTTCAAAATAATTTAAAATTTTATTCTGCTGATTTTTACTTACCCATCATACGTAGTATAGGGTAAGTCTTGCAATCGTTTTGAAAATCGAAAAATTTTTTTTGACGGATTTACACGTTTTAGATAGTGGAGATTCCGAAAAACATATTTTTAGAAAAAAAATTTTGCCGTCCGTCTGTCTGTCCGTCTGTCTGTCTGTCTGTAAACACTCTATTTCCCGAACAAATTGAGATAGAGACTTGAAATTTTGTATGTAGTTAGTATGTAAGAATGGGACGAACCCTATTTAATATCAGCAACCTCGATTATCCGGAACTATTTTTTTCGGACTCTCGAAAAATTCGTTCTGATGAAAGGTATCTAAAAATTTTCGAATTTTTTTGTTATAAGGAATGGACGTAAAAGGCAATAAAATAACACACATTTTGCATATAGAACGAAGTCGATCGGATTATAAGTTGCCGAGATATTTGTAATCTTGTTTTCCACATTCTTCGATTTTTCATGACCCTGTATTTCATTCAAATTTCAATTCAGAAGTATATTTTAATTGGAAATGAGACGCTTAATCCGACGCAGTCAATTGTCAGTTAATAGAATTATTATTTTTGGAGTGATAAGGATGTTTCTTTTACGCGTTCGGTACTACTTGAGTAGTTTGGCGTTTTATATAATTTGTCGAAATTGGTACATCAGCAGTTCTTTAATATAGCATTACTATGTATATTAACAATATTTAAATTTTGTTTATGAATTGCAATGCATTGTATAAATAGTTTTCACATGTTTTATTTTCATATACATATTCATGATGGGTAAGTATTACGGTGGTCCCCAACGACTAGTTAATGTTTTAATTTAAACCAAAATGTGTAATATCACATTTCTTCTTACCCACTCTCATCCTCTTGTCACAAACTGTTATAATTTTACGAACCCCTTCCTCCGCCCCCTCTAAGCGTAACATCATTTATGGACGGCCCCTTTATGAAATTCCACAAACGTATCTACCAGGGTTGGCACTGTTTAAACCAATTGGTTTTAACCATGGTTTAAACCACGGTTTAACCTTCCGTCTACCAGACAAAACGCCCATTTATCTACGGCAACACCTAATTTTAATTCCAAACTTGCAAACGGCACCAGTAATATTTTAATATAATTTTGCTTTTACAATGAAAGCTTAAATTAAGGAATTCGTAATATTTAGACAAGTCCTTTATAAATTCCGGTGTCAATCGACAATTTCTCATTTTACCATCGACACCAGAAATATTGCTGTCGGGTCCAATGGACCCGTCTGGTAGACGAAAGGTTAAACCAAATGTTTTTTTTTTTTTTTTTTTTTTTTTTTCTCAAAAAAAAAAAAAAACAATTGGTTTTTTTAGAAGAAATCTAATGACATTTTCTTTTTTTTTTCTTTATAATTTACGTGTTTCAGATTATTGGGCATAAACAATTTCTACTTTTAACACTTTATTTCAGTAATAAGTAATATATATAGTGGGTTTAGGTCTTTTTTTATGCATAGGATTAAACCAATTATTTTTTCTATAAAAAAAAAGGAATTCGTTTTTTTCTAATGACATTTTCTTTTTAGGTGCGTTCGTAATCATGTAAATACGTAGCACCTATTGTTGTCGCTCAGTCCGTCCGTCTGTCTGTCTGTCCGTCGGTCTGTCTGTCTGTCGGTCCGCATATAACAACGCAAAAACTACCCAACCGAATCGTTTGAAATTTAAAATACATAATTATTACATAATTTTGTCGAGTCATTTCAAATTTTATAAAATCGGATCGATAGATCAATTACAGGGACAATCAAAAGGATTCCGTTACATTACGGTCAATGGGGGAAAATGGTTCAAATGCATTTTAATCGTTTGAAATTTAAAACATATAATTATTGCGTAATTTTGTCGAGTCATTTCAAATGTTATGAAAGTCGGATGCATAAATCATTTACAGGGACAATCAAAAGTATTCCGTTACATTGCTGTCAATAGAGAAAAAGTTTCAAATGCATTTTAATGGTGTTACACTCATTTGAATATAACAGAATTGACTTAAATCTATGAAATATGTACTAAAAAATACATTTTGTACAATCTGTGATGCAAATAATATTTATTAGTAAATTACAGGGCCACGCAAATGTATTCCACTAAATAATGTTATACGGGGAAACATTGTTTGGGGGGTGTTTTAATTATATTAAACTACTTCACATTTTATGAATAAGATATACGTTAATGAAGTATAATAAAAATTACTCCCTGCATATTTACAGGAACACAAAGATTTCGACCACTATACGGCATCCAAAGTACGCGCTACTATATCAGCAAGATCTGAACGTTTTAAAACTTCGTTATCAACGAACGCACCTCATTTGCTACGCTTTACGTGTAATTTCCAACTTGTTTTCTTTGTAATGTACGAGTTTCAGATTATTAGATATAAATAATTTCTGTAGTTTTTTAGAAGAAATCTAATGACATTTTCTTTCTTTCATTATAATTTCCGAGTTTCAGATTATTGGATATAAATAATTTCTACTTTTAACACTTTATTTCAGCAATAAGCATAAGATATATTGGGTTTACGTCATTTTTTTTTTATGCATAGGTTTAAAATCAATACACATTGGTGAACATATCTATTGCTCTAAAGAAAAAACTTCAAACATGTGAATTGATCAAAAATAAAATAGATTCAATATTTAGTATAAAATGTTTTAATTTTTTCAATAATGCAGATTATTTAATGCAATTAATGATGTAACACAATGATCTTTTAAGATTTTGCACAAGCTGTAAAAGAAATTCTTCTTTTGGGAGATTATCTTGAAGAATTAAAAGCAAAGACTGGTTGCTAGTTATAGCATTAATAATATTTTTTCCCCTGTACTATCTGCTGAATCTAACGGCAAAAAATGTTAACTTCAAATTGTCAGTCCGAAAGAAAAAATCGTAAGAAGTATTTGTAATTTATTATATGAATAATTGTGGAAAAGAATATTTATCAAACTACAACCAAATGTTTATTATTAGTAATCAAAAGATTGTTTATAAAGATTTACAAGGCATCAATGGTTCACTGCGTAGAACAGTTAAAACTTTCAACATAAGACTGTTTGCTAAAACTGTTGTTTAAATTGAAAAATGAATTTTTCCAATTTTCAGCTTCAATTCACTATAACTATTAAATTTTGATTATTTTAAATGAAGTTACACTGTTTATAAACCAATAATGTCTGTTTTTATCAGTAAATATGCATGTATATGTAATAAGAAAGGATGTTTAAAAAAAAAACCCGGTTTAAACCTAATAACCTGGTTTAAACAAAAAAAAACCGGTCTTTTTGTTTTTGTTTTTCGAAAAAACCTGGTATCTACCCCTTTAATTATTTATTAGCTTTTGCTTCCGCCCCTATTCATGTTGAGTGCAAGTTTTGAAATTCCGAATGCAATTTGTACATTTTCTTGACAATTTACTCAATTAATAGTGCAAATTTCTATGACCTCTTCGCTACCGGAGTCCACCTATGTGGGCCCCTATTCTTTTCCTCATAAAAACTAAACTATTCTTTTACATTTTGATTAACTTTTCGATAACCAGATGGAAATTTGAAACATGAATGGCCATACGGAGTCATTTAAAAAAGCATTTAAAAAAACATATTTATTTACCATATATGTCAAATAAAATACAAAACTTAGCTTTTAAAATTATTTTAATAATATATATAAGTTTCAGCTACAGAAAGAAATAAAAAAATGTAATATTGATGGAACAAAGGATTTCAAAACGTTAACGACCGGGAGGAATCATTCACTAACCCCAAATCAAAATGTAATTTTTTATGTATTATTTTTTTCATGGGGAAAGCAATAACTTCAGAATTCGTTATAAAATAATATAAAACCAGCTAATAAAAATATTGTAAGCACATTTTTTTTTTTTTTTTTTCAAGTGGTGTTATTTACTGACCTCAAATCAAAATGTAATTCTTTATGTACTATTTTTTTTTTTTTTTTCATGGAGAGACAACTTTAGAATTGGCAATGGAATAGTATAAAATTAAGCTAAAAAAATGCTGAAAGCACTAAAATTTTTTAAGAAATATTCGTCAAAAATTTGCGCTGGGGTCATAAAAGGGTCCCACTTGAGGATTCGAGCTTTAACCCTTCCCGGCACACTGTGCCCAGATTCGGGATACCTAATTTTAACTCCAAACTTGCAAACGTCACCAATAATATTTTACTAACATTTTGCTTTTACAATGAAAGCATAAATTATGAGATCCTAAATTTCTTAAAAAATTGTTTGTAAATTCCGGTAACAGCCAATAATTTCTTATTTCACCAAGAGAATTTGCCCGTGCCGGATAGGTTAATAGCTGAATGGTTTGAGCTTTAAAAGCTAACCAATAAATGGCAATATCCATGGTGATTTCCTCATAAATTAAAGATTAGTTTAATGTGAGTTTGCAAAATACCTTCAAGACAGTGTGACCAAGAAATTTAGAAATTTTCATCAGGGTCTACATGGATCGGAATATTTAGGTCCACTCCACATGACTTTGCACAAATCTGCACCCATATGACAATAATTTCTTATACCTCAACAAAATTATACAAGTATCTTATTTACCAAAAATGGAAAACGCTACTCGATTACAAATACCTTCAATAGCCAGGCTTGTCAATTTTATACTTTTGCAGTTAAAAATTAGTCAGAAAACGGGTCAAACTTTCGCGTTATTGAGAAGTGAATTTAAGAACCACCAAGATGTACACTTCGAAAGATTACGTTAACATAAATTCTTTATCATTATTAATACTTTTACAAATCACGTTAACTGCCCTACACATCTTGAGAACAGTTAAGTCTAGTTCCGCCAAGGCTCGACTATATGTAGAAAAACAATGCAAGCCTGGTCTCGGACCGGCACGAGTCTGCTAAGAAAATATTAAGCCCGGGATAGACACAATGTGACTGTCCGGTGCCGATCTCTACAACGTACAAGTTACATTGATGATGTCAAATTAGTATCGGCTCGTGATGCACATTTATACTTATTTTCATTAAGGCTATTTTCACTGAAAATAGCTCATATGTTATCGTTTTTGCGTAAATCTTTATAACGGGCCGGCAGACTCGCTATTTTTTTTTTTTTTTTTTTTTCTCGGCCCGGCCCGTATAACCTGCACTCTAAAACTGGGAGGTGTGAAAAGCTAATTTTTTTAAGAGTGACAAGCATGTTCACTCTTTTTGGAGTTAACTTTATAAAAATACATTCCTTAAAGAGTGGAATTTCCCACTCCCTAGAAAGCAGTGAAATAAGTCACTCCGTTGTCGACAGTGAAATATGTCACTCCGTTATCGAGAGTAAAATATCTCACTCCACTAACGAGAGTAAAAGCCCCTCATTATACATTTGAAAAAAAAATTCTGTTAAACTTTGAACCACTATATGGAGAAATAAATGATAAGAACATAAATATATCAATTCTTAATTTACAAAAACGCCATTTCATTATGTAACCTATAAAATTACGCTTATTTGGTACTAAAACACACTCTCTTTCATGAGTGAGTTGTCACTCCTTCGAAAGAGTGAATAGTCACTCCGCCGAAAGAGTGACTTAAATATCTATTACTCATCAGCCAATCAGAAGTATCCTGTCGCTTTTTTTCTTTTGTGATAAGAGAAATGTGTTTGCCATTTTAGTATTAACCTTTCATTTCCTCGGTTCACATATGTGGGTCTTCATTATTTTCATTTTTATTAATAACATTGAAACGTAATTTAAATTTGGATTTTAGAATGATATGCTTCAATATCTATGATACGAAATAATCCAAATAGATTAAACACCTTGTTCTGATGTCATAGTGGAGAAAAAATAATTGAGTAAAAAGCAATAATACTTCATTAATACTCAGTAACCAAAATTTTACACTACACAGGTACAGTAAAACCCCGCTAATTCGGACCCCGTTAATCCGGATCGGTTTGGTCAATTTTTTTTTTTCAAGTTTGAGAAGCGATTGGCTGATTTCCATAACATTGACTTGTTTCATCGTCGTATTCTGAATAAAAAAAACTTTTTCTGAAATCTTTTCGGTAGAATTAAGCAAAGTAAAAATTTTTACTGTCTTTAAATATTCAATAAATTTAACATAAAGGTGATTTTCTGTAAGTATGTTTTATTTATTTATTTATTTATTTTTTGCAATTCTCCGGGTAATCCGAATTGGGTTCGGTCCCAATTAATGCGAATTATCGGGGTTTTACTGAATTATTAATTATCAAAGAAGGGATTATTATTTATCAAACAAGGGATATTCTTTATCCAACTGTCGTTAAGTCATTTTTAATTTTAACCTTTCATTCCGAAAGTTCTTGAATGTTGAGTTATATAGTTTTACGTTATACAGAAGACATCTGTTATCTATTGTATGTGTTCGAAAGAAAGGGAGAAATAAAGTATAGATTTTTAAAAATGCTGACTCAAAGACTGGTACATTTCACTTCATTCATAATAGAATATAAACATAATTTATTGTTACTTGATATTGCTGTTTTCTAATTTTCTCAAACAACATTTACTTTTTTTTAGTTAAATACGTAATTCGATTATTATACTATTACGAAAAGATTTCAGATTGAATATTAGTGTTATGTTTAGGAAATATCTTCTTACATATTTCCGCTGTAAAACTTTTGAAAGATTTTTTTTTTTTGTTATTATTACTAATAATATTTTAAATTATTTAAAATCCTAAATCTTTATACTAATGTTTTCAGATTTTTGCCAAATTTGTAAAATGATAGGAATTTCTCATAATATATGCACGATTTTTGAGAAATTTGTGAATCTAATAATGCATTTAATTCCACTATTGTAATTTGTTGTTGGTTGATTGTACAATTATAAAACACTAATTATTATTTTTAATCCTTTTCAAATTGGTATATTTATTTTTTAAATTGTGTATAAGCATTTTTTTGCTTGAGTTTATGATTTTAATTAAACATTTAATTATAGACATTCTGAAATGATTTATAAAATTTCATTCTGTTGTAATTTTATTTATTTATTTATTTATTTATTTTGGTTTGGAACATATGTAATTATTGACATTTAAAAAAATAAAACATGATATTTAAGCATTGAAACAAAGTGCTGAATGTAGATAAAACTACTTTAGTAATTTTAAAAGTTCATAGTATGATTTATACAAGATGGAATGTATTTTAAGATATAAATAACTGCTTTTCACATTAAAAGTGTTTTTCCAACAGTAAGAACAGTACATATAAAATCATTTCTTTTATTTTACATTTTCTGCTTCTTTTTCTTTCTTTCCTTTTTACTTTCTTCTATCTTCAATAGAAGAAATTATTGTAATCGAAATTTTTTTCGACTTCCGGTTTTCGATGGATTTATACGTTTTAGGGGTCAGAAATTCCAAAAAAACATGTTTTTACAAAATGTCTGTCTGTCCGTCTGTCTGTGTGTATGTCGCCATTCTACCATAAAAAAGTGTATGAAGTTATGCATAGAATTGAACCACATTTTTTGTGAGTGCTTTTGGCTGTGGCAAGCAGGTCCTACTTCAGTTTTGAAATATTCCGCCTGAAGGGGGCGCTGCAATCGCAATGTTTGTGCCATTTTCAATATTGTACCGACCAAAAGTGTATGAAGTTATGCATCGAATTGAACCAAATTTTTTGTGCAAGTGTATGACTATGGCTAGTTGGTCCTCCCTGAATTTGAAAAAAATCCACCTTAAGGGGGCGCTGCAATCGCGATATTTGTGCCATTTTCAATATTGTACCGACCAAAAGTATTTGAAGTTATGCGTCGAATTGAACCAAATTTTTTGTGTAAGTGTATGACTATTGCTAGTTGGTCCTCCATGAATTTGAAAAAAAATCCGTCGGAAGGGGACGCTGCAATCGTTATTTTTGTGCCATGTTCAATATTATACCGACCAAAGGTACATGAAGTTATGCATCGAATTGAACCAATTTTTTTTGTAAGTGTATGGTTATGGCTAATTGGTGAATTAAAATTATTAAAGCATTAAAAGTAACTATTTTTTAAAAATAATAAAATGTGCGTATGAGATAGAAGAAAGTTTTGGGATTGGCACACCCATCTTACAAAATCCATTTAACTCATATTCATAGTAACGTACACCCCTGAATGTTTTTGATTTATAAAATAATAATAATAATAATAATGAATAAATAAATAAATAATATAAAAAATTGGTACAGAGATTTCTAAATCAGAGTATAAAAAATTGGTTGCCTGTAAAGTCGGTATACGGGCGAAAGTTTTACGTGACAACGACTTTGAGTTGTAAAATAATTTTAATGTGAATATTCATTCGTATAGTAGGAAGAAGGATGAAATAATAGTAACAATTTAAAACATTTATTTATACAAAGAATTATATTTAAAACATTAATTTATACAAAGAATCTCGCACTGAATTTCATATTAACAAAATTTTATTTTTACCTTTACACATACATACGTATTTATATACAAATATACATACAATAACTTGCAATACACTGTGTTTGTTAAACACATTTTACTTCATGTTTATTGATGTCAAATGTTGAATTTTGTAAACAGCATATTAAAGAATTTTTCAATGAGCAGAATATAACTAAAGTAAAATGGCTTTCACTAATCACATATCATTAGTTTTCCATAATATACCACCGAATTACGAAATAAACTACACTTATTTTCTTTGTACTTTATACTAATAACTAATACATAACGTATTTCGTCTTAGTTTGATACTATCTAAAATTCCTATTAAGCACCGCCCCTTCCTTGCAGCGAATTCACATTCACGTTCAGAAAATGGTCCCACAAGTGACCGGAAAAAGTTAAGAGAAAAGTGAGCGCGTATCGTGAGCGAAGCGTAACGTAACGTAACGCAGTTTCTTGAAGTGTCTCCCGGCAAACCAATTTACAAGACGTTGTCACGTCAAAAATAAAAATAACCAATAAAAATCCTGATTTTTTTTTTCGTAATTCCCCCTTGCGTGTTTAATAATTTTGCACTATTGTCGACACGCTTAATTAAACCAACTAGGAAGCAGAAAATAATGTTTCTAAAAAATATGAATCAGATTTTGTTTTATCTTTTGATGCTTTAGAAAAACATATCCACTTTTTAATTCTTTTTATTTTCACTATAAGATAAATAAATGAATCAACAAGCCCCGACGAAATCCAAATCATTTAAGATTTGAGAACAACTGATACAGAATGATACGCATACACTAATACGGAAACAACTGAAACTGGCGTCTATCGTCAGAGTCCGAACACAATTTCGCATCTGTTACCGCATTTGACTGTCTGGCCGAATTCATAAATTACAAAAACGTAAGCAGTGTTCGAAGTTAGTTTCACTTTGTTCAGTTGCGTACTGACACAGAAATGACAAACGAGTCGTATTTCTAAGTAACGATTCGGCACTTCGTATTTTAGAGAATACCCATTAATTAGTAACGAATATGTGCAGTTTGCAACAGTTCTAAATATTAGTCTAGAAAATTTATACATAAATAGGCATATAGAGGTTGTGGTATAGAAGAAAAACAAAATCGATTTAAAATAATGTTATTTACTGTATTAAACAATTAATTGAATACAAAATAGTTTTTATTCTATTATTATTTATCGCAGTGTTTTTTTTTTTTTTTTTTTTTTTTTTTTTTTTTTTTTTTTTAAAGAAAAAAAATCAATATAACTTATTTAGGCACATAACTAAAAATCTTAACAAAAATCATAGGAATATTATGTGCTTGACGTTCACATTTCTAGTCTGGTGTCCAAGGTTTTTGAATCCATGTTTGTGCATTGTCTATTACTGAACGTAGGGGTGAACTGAAATGTTCCTCGTTTCCAGCCCTCGTTTACTCCATATCTTTTTTTAAAGTTGGTCAACATTTGCAGAACGCTCATCCAAATAATCCTCTTTTGCTTTTTGTCGTTAAACTATAGTTGCTTCGTTTTCTAATGCTTACGTAAGAGCTCTCATGATCCCCTCCTCTCCCCCTTGTAAAGAAAAAATAAGCAGACACTGGGCCACTCTTTCCCTTTACTGCTACTAGTATTGCTTACGTAATACTTGAACGACTCTTTTCCTACGAAATCTACCTGAAACTGATATTGTATAGCGGAATAGAAAAAAAAGAATAAAAAAGATATACGTTACCTGCGTTTTACAGACGCAGATAAAAAAGGCACTAAAATCCAATACTTCAAGGGAGTTCTTTTTAAGCATATCCATGACAATAAAAACACCTTCACACACAAAATTTATTCCAGAAGGGCACAAAAACAAACCGAATTCTGTCATGAAAAAAAAAGACCGACTCGACACACTACGACTGTTGTTCGACATTAAACATAGTCAGCGGAGAAATTATTTAAAATAAAAATAAACTTAATAATAAAAATAAAATAATAAAATTATTTCCTCCGAAACACATTCTTGTAAAAATGATTTTCCTGCCATTGTTTCTACGCAAAAACCATCGGAGTGAGTAAAGACTTTCTACTCCATCCCGTGGGATCTTCTCTATAAACCCCCGACATCACCCCCCCCCTCCACCCATCCCTTTGTTTTTGGTCCTGGAAGAAATTAACACCATTGCGATGGCAACAGGAAGCCAGCACACGCAGGGATCAGCCTTCGTAGTAAAATCGTAGTAATAGATCCATTCACATCCGGTCTCCTCCAAATATTGTGAATGAAAATGATAAAAGAGGTTGAATGACCAAATAAGGAAGCGACCTTGGGATTTGAGATAAGACATGGGTGGAGGCAGGTCAATTTTACCTGCTATTTTTTTCTTTTCTTTTATTTATGGATGTCATTTGCAGGTATGAGAAAAAATTGCACACACAATTATTACCCAGCGATCAGCGGGAAAAACTATTTCCGAACAAGACACGAATTGTTTAAATGAGAGAGAGCCCGACTGAATGCTATTCCATTAATCTAGTGTATCTCAATCGGCTTGCAATACATAAAGTGGGACGAAATGGCTAAAAATTCGCGACATTAGCCGAAGGCAAAAAAAAGAAAAAAAAAAATAGTAGCCGCGTTTGCACTATATATAGTTATATAAATATTCAAAATCCTGGTGCAATAGCTGCTGCACTCTTATAGAAGTGAATAATAAGGGGGGGGGGACGAAAATGTAGGGGAGTGCTCATATTTTCTCTCTCTCTCTCGCTCTCTGACGCAGAAAGATGAATTACTGCACATTCACATTGTAGATCCTATGTTCCTTATTAAACTGTAGTAATAACTTTATTTTATGCTAAGAAAAGAATACGATGGTGAAAAATTCCAGTGCAATATTAAATATCATGTTAGCTTTTTATGTACAAATAGTATGAGCTTAATTTAGCTACAATTTAGTGTTTTTGAGAAACAGTGGACAGTTTAATAAAAAAAAAAAAAAAACACAGTACTTACAATATGAATATGCACTAATTTATCTTTCTGCGTTAGAGAGAAAGAGAGAGAACCCTGTTCCTACATTTTCTTGAGTGACTCCCCCCTCCCCCGTTATTCATCTCTAACTACGGCCCTGCTGAAACATCTCATCTAGTTACTTTACTATAAAGGAAAATGTTCTTTTATTTTTATCACTTTAAAAATATATTTTAATTCTTATTTAATTTTGTTATTCTTCTCATCAGTTTATTTGTGGGTTAGGAGAATGCAGTTTGTAAAAGGTAGAGGCCCTGGTATTTAAAATAATTATAACTTGGTATTTCGGAAAATTTATTATTAGTTGTTGCATATTTTGTTACTCTACATACATTAGACTCCCTCAAATCCGCACAGATTGGGACCAGAGGTTGTACGGATTTCAGAATTTTGCAGATTTCTGTCATTGCTTTGTTTGCATTTTTTAAACAGTATTTGAATGTAATAATGAATTAAAATTATAATGAATGTGTGCAATATAGTAAAATAATTAAATAAAATAATAAATTAAAGTGTTAAATGTAAGATAATTTTAAAAATGATTAAATTATTAAAAGTAATGGCCAAGTAAAAAAATAATGTGTTGTTAAATATGCATAATAAAGATGAAATACATTTTCCGTGAGTTATTCAACAAAACTTTCCTGTTAAAGATAACCTAATAAAGTAAGGAAGTTTTATTTCAAGGTTTAATTAATAAAAAAAAAAAAAAAAAAATTAATCATAAATTTATTTGGTAAAAAGATTGTGCTTACCAATTATCAGCAATATCTTGATTTCTTTTAAAAATAAATTTATATTTCCTTCATGAAAAACCACGAATTCACTCATATTATTGAGAATTATATATTGAATTACATACGAATGACATGAAACTAAAAAATTCTGTAATTTTGATGATTGTTAAATTTATATTTTTAATCTATATTTTAGATGAAAGTTTCATTGTTTACATCTGGTATGATGTGCGGATTTTAAGCGTTTGTAGATTTTAGATAGTCTACTGTATATGGATTTAGGTATGAAAAGATAATCAGCGTCACACAATTTATTACAAAACGTTTACTCATTAAAACTTTATAATTATGAAATAATTATTTAAAAGTAAATTAATGATTACTAAATGCAGCGGAAGAATTGATTAAAAAAGAAAAAAAAAAGTCATTGGTCTCAAGGAGGACTAGTAAGGATGTGAGTTTACGGGTCCGCAGACATTATTACTGGCCCGGTACATAAAATTCTATTAAATACCTTTAATGCTTTGAGTTACGTCCTCTCCCTCCACTTACCATAAACTTACTTACTCCAAAATTTCAGCATAATTAAATGCAAAATTTGCAAAAAAATTGAACAAACAGTACATAATCAAAAACTGTAAAATTATTAATTAGATATTTTATTTATGATTACTTATTTCAATTAATTGGAAAGTTTCATGCTTTTTTTTTTTTTTTTTTTTTTTTTTTTTTTAACAAAATAAAATTGTGTGGTTTGTGTTTTTCTTACTGTTTTCTCAGCGACGGCAAAATTTACATTTACTTGTCAGAGAGGGAAAACAATTTCTGGTCCCGCGGACCACTAAATTTTTCAAATTAGTGGTCTGGTCGAATTTTTGGTGGTCTCGGACCAGCGGACCACCAAGGATTTCGAACGCTGCTAAATGTAATTTTTCTAATGGATAATTTAGCGTAATTATAACGTGTAATAATTCTGTAAAAAAGGAGTGGAAGACACATTATATTTATTTATTTCAGACAACACTCACTCACAACAATGCTAATTGGGAGCCCAACATGTTTTTACGCAAGATCATCGAACGCGATCGGGCAAAGATCGCAATGTTTTATTGTTGTCCGGAATCCAACACGTGACCGAGAATGGGTTTTATGTTATCGGAACGAGCAATCCTCTTCCCGACTTTTAGAAACGTCTGTATGATAACGGGAGATTTCCTTTTCCTTATCCGATAAAGAGGCATTAACTTGCTCTACTAAGAAATCGATCTCGAGACGAACTTAAAGAAAAAAAAAAAAAAACCCTGACGAATGCGGACGCGTTTTAAAAAGGATTATCAAGTGATTTTGCATGAGCTCGGTTGCCAAGATTATTTATTAACCCTGGAATGCTAAAATGATTTTTTAGTTTATTAATACAGTAAAACCTCTAAAAACCGGACACCTCGGGAGCGCGGAAATTGTCCGCTATTCGGAGGTGTCCGCTATTGGGAAAACATGAGACATTAAAAAATTGCTAAGAAATTCTGAACGTTTCATTAAAGGACTTTTTATATGTCCTAAAACCTCTGTTTTATATTAATAAGAATTTAAAATTATTTTTTCAAACAATAAAACTTAAATAAAACGGTGCATAACTTTATCCACAGTTTATATGAAAATATATGTTATAAAAGTTTGTTTTTGCTTGCGATTACATGTAATTTGTTTTTCAATGTGAAGTTTTAACTCTGACAGTAATTTTAATCCTTCTAAACTACCTTTTATTTAAAAAAAAAAAAAAAAAAAAAAAAAAAAAAAAAAAAAAAAAATTGGTTGCCTGTAAAGTCGGTATACGGGCGAAAGTTTTACGTGACAACGACTTTGAGTTGTAAAATAATTTTAATGTGAATATTCATTCGTATAGTAGGAAGAAGGATGAAATAATAGTAACAATTTAAAACATTTATTTATACAAAGAATTATATTTAAAACATTAATTTATACAAAGAATCTCGCACTGAATTTCATATTAACAAAATTTTATTTTTACCTTTACACATACATACGTATTTATATACAAATATACATACAATAACTTGCAATACACTGTGTTTGTTAAACACATTTTACTTCATGTTTATTGATGTCAAATGTTGAATTTTGTAAACAGCATATTAAAGAATTTTTCAATGAGCAGAATATAACTAAAGTAAAATGGCTTTCACTAATCACATATCATTAGTTTTCCATAATATACCACCGAATTACGAAATAAACTACACTTATTTTCTTTGTACTTTATACTAATAACTAATACATAACGTATTTCGTCTTAGTTTGATACTATCTAAAATTCCTATTAAGCACCGCCCCTTCCTTGCAGCGAATTCACATTCACGTTCAGAAAATGGTCCCACAAGTGACCGGAAAAAGTTAAGAGAAAAGTGAGCGCGTATCGTGAGCGAAGCGTAACGTAACGTAACGCAGTTTCTTGAAGTGTCTCCCGGCAAACCAATTTACAAGACGTTGTCACGTCAAAAAAAAAAAAAAAAAGAATTGTGAAACTGTTTACTGTATTTTGCCGTTTCTTGGAAATTCTCGATATTGCAGGAAACACCTTCAGTTTTAGTATCTCTTTCATCATCACTAAAAGTACTTTTGTCGAAAATTCTGAAGCAAATGATTCTTCTTCAGTAACTCATGATCAATATTAATAAAAATTTTGGCAATTTCTTCACTCCTGATATATTTTATCAATTCACTTATTTCCCTTAATTCTTCATTTGTGTCGGAAATGTATGTTTCATTTTCTTTTAATGCAAAGCCTGCTTTTATGGAACATTGTCATGTGCTTTCTGGTTTTATGTTTTTTACAACTGAGGAAATCCAAATTATAGCATCGACAGCATTAACTAATTTTAGACAGTTCTCAAGTGTATTCATACAACTTTAAAAGAATGTACATCATACTTAAAATAATGTAACGTAACAAAAGCTTTCTACACCAGGATTTAAAATTGTATATTGATCAAGTGGCTTGCATACGTTTTACGTTATGCTTGGGGTTATGTTTGTTGGGAAAACACAAATTTAACATTATCGAATTTCAAATGCTTTGGATGAAAACTTGCATTTCCAGTCCACTCTCTACATTTATCTGTGATCACAGAATTTGTGACACATTACCCTCATAAATTTAGAGGCGTTTTACTTTTTTTTTTTTTTTTCATTTTTTTCCCGTTAATTTTTTCCCCATCTTTTATCATCAAAATTACAATCCGCTATTCGGAATGTCCGTTATTCAGAGGTTAAACATATAAAAAGTTGGATTTTTGGAGTGGGGATTAGAAAACTTGTCGCTAAATAGAGGTGTCCGTTATTCGGGAGTGTCCGTTATGGAGGTTTTACTGTACTACATCGGGTTACAGCTGTGCCCCAAAATAAAATTGCTACTTACAGTGTCAAAAACAAATTTATCGAAATAACAAACAAAATTTAAAAAACAAATAAAGTTTTCCTCGGATTAAAAAAAAAAAGTGTGGGGGTACGCCTGTACCCCAGGTAGCTTTCCAGGGCTAACCATTTGAAAAATGGCTGTTGTTTTTAGACCGGGAGGCGGCGGCACAAACAATCACCTCATCGAGTTGAGGAATGAAAATCTAGGATTAGTTAAATTTCGATTCGCATATTGAAACGCAATCGGTCTGCCAAGTCCGATTGCGTTTCAATACCATTATATTTTCATGTCCTCAAAAGATAACATGGAGGACTGGAAGCAAGAAAACATAATAGTGGACCTAAGAGTTAACTACTAAAATCGGGTTTTTAGGTGTTTTTCACCAAGATAGGACTTGGCAGACCGATTGCGTTTCAATATGCGAATCGAGATTTAACTAATCTTAGATTTTCATTCGTCAACTCGATGAGGTGATTGTCTGCCGCCTCCCGGTTTATTTCGGGCGACAATAAATAGATTTCAATTTTATTCGCATTTCATTCTTTTTTTTTTATTTGTCCAGGTATATTAATGTTCAATCCATGGGGTACATAATATATGACTATGTTATTACGCAACCCATGTTTTGATCACCATAAAAATGATATTTTACTTTTTTCTTTCAATAAAAAGATACAGCAATCTACTATTTTTTCTTAACCCTTTTCGGCGCACTGCGTCCGGTGTGGATACTCAATTTTAATTCTAAACTTGTAAACGGCACCAATAATATTTTAGTAAAATTTTGATTTTACAATAAAAGCTTAAGTTAAGGGTTTCAGAATATCTAAAAAATTCGTTTGTGAATTCCGGTGTCAGTCGATAATTTCTTATTTTACTCACAGATTTCGCCCGTGCCGGAAAGGGTTAACATTCAACAAATGGAATACTTCTGTTGCAACAATAACAAAAAAAAGTGTTAAAAACTACAAAAAAATTAATAACACAAAACATTCTGAGAGACAGCTTTTTTTATAAACTGCATTTAAAAGTACAGTGTTTATATCTGTTACAGGCCAAACCCGATTTTAGGCCAAACTAGATTGGCCTAGGCCAAACTAGTCTATCCTAACGCCCATCGGATAAACTAGTTTTTCCTAGGCCAAACCGGTCTATCCTAACGCCCATCGGATAAACTAGTGTTTCCTAGGCGAAACCGGTTTATCCTAATGCCCATCGGATAGACTAGTTTTTCCTAGGCCAAACTAGTCTATCCTAAGGCCCATAGAACAAACTAGTTTTTCCTAGGCCAAACTAGTTAGGCCTAACTCTTATAGGATAAACTAGTTTAGCCTGCTGTTTATTGGTCTGAACTAGTTTATCCTAGGCCAATTCAATTTGGCGTGATTTTATTGAATTCAATGACCGCCTCAGCGCCAACATTCTAGTTTCGCCTAGGCTAATCTAGTTTATCCTAGGCCAATGTAATTTTACGTGTTTTTAGCTCAGGGGCGTCAAAGCCAGAGAAATAAAGGGCTCACAGGTTCTGTATGTATGTACGTACTCATATATGAGTATGTACGTACGAATGTACGTAACGCTATAACTTTTGATAGAAATATCCGATTACTTTCAAATTTTGGATGTAGGTTCCTTCTGATAAGATATTTTTCTGATTAGTTTTGGAAATTCTCTGGATAAGAATAAAGGGGGTGAACGGGTAATCCCCCACCGTTAATTTAGAGAAATGCATTTATCATGCAGAATTATCAGTTTTCATTTAAAATTTTAGATATAGGATTATTCTGACAAGGCGCCTCCGGGATTAGTTGTGGATGTTTATTGTTTAAGTGTAAAAGAAAGGGCAATGTAGGTACCCCTCCATAATTTAGATAAATAGTTTTTAACGCAGAATTTACGGATTTGCTTCAAATTTTGTTTATAGGTTCTTTCTGATAAGGCAATTCCCTGAATAGTTTTGGAGGGTTTAATGGTAAAGTATGAAGGGAAAATGAAGGATTACCCTCTTACCTAGTAAAAACTAGTTTTTCCTACGGGCATTTAGATAAACAAGTTTGACGTAGGAAAAACTAGTTTATATAAATGGCGTTAGGATAAAATAATTTGGCCTAGGCTAATCTAATTTGGCTCGAAAACATGTCTTTCACTAGAATAAGTATAAATGTGAGTCAAGAGTAATTGCTTAGAACATCAATACAGGAATTTCACATATTTACTGTAAAGACATAATGCATTTTACATAGTATTTTTTTTCTGCAGACTCGTGCCAACTGAGATCAGGCTTGCATTTATTATTATTATTATTATTGCATATTCGAGCCAGATCGGAGCTGAACATAATTTGGAATCGAACAGCGTTTTCCATTTTTTAGAAATTACTTGTCGACATATAAGCTATTCTTGTCACGGCGGGCGTCAAGTTTTTATTTTCCGTGAAGTCGTAACCAAAAATTCGATTTAAAACGTTAGCTTTAATAGTATTTTCTCAAAGGTACATCGCTTTTATGAAAAAAATGGTTAACGCCATTCGATTACATATTTTCTGAGTGAGAATGCCTATTAATCTTATGCCTTTCCGAAAATGAATTAGCTCTTACATGTGTTAGGATGTAGCTCTTTTGGATTTGAGAAAAGTCTTAAGGAATGACAGAGAAACATATTCACAAATTTACTTTTTACTGAACAGATTAGTTATGATGTTTATAACTCTCCTTTTTTTTTTCTTTTGTTCTAAACTACATTAATTATTTAATGAATCCCTATTACTGAAATGTCACAGAAATTGAAATTTGAAAGGTCACAGAATATAAATAATCAATAATACATTGTGTATTTTCCATTCTGTGAACACTTCGTAATTTAAAAATATCCTGTAAATTTATCCAATATATGTGTATGCAGTACTTTTTTAAAGGCATCCTAATTGTATGTTAAGTAAAATCTGAATTTTTTGCAGAAATTGAGCAGGGCAGATTGAGCGGTACTGAGTCTTTTTTCACATATTTTTGTACTGGCTGGTCTCGGGCTGAACTTTTAATTTTTACACCGGGTCACAGCAAAATAACTTTCCTTCGGGAAAGGCGGGGCCCGGAACTCGAAATTCTGGCCCGTGCAAACCTCTAACAGTATTCTACAACCCTTCGAATAAAATACATTACATAGGGGTGATGACAAAACCACTTTGCACAAGGTTAGCAATGGAGCAGTAGTCGGGATCAATATTAAAAAGAATATTGCCCAGTTAAACTGATGGCTTTGCATTCACAGACTGTTTACAGTCATTGTGTATTACAGCCTTATTTTTTTTTAAAGAATAACAACCCTTGAAAAATAAAGTAAGTTGGATTACTTTTTTCCATTTCCCCCACTTATATTTAACCATTGAACCCCTAAAACTAATCACAGATACGTTTTATAAAATTAAACAATTATCCAAAATTTGAAGCAAATCAGATAATTCTGCTCAAAAAAACATTCATCTGATTTAGAGAGAATAATCCCACATTCCTCCCTTTATACTTAATCATTAAACTCTCAAAACAATTCAGGGATTCGCCTTTTAAAGAAAAAACTATAAACTATATTCAAAATTTACGGCAAATCGTATAAAACTGCATAAAAACCCATTTATTTAATTTAAGGAAGGCGATAAATCGTACACTAACGCATTATACATAACCATAAGAAAAGACCCAAATTAATTAAAGAAGCACCTGATCAAATGAATTCATGTCCAAAATTTTAAGCAAATTGGATAATTCTGTAGTATAACAAATTTATATATTTTAAGGAAGGAAATAAAATATACGTTTCCTCTTTATACGTAACCAAAGAACCACCAAAATTAATCAGTGAAACACTTTATCAGAATGAACAAATCAAAGATTTGCAGCAAGTCGGTTAATTCTGTATGAAAAACCCATTTGGCAAAATTAGGCGGGAGCCTTCCTTTCTTCCCTTTGTTCTTAACCAATTAACCCCTAAAACTAATTAGGGAAGCACCTTACCAGAATGAATCTATTTCAAAAATTTAAGCAAATCAGCAAATTCTGCATGAAAAAGTATTTACATAAATTATGGGACGTTACCTTTATCCCCCCCCCTCCTTTTATACTTAAACAATGAACACGCACAACTAATCATGGAGGCGCCTGATTAGAATGCTCCTATGCCTAAAATTTTTTATAAAATATGATAATAGTGCACGGAAACCCAACTATTTGAATTAAGGGAAGGGGCGAATCAGCCTCTCGATCTTCCTCCCCCTTATTCTTCTCCAATGACTTCCCAAAATTAATCAGAAAAACTCCTCATAAGAATAAACCTATATTGAAAGTGTGATGCAAATCGAGTATTTCTATCAAGAATTATTGCGTTACGTACATATGTACATACATACTTACAGAACCCACGGGCACATTGGTTCTGCAGTCTTTGATAACTGATGAGATAAAAACATGTCAAATTACATTATTTCTATCAAGAGTTATCGCGTTACGTACATACATGCGTACATATGTACATACATACATACATACAGAACCTGAGAGCCCATTATTTCTTTGGCTTTGACGCCCATGAGCTAAAAATGTGTAAAATTACATTGGCCTAGGATAAACTAGATCAGCCTAGGACAAATTAGAATGTTGGCGCTGAGGCGGTGATTGAATTCAATAAAATCACGCCAAATTGAATTGGCCTAGGATAAATTAGATCGGCCTAGGATAAACTAGTTCAGACCAATAAACAGCAGGCTAAACTAGTTTATCCTATAAAAGTAAGGCCAAACTTGTTTGGCCTAGGAAGAACTAGTTTGTCCTATGGGTCTTAGGATAGACTAGTTTGGCCTAGGAAAAACTAGTTTATCCGATGGGCGTTAGGATAAACCGGTTTGGCCTAGGAAAAACTAGTTTATCCGATGGGCGTTAGGATAGACCGGTTTGGCCTAGGAAAAACTAGTTTATCCGATGGGCGTTAGGATAGACTAGTTTGGCCTAGGAAAAATTAGTTTATCCGATGGGCGTTAGGATAAACCGGTTTGGCCTAGGAAAAACTAGTTTATCCGATGGGCGTTAGGATAGACCGGTTTGGCCTAGGAAAAACTAGTTTATCCGATGGGCGTTAGGATAGACTAGTTTGGCCTAGGAAAAACTAGTTTATCCGATGGGCGTTAGGATAGACCGGTTTGGCCTAGGAAAAACTAGTTTATCCGATGGGCGTTAGGATAGACCGGTTTGGCCTAGGAAAAACTAGTTTATCCGATGGGCGTTAGGATAGACTAGTTTGGCCTAAAATCGGGTTTGGCCTATAACATATCCATAAAACTACCGAACAACTGGAGCTATATTTCGCGTATTATTAGTCTCGGAGGCAGTTAGGGGTCAACCAATGGAGCGGCCTCCTTTCGTCCGTGACTTTACGTTCGACCCGAATATCCAACTTTCTAACGGAAGCCAGTTCGACAGGTAACTATCCACGTCCTGTATATTTGACTCTCTAGAACATCTATAGTCAACCTGCGACCCGGCGACCTTTTTATATGCGGCTCAAGATATATTATCATTAACCCGTATGTATACAATTAATTACGATGTGCGAGTAAAAAGTAATGACATTTGTTGTTGTTTTACATAATTACATGCAAAGACAAAGTCTATCCTGCTATTTATAATTATTTTTAAATGATGCTAAAACATCTTAAATGATGTTTTCTTGGTCAAAAATAGTTAGTTCAAGTAATTTTTGCTTGTCTTACTAGTCTAATTTCGGCCACAGAAGCGTATACAATTCTTAATTGTCAATACAAATCAAACATTGTTCCAAATTAATTACATTTGGATTATTTTTTTTTTTTTGCAAATTAAAGAAAATATTAAACATTTTTTGCTTTGAGCAAAAAAATTATGAGAGAAATTTTTTTTATTTATTTTCTTTAGAAATCGAAAATTCTGCATTATTATATTGTTATCTTTTACTTATTATACTTTTCGGGGTTTAAAGTTCGCCACGGAAGAAAACTGGTACCAAAAATTTACTACATCACTATTTTCAAGCAATAAACTTTTCAGTATATTTCTAAAAAATTTCCATAGAAATTTACCTTGAAGTTTATTGTTTTAAAATAATGGTGTATGAAACTTTTGGTAACATTTTTTGAACGACAAATGTTCAACCTTACTGATAATATTGACTTTGTTATGTTACTTATAAATTATCTCTCTCTCTCTCTCTCTCTCTCTTTTTTTTTTTTTTTTTTTTTTTTTTTTTTTCATATGTTGCGGCCCGCAAGAAAAATAGGTTGGTTTGGCTGCTCTAGGAGAATGGGAAAGCAATATGAAAAATATCAGTTTTCCTAAGAGATATTTTAAAATATTTCTTGGAGAAATTAATATTTTTAACTTCTTATTTCTCTGTGCACTCTTTTTTCTTAAAGGAGGTTTTTTATTCATTCTCAAAATATTTCTAAAATCTATGCTTAGTTTAATATTTTATGTATTAAAAGTGGACGAACTGCGAGGAAAATTTTAACACTTAGTATAAAATCTATCTATGTACCGGGTGTCCTGAAAAGGACTGAACGATTTTAAAAATCAATAACTTGCAAACTTTTACAGATATTTAAAAAATTCTTGCACGAGAATCATCTCAAAGGTCAAAAGTTTTTTTCCTGCGATTCTGGATTTTAGTTCGAATTACAAACAATAGATGGCGCTGAGAGCGCTAGGTGCGGTGTTGAGATGGATATTGACGTCACTTGCTACTGAAGCAAAATAAGGAGTTTAAGGCTGTGGAGTGGGTCTCGTTTGACAAAGCAATCTTGCTCTTAGGGCCCGATTTTGAACTTTAGTTTATTTGTTTTTATTGAACAACATATATTTGACCTGTGCACTCGACATAAAGCCCGATTTTGGACTCAGTCGGTATAATTTCAATAAAATGTGTTGTTGTCATGGAAATAATAAATCCTTTTATATAACAGCAGCGATTGGAAACTGGAAATGAATTTAACGAGCAGTATACGAGTTTTGCAGACGATTTTACATTTAAAAAAGCCGTATTTTCTCGGATTAAATTACTTTTTATCATCTAATTTAAAGAATACTTTGTGCATCACATTTTAAAATAAAGTGAAACGATTTAGTAGTTTTTTTTGTTATTGTTGTTAAAAATTAATCAATTTTGCTATTTTAAAAAAATTGTTATATTCTAAGAAATGCTAGTTTGTTTTAAAGAAGTTCTTTAGTAGAGTTTTATGTATGTTGTAAAAAAATTGCGGAAATGGTTTCTTCTTTAGAACAAAGAATATTCATAGTATAAGCATTGAAAATTTGGTGCAACAGCTGTTGCACTCTTTTGTAAAAATACCCAAATACAAAATTTATTACGATTATGTATATTAAATTCATGGTAATAGGGAAATAATACTACCTCCACCTTAAATGAGCTATAATCATAATGACAACCTAGAATCATCACCTATCACTGGATATCATTGAATTAGTCACGCAGAATGGGTTTTAATAGAATGAAGAAAACATTTATTAATGTCCTTTTAAGCTTTGATTCGCTTTTCATAAAACTTTAAATGAGTAACGAAAATTCTGCAACGAGTTATATATATTATAATTCAAAGCATTCTGTTGGGTAGTTTTTGCGCTATTATGTGCGGACAGATAAAAGAGCATTCCAGATGACGAATATAGGAGCAACATATATAATTATCCTCACAGAACATAATGTAATGGCATAGTTCTGAGTGTCTGTGTAAATGAATCATGAATCATGCATAGTTTGTTTACAATACCCAACATCACGGCATAATAAATCCTATTAACATATATCACTTACAGATAAATTCAATTATTTCAACGCAAGTTAGAGTTTGGAAAAACAGACAGGCTGAAGGCTAACTAAAAAGAAATCATAAAATTTTTTAACTATGTTGGAAAGCGTTAAAAACACATGTTAAGTTGAAATTTGACATTTAGCAATTTATTTAAATAGACGGAAGCATATTTGAACTCTTTTGTATAGTCCTGTACTTTTCCTACTATCTTTAAATACACGCCATTTATCTAGCTAAAATCTTTTTAAAACCGAAACATGCTTTAAACTAATGAAATCAAACTTCCAGAGATTACCATCCAGAGCCGGCTAATAATCCAATTTTTGAGTGCCTCTGTATATCATTTCATTTCTATTCTTTAAACATATCGTAATATACTTAAAGCTGTTCAACGTAAAAAAAATGCATAACTCATTTACAAAGCACCTAATATATTTACTTACACACTTAGTAAGGAGTGCGAATTCTTTTGTGTAGCCCTGTATATGATTTGCACCAATTATATACACAGCGTAACATGCAAAAATGTACTGAAGCTTTAAAAAATCATATCAAAACTTAAAACTTCAAACAATTATCGTTAGCGTACAGCATTTTTGATGCAGCATAGTTTCCGAAATCTTTTGTGTGTCCCTGTAAATATTTCACATTTTCTATTACATAGTAAGAAATTCGTAGTAAACCTAAGTAACTTATAACAATTTTATTATATGTGTAACAAAATTAAAATATGACGCAAAGTATGTTTCCTTCTATACCGTTATGTTACATAATTATTTTGTGTGGGCCTGTAAATGAATAATAACTATTCTTTGTGCAGCATATTCTACATCATTTGTATTTCAATTTAATTCATAAATGCATGTTAATTTAATTATGTTCGGACGGGTGTAATATCATCAAAAAGCACTTGAAACTTTTTCCCCGTCGGCCATAATGTAACGGAATACTTTTGACTGTCCCTGTATTGGAAATACACATCCAATATTCATAAAATTTGAAATAACTGGATAAAACTCTTCAATAAATATGTATTTGAAATTTCAAACGATTCGACAGAGTAATTTTTGCACTGTTATATGCGGACATACAGACGGACGGACGCACCAGAGACGAGTATAGGTGATATGCATTTATATAAATACTAATGTATCTAAAAAACAGCTAAATTTAAAAGCGCATGCCGAAATTGAAAACGCATTTACAGCAGTTATTACTTAAAGACAGTACAGTAACCGGTTTCTTTTTGTGTGCCCCTGTAAATGAACGTTAAATGCTATAAATACCAAATACTCTATTCTATCATAATCATCTTATACTGAAATTCAGTGATTTATATCAGTTTCAATACATTTGAAATAGTGTATTTCATTAATATGCACTGCAAGTGATTTTCCCCCATAGACTATGATGTGATGCAATCTTTTGGGTGTACCTGTAAATTAACTGTTAATCCCACATACTTAAAATACAATACAGGACATGACTAGGTGACATAAAAAAAGGTTTAAAATATACCCAGATAAATAAATAGATAAATACGATATCCTGTTCTCAAAATACTTACATTCTTGGAATGTAAAATAAATAAATAAATAAATAAAAAATAAATAAAAGTCGGTAATTCGAACGTTGTTGTTTCCCGCATTTCGATTTCAAAGGAGTCGTACCCATGAACAAAATATTTTTCTCTATTATTGCGCTGACGCCAGCAAAATCAAAATTATATGGGTTGCATTCAAAATCGGACGGTAAAAGCAAAAGTTCATTTTTGAATAATATCCACTCCATAGCTTTAACCTCCTTATTTTACTTCAGTGCCAAGTGATGTCAATATCCGTCTCAATACAGCACCTAGCGCTCTCAGCGCCATCTATTGTTTGTAATTCGAACTAAAATCCAGAATCGCAGGAAAAAAACTTTTGACCTTTTAGATGACTCTAGTGCAAGAATTTTTTAAATATCTGTAAAAGTTTGCAAGTTATTGATTTTTAAAATCGTTCAGTCCTTTTCAGGACACCCGGTATATATTACGCTATCGTAAGTGGCACAGAAATCACGATTATTTGTTAATTGTTTAACGGCAACGTCCAAACGAAACGCATCTTATTGGTTACTGTACAAAAGTCCTTTGGTAAGATTTAGGCTGTGGTAAATTGGATTTATTTATGTTTTGTTCCTTCGCTGCAATTATGAATCTTCAAAATATCATTATTTTTGTTTTTTTTTCTGTTCTTTTTACTAAAAAATAAATAAATAAATAAATAAATAAAAATAAATAAAAGTCATGAATTTTAAGTTTTTCAGTTTCGAATTAAAGTATTATAAATAAAATACGTAAATGGATTATATTATTATATTTAATAAAAAATTAATTATAAATAATTAAAGACATACGAAAAAATGCCACGGGTGCAATATTTGGCGATTTATTATCTGCGCCAGGCTAGCATAAAAATACCAAATTCTTGATTTATCAAGCACAGATATCATATATGCACCACACCACATTTTCGCGTTATTTTTCTGACGCCAATTCGACGAAAACTTCTTTTCCAAATACCAGTTACATACATATTTTTTAATTAATTTTTTATTATTTTAAAAAGGAAATAATAATAAATAAAAAAAGTTTAGTTAATAATTATAGAATAAAATAATTTATGTCATTTTAAAAAAGAAAATAAAAGTAAACAAACTGTAGTACAACAAACAAATAAAAGTAGTGGTAGAATAAATAAATAACAGTAGAAATATTACCATGTAAGGCACATGTAATTGCCATTTTGTTGCAATCGCAAAAATGTGGTGCGTATATGACATCTGCATCTAATTCATTAGCTGAATCGTGTAATTTGAAAAAATAAATAAATTAAAATAAATTATGAATAAAAGCAATATGATTTAATGCTTATTATACATCCAAGGAAGACCAAACTGCAGTGTTCTCGCTGACATTTGACCAACGTTCGTAATTTGGCTAGTTAAAAATCAAAAACATTCGCCAAATGAAAAAAGTATTAGCAAAAATAAATTCGTAGAGGAGCACGGAAAAAATATCTTTAATTCTTTAATGTACTCCCCTTTTTTAAATATGTTTTAAAATAACCTAAGTTTTTATAACTGCGACAATGATTGTTATTAATCTAATTTCAACTATCCGCTACTAATAAATAAAAATATGTATATATTAAAAATATGTATACATGCATACGTATGAAAAACGAAAATGAAAAGAAAGAAAAAGAAAAATTGAGCACTAGCAATTTGGCGAATCCAATCGCTTGTTTACTCGCCAAATGAAGAATTTTGTCGCAATTTGGCGAAATGGCGAGCGACAGCGAGAACACTGCCAAACTGGTCAACAAGAGCGGCTAGTTAAGTAGTATATAATTTAGAAAATTTTTGAAAACTAAGAAAAACGGTGATATCTTTTAAAAAATATATACAAAAAAAAAAAAAAGTTAAAAATATTAATTTCCCGAGGAAGTATTTTAAGTATACGAGTGCACCGAACGCCCACAGAATGATATACTGTGCTATTGCATACATTTTTCCACATGTTTTCCAGATCCTCTTTGCCAAAGTATAAGCGCAATTTTATTTTGTACTATTTAATTGTTAAAAGTAAACCTTCTATTCTAGTAAATTCTATTGAATGCACGTTTCGCGTTTATTTTGGAATTTAAAAATTCCAAAATATGCACGGATTATTTATTTGTGTTTCTACACTTTTAAATTTTGTGACACGTGTCACAAATTTCAATTAAGGCGTGTGTGTGTGTGTGTGGGAGGGGGGGGGGGGGGGCAAAATTGAAAGTTTTCTCTTTGCACATTGCTGGGTGAATATAAAAAATATATGGAAATTGCAGTCCCAACAATAAATTTCTTATTAAATGTTATATAACGCAATTTCTTTTGATGCATTCTAATAAAAAAAATATTTTCAAAATATTTTCAAAAGACATTACATTTCTAATAACATAAATAAAGCAAATAAAAGACGTAGAATTTCAGATTGTCATTGTGTGTAAAGTAAAGGGCCTTCTGCTATACTGTATAAAAATCTTTTTCTAGGTTTTTTTTTTTTTTTTTTTAAAGGTAGATTTTGTATGAAATATTTTAGGTAGATTCCGTATGAAATACTACCTACTGCATTCTCCCCCATGTTGGAATTTCTGAATTTTTTTTTTCAGATCTACACCGATCATGACCTCTAGACCCCAAAACTACCATCAGTAAAAAAGTTTATCTATCTATCTATCTATCGGTGTATGTCACTTTCTTCTGGACACGATAACTTCCATAATTATGCTCAGATCTTTTTCAAACTTTTACATAAAATCAAGGGGCATAAAATCTCGGTCGAATTCGTTAATGGGCAAAATCGGACCAAGGGGGTGGAAATAAGGAGGGGTTTTGTGAAAACCGAAAATAGGCGATAACTTCTTAATTAAAATAGATATCTAATCAGTTTAAAGTTTATATTACTTCTAAAAAATGGGCTAAAAGTTTATGCATGAAAGATTTTTGATAAAGTTAAAAATGGGCTCAAGGGGGGAAAAAAGTAGGGTTTTTGGGAGAAAAAAATTCATAACTTCATCAATTCTCAAGATATAAAATCCAACTAAATTTTCTATAAATGTACTCAACATTATCTAAAACTTTTGTATTTACAAGTTTTTGATAGAACGAACTTTTACCGATGAAAAAATTAAAAACGAAAAGAAAAAGGGGGAGGGAAAAGAAAAAAAAATCCATAACTTACTCAATTCTTAAGCAATCAAATCTAATTAAATTTATTTTACATATTCTTAATAATATCTACAAGTTTTATATTGACAAGTTTTTCATAGGACCAATTCTTATAGCAAAAATAAATTAAACAAAAATAGGAGTTGGATAAAAAAAACCTCAAATCTAAACTGCGTACATTCTGACTCATTTTAGGTAGATTTCGTATGAAATACTACCTATTGCATTCGCACCAGTTTATATATCTATCTATCTATCTATATATCTCACTTTTTTATGGACACGATAACTTCTATAATTCTTCACCAAACTTTTACATAAAATCAAAGGAAATAAAATCTCGGCTAAGTTCGTTAATGGGCAAAATCGGACCAAGGGGGTCGAAATAGGGAGGGTTTTTGTGAAAACCGAAAAAACGCGATAACTTCTTAATTAAAATAGATATCGAATCAGTTTAAAGTTTATATTACTTCTAAATAATGGGCCAAAAATTTACGCATGACAGATTTTTGATAAAGTTAAAAATGGGCTCAAGGGGCGAAAAAAATAGGGTTTTTGGGAGAAAAAAAATCATAACTTTGTCAATTCTCAAGATATCAAATCCATCTAATTTCTTTATAAATATTCACAAAATTATCTAAAACTTTTGTATTTGCAAGTTTTTGATAGGACTAACTCTTACCGGTAAAAAAAAAAATCCATAACTTTGTCAATTCTTAAACTATGAAATCCAATTAAATTTATTTTAGATCTTCTCAATAATATCTACAACTTTTATATTGACAAGTTTTTCATAGGATCAATTCTTATAGCAAAAATAAAATAAAAGAAAATTGGAGTTGAAGAGAAAACCTCTAATTCAAACTGCTTACATTCTGAATCGTTTTATAAATTCATTTTTTATTTTAAACGCATCCAAATGGCAGATCCTCTTATTTAAGAACTATATAATGTGAAACATTGGCCAGATTTTTGATAAAGACAGAATACATTTTAAAAAACACTGCCAAAAAGGGTATTTTGAACAGAATTTCCCGAAGTGACAGTGATAGGAAATTTGAAGAAGTATTCAAATAACAAATTGCGTTTTTCCTGACTCATTTTTAAATCCATTTTTACTCTCAAACGCATCCATTTTACAAGTCCTCTTATTTAGGAACTGTATAATATTAATATGACGCATTGGTCAATTTTTTGATAAAGGAAGATATTGAATAACTGAATATATTTTTTTAAATGCTGTCAAAGGGGGCACTCGCGCAAAAATTCCCGAAGCTATCATGATTAAGAATTGAGGTTGTATTCAAAATTGGTTATTTTATAACTCATTTTTAAATTCAATTTTGCTCTCAAGCACATTCAATTGACAGTCTTTTGTTATTTAGGAACTATATAATGTACCGTATTAATCGATTTTTTTAATAAAGTCAGAATTATTTCAAAATATGTTGTCAAAATGGGCATTTGATCCGAATTTAACTTAAGATGATTCTGATAAAACCAGTCCTTACAGAAAAAGGAAAATTAAAAATTTTTCAAAAGAGGACAAATAAAGTTGTTAAACTGGGTTTATCTGTAATCAAATTTATTTTTTGTTTTTGAAATGAGCACTCTTCGAAATCTACCTCCGCCTATAGGCCAAGCCGACAGGGATTTTTTAAATTCATTTTTGATTTTAAACGCATCCAGATGGCAGATCCCCGCCAGTGTTTTGATACAGGCAGAATATATTTAAAAAAAGGCTGCCAGAAAGGGTATTTTGAACAGAATTTCCCAAAGTAATAGTAATTGAAAAATTGAGGAAGTATGTTAATTTGCGTTTTTTTTTTTTTTTCTTTCTTCTGAGTCATTTTTAAATCCATTTTTGTTCTCAAACGCATCCAATTTACAGGTCCTCTTATTTAGGAACTATATAGTGGAACGGATTGGCCAGTTTTTTGATAAAGGCAGAATACATTTAAAAAAAAGGCCTATAAGCCAAGCCGAAAGGGATTTTTTTTTTTTTTTTTTTTTTTTTTTTTTTTTTATTTTACAAAACAAATATATGACGAAAGTAATAAATTCTGTACTTTACAAATAATTTTTCATAATTAAAATATGGTTGTCACTGGAAATGAGTACATAATTTTCGTGGTCTGCATTTTCGTTCTTCATCAGGTATAAATAGGGCGCGGCAGAATAATTTTTCTTATTTTTGGCATAGCTCAAGTCAAAAGTAATAAAATCACCTTTTCTATATTTCTTTGAAAATTAGCATTATTAACGTTGAAGTACGTCTGATCTCAAAACTGAAAAACAATAGGACACCGAAAGGTTAAGCGCGACGGACAGCAAGCACTGAGCAACCGCGGGCGCTTTTGCCAATTTTAGTTTCCGATGAGTTTTTATTAATATCTCGGCTAATTGTCAAAAAATGGAAGAAATCTGAGCCTCAGGTGCTTTAGAACCTGCCAAATTTTTACTCCTTTGTGTGCGATAGATTTCGCAAGCCATCGTCAACAGACATAAAACACACAAAGCGAAACTTTCTTTTGTTAATATGGATGAGTTTCGAGTCAACCACTTATTTAAGGTTTTATTGGAAATAAAAAATAAAAGTATTTTGATAAACAAAGAAAATCGCGAGAGCAAGCTGGTGTAGATCTCAACCCATACGTATAATCGCTGACTAAACAAATGTCAACAACTTTAATTCGGATGAAGATGTAACAGCTGAAAGCCGAAGATACACAAGGAATGAAAAAATAAAATAAAAGGCAAATATAAGGGTTAGACGCCGCAAGTTAGCTGCACGGCGTCACTTCGCTTCTTTCTAGAATGCCGCTTCCGCATTAAACAGAAAACTGTATTGGCTAACAGTGTCAGACTTTAGACCATGAGCAGGCAGAGAACCACTCACCTCAGCACAAAGAGGAGAAATCATATGGAAAAGGAAGCAATGCGATATAAATGAATTGCCGTTTTAAATTGTCGCGATTTACATGATAGGATAAACAACGGCGTTGCATAACTCTACGCGAGATTCCAAAATTGAATATCAACATCCAATGATTAATTTAGGGAATGGCCGGGAGGGGTTAACCCGTATTTAAATCAGTAAAATATCTACATTAGGATTTCTGATTTCCTGTTTTCTAACAGACTGTTATAATTGGAGGGGGGTTATTGAATCTTTATTAGAATTCCACGATGTCTCTCAAAGTTGAATTCGGAGGGTGGCCTCAGGGGGACAGTCTCCTCTGAAGCAATGAGAGGTAGAGATCTGCACGGGTCGGCCCGGCCTAGTTTCATTCAAAACTCTCGGGCCGGGCCAACATAATTTTATTAATTTTTATATGGGAAACATATTTTTATTCATGTATTCAAATTTCTCAAAATTTCATAACTTTATGAAATAGTTTCGTCTGTAGACAACTTTTAAAAATCGAGTCAACCTAAACCTTATATGAAAGTGACAAAACAAACCCCAGACCTAAAACAAGTCAATTTGACACTCCAACAAACTACCCCCCTCCAAAAAAAAAAAAAAAAAGAAAAAAAAACAGCGTCAAATTAGCCTGAACCGAATCGTGGGTCGGGTTGGGTTAAATAAAATTGGGTTGCAAGTACTAGTACAATAAGCGAAAGAGGTAGCGCAATATAGCCCGGTAGAATACACAGAAACAGAGCTTCATTATAGCAGCACAGAGTTATATTAGTGGCAGAGTATTCCGTTAGAGTATTCCGTTAAAGGAGGGGAGCAAGATTAATTCTGAGTAAAAATAATTCTGAAATCAAGTGAATTTTCTGAAAGGCACAGAGGGGAGGGGGGGGGGGTGAAAGGGAATTCCCTCTAGGTACTTACTATGCGTTTTTTCGGCGATCCTTTGACGAAATTCGCCATTTTCGACGAAATTTTTTTAAACGATCCTATGACGATATTTGCAATTTTTTTTCGAGATCTTTAGTCGAAATTTGAGGGTTTTGTTTTGGGATCTTTTGGCCAAATTTGTGGATTTTTTGCGATTTTTTGACGATTTTTTTTTATTTTTATTTTATTTTTTTTAACGATCCTATGACGATATTTACAGTTTTTTTCTGAGATCTTTAGTCGAAATTTGAGGGTTTTGTTTTGGGATCTTTTGACGAAATTTGTGGATTTTTTGCGATTTTTTGACAAAATTTGCTTTTCGCGATCTTTTGAAGAATTTTTTTCGCAATTGTTTGACTAAATTCGCGATCCTTTGACGAAATTTGCATTTTTTTTTCAAGATCCTTAATTCGGGTTTTTTTCGCGATACCTAGACGAAATTAGGGATTTTTTTGGTAAAAATTGAAGAAATTGATTTTTTTTTTCGGTGAACATTTGTCGAAATTCGCTTTTTTTATGTGCGAATTTTCTGATCGATGACCTATTTTTTAATTTTTTTTAACCGAATGCTTTAAATTTTCGTAAGATTCGGTACAAATCACCTTGTGGGGGCAAGAATCTTCAGCTATTCTTCCTGATAGCGAAATCTTTAATGGAAAATTTTAAATAAGTGATGATTCAATACGCCCAATCAAATTAAGATATTTTCATCATCCGAAAGTAAGACATGTGGTGCCAACGTATTGGTGTTTTCAAATATTTTAAACAAGATGAATTTGAAAAATGTCATTCACATAGAAATTTCTATAGGATTTTAAAAAATACTTCAAATTTAAGGCAGTATTTTATATAAACAAGCCCTAATTCGACACGATTCATCAACATTTGATGATGGAAAAGGTATTTATATTATGATTAAGCACACAATTAATTTTCCCCGTAAGCTAGGTTAATAGATATTTGGCAATCGGGGAGGGGGAGGCCTGCTTCGGCGAGGCGTTTGATTCGCGCATTTTCACGATCTTTCAAGCTCATTTAGTAAATCTGACAAACTCACAAAAGCAAACCAAATTCAATATTTTTGTCCGATATATATTTTTTGTTCTCTTTTTAATAAAGTTTATTTGGAATTCTTCTCTATTTGGCCAAAAATTAGAAGCTTGTGTTTTAGCTACCAATTTCAATTTGATATTTCATCAATACAATGTTTCATAATGTTTATGTTGTTGTAATAAAAAATGAAGTAAATTTTCCTGAATTCAATTATTTACAAAAGTAAGGTCGTGGATTTCTATTCTGTAAAACAACGAAGAAATGAGAAAGGAAACAGTTTAAGGGTGTATTCGAAAAAACGCTTTTCCACCTTCAACAGTTCAAAATTTTCCGATACAATTTCAGACACATTTTTGAATGTAAAAACACGAAACTTGCTGAGGGGATTCTTGAAGGGACGTATGAGGTGCCGTGTGATGTTTTTTTACATTCAATTAATTAGAATTTGAGTTATAAACAATTACCTTGTCAGCATGACCCTTTTTTTCGTTCCCAGATCTCTCGCTTGGGAAAAATCGGTTCGAAATGCCGTTTTTGATTGCTTCTTTTGCAATATTTTCTGCATTTATCAAAGAATCGACAATCACGGCACCTTGTGTACTTTCCAAATAAGATATTTTGAAAGTTTGGTGTATTTGAGAGCAAAAATGAATTCAAAAATAAATCAGAAAATAAGCAGTTTGAATCGAAATACACCCTTAAGCGTGGATCATGATGATCCAGGACATGACCCAGGACATTTGCATCGATTATCCTATCTAATATTCTACCCAAATGAAACCAACGGTCGAAAATTTATCATAAAGGGAATGATGATCAAAGACTTGTGCTTCGAATGACCAACTTAGTACTTTATGCCAAAACAAAAACCAGAATCTAAAATTTATCACAAAGAGAATGATGACTAATAACCTGTGCTTTGAATGGTTTACTTAGTATTCTACTCAAATGAAACCAACAATCCAAAATTCGTCTTAAAAGGAATTATAATCCAGAACGTTTGCTTCGAATGCCCTACGCAGTTCTCTACCCAAACGAAACCAACAATTTAAAATTTGTAATAAAGGGAATGATGACCCAGGACGTCTGCTTTGAATGGCCTTACCTAATTCTCTACCCAATCGAAATCAAGTATTCAAAACTTATCATAAAGTGAATGATAATCTAGAACTTGTGCTGCGAATGCTTTACCTAGTTTTCCACTAGTAACGAAACCAACAAACGAAAATGTATCATAAAGTGAATGATGACCCAGGACTTATGCTTCGAATGCCCTACCTAGTTCTCTACCCAAACGGAACCAAAAATCCAAAATTTATCACAAATCAAATGACGACCCAGAACTTCTGCATCGAATGCGTTACCTAGTTCTTTGCCCAAACAAAATCAATCAACCAAAATTTACAATAAAGGGAATGATCAAGAACTTGTACTTTGAATGTCCAATCTAGTTTTCTACCCAAACGACACCAACAATCTAAAATTTATCATAAAGGGAACGATGACCCAGGACATGTTCTTCGAATGACCTTTCTAGATCCTAGTACTCAATCTAAACGAAACCAACTATCCAAAATTTATCATAAAGAGAATGATGACCCAGGACATGTTCTTCGAATGACCTTCCTAGATCCTAGTACTCAATCCAAACGAAATCAACTATCCAAAATTTATCATAAAGAGAACGATGACCCAGGACATGTTCCTCGAATGACCTTCCTAGATCCTAGTACTCAATCCAAACGAAATCAACTATCCAAAATTTATCATAAAGAGAACGATGACCCAGAACATGTTCTTCGAATGACCTTCCTAGATCCTAGTACTCAATCTAAACGAAACCAACTATCCAAAATTTATCATAAAGAGAACGATGACCCAGAACATGTTTTTCGAATGACCTTCCTAGATCCTAGTACTCAATCCAAACGAAACCAACTATCCAAAATTTATCATAAAGAGAACGATGACCCAGGACATGTTCTCCGAATGACCTTCCTAGATCCTAGTACTCAATCCAAACGAAACCAACTATCCAAAATTTATCATAAAGAGAACGATGACCCAGGACATGTTCTCCGAATGACCTTCCTAGATCCTAGTACTCAATCCAAACGAAACCAACTATCCAAAATTTATCATAAAGAGAACGATGACCCAGGACATGTTCTCCGAATGACATTCCTAATACTATCTCCAAATGAAACCAACTATCCAAAATTTATCATAAAGGGAACGACGACCCAGGACATGTTCTTCGAATGACCTTCCTAGATCCTAGTACTCCATCCAAACGAAACCAACTATTCAAAATTTATCATAAAGAGAACGATGACCCAGGACATGTTCTTCGAATGACCTTCCTAGATCCTAGTACTCAGTCCAAACGAAACCAGCTATCCAAAATTTATCATAAAGAGAACGATGACCCAGGACATGTTCTTCGAATGACCTTCCTAGATCCTAGCACTCAATCTGAACGAAACCAACTATCCAAAATTTATCATAAAGGATGCGTAAGGAAGAAAGGAAAGTGTCAAGATTAATCCCGAAAGCTTTATTTACGTTTCGAGCTAAAACTCTTTGTATACGGCGCCTTTTGCATATGCGAACATCAACAAACGCAGGATGTTGCCAACATAAAAATAATAAAGCACGATCACAATGCAGTCGAATAGGAAAGCGATAACATATCACACAAGCCAGGCGCCTACATAGTGACAATCTTGCCTTGTTACAACAGCATCGATCGAAACTGACGCACCAAAAGTAAACCGTGTGACCTTTAGCTGCTTCGTACTCCTACGCACCGCCCACTTCTCATTAGCCACGCCCACCAGCCGCTCCGTAACTTTCGCTTTCCATTCTGCAGAAATGCATTGAGTGTGAGAGAGATGTTTTTTTCTATTTATTTTTTTTTCCGAACTCGGGCGGGTTAAAGTACCAGAATTTAATTATGATTCATAATTATGTAATGCATTTCTGCGCGGAAAGGAAAAGTGTTTTATGCGGCAACTTTTTTACAGCCTGGTATCAAAACATTTAAGAGATATCTGTAACGTTCATCTGTGTTTCGAAAGATGCTTGATTGATAAACACTGAATGTCAACGAATAGGGATAAATATTTTTGTAAGATATCTCGGTGCCCTCCAGAATGTCATTGTTAGAGTAAAGGTGCGTCCAGATCAAATTCACGTTTGTCGGTTTCTTTGATGTGGGAAGGTTTCTGTCGCGCTGCCACGAACGAGAGAGTCCCTGGAATGTTTATCACCAGTCTTCGGAAGAATTACTTTTGTTGATTTTGTGCACTGATCACAGAGTCCCTTAAAAAGAAAGCCCAGAGAAAAAATTCGGAACAACTTGCAAGTTTTGATTTCGTCGGCCACTGGAATGATTAATTAGTATTTACTAAGAATAATTAATAATTCCACGAGACAATAAAATCAAAACTTGCAAGTTTTTCGATTTTTTTTTCCTCTGAGAAATTTTAAATAGGTGGTTATTCATTTCCTAACTCCGAAAAAGCTTATAAAACTATATTAAAATCCACTAGGTTGAGATTTTTTTCTTTAAAAAACTTCAGGTTTTTGCCATTCCTGTTTACGGTATCATTCATCACTATGAAAATCGAGTGTTCGTTAAATATGTATGATTCATTAATTATGTCAAGAAATTTTCGTGTGTTTTTTTAATAGCTTTCTCCTCTATGTCACTTATGGTCACATTTCCGTGTTACGCAGTTCTCCTGCAGGCAAGACGGTGTATCCCATCCTTCGGTCCTGGCCCTTTTAGTTCTTTCCATGCGACGCGACGTTCCCACACTAGTAACTTTCCCAAACACTTCCGGGCTACAACATGGTCCATCACGCCTCCCCGTTGCGTTGCACTTCCGGATACTTCCGATCTCGACTGCGCACTGCCCAGTGCACGTCACGCAGTCTAACTCCCAAACAGAATGAAGACCAGTCGACTACGACAGCTCAATCCACTCGGCGCGAGAAAGAACCAAGTGGTCCCTCCGCTTGGTCCCCCCCCCTCACCGGTTCACCCCAACTACCCGCAGGAACTGAACACCACGCATTGACTTCTTATATAACTGGACTCAGAAATTGTAACCTTTTCTGAAGCTTGGACCTCCTTCCCACCATCACCATCACGTGATGGTGGAGAGAATGCGTGCCAAACAGGTTTCTTCCGCCGATCCCACCAGCCACCAAGACCTTTTTCGACTTCGTTACGCTCTTTTATTATGAGAATGAATGCCGAAGATTGCCAAGAATGGATCATCGCCAAAAAAGACACCCTTTTGGCGAGGAAAATCTCGCCAAATCTCGGAGGTCCATGTTTCAAGGATCCCCGAAGAGAACAAAGGGATCCCCGTAAGGCATGGTGACGTCACTGCGACGTTGTTGTGAAGTCACATTATGACTTTGTGACCATCGATTGTTGATGTGACGTCACGTGACGTCGATGTGAAGTCACAGTCACTAAAATGTGAAGTCGTTATGGCCGTTTTAGAGCTCGTTTGTGACGTTTCACAAAGTGGTCACAATGTGACAAATTTGTGAAAAATGTGTCATTTGTGACTAGTTTGACATTAACATTGTGACGAAACTGTGACAAAAGCAACGATATTTAAATTGCCAGAAACATGTTTTTTAAAGTAAATAACATGTTTTGAAGGATATTTATACAATTTTCTAAAATTTTTTAAGAAAGACACATCTTAATCACAATGTGACGTCACTGAGTGGAGGCATTTTGGTCACATATGTTATGTGACCAAAGTGACTCACAGTGACGTCACTGTGACTATGCATGCTATGAGGGCCGTTATCTAGTCATTCCTGATATAAGGGCCCACGAGTCAATGCCGAGGATTCCCGAGGGGAGTTGTTCTACGGAAGCCGTCCAAGATCAACTACTATAAGGAAAGGGCATGTTTACAAACAAACACTTCCGTCAACCAATCTACCACTACATTTTTGTCGTTTCGATCATTGTAGAATTCATCTAGCCGATGTAGACCAATCATATCATAGACCTGTCGAACGCAGACCAATCAAATCGCTCTAACTCATGTGTACATGAGGAGTCGTAAAGAACGAACAGGTGATTCTTATTTATCCACAGTTATTCGATCCACGGTGACGCCAGCTGCCCTTTCGTTAAATGAGTTCTCCTCCATGCAAATGAAAGAAACAAGCTGCTGCACCTGCATCACGTATTCGTGTGCCTTCAGACTTCTTGAGTCACGTGATGCGGGCACGGTAAATGCTCCAATGCAAATGGAGAAAAGAGCAACACGTGATTCGGCAGGCCCAAAAGCGTGGTGACGTAGAGTCTTTTTTTCATGCCCCTTGCCTAAGACTTCTTTAACACCGGGCTGATTCACTCCACTATTTAATTGCTCAAATGAACGCCTGGCGTTCTATCAAGTAAGGTGGCGAATAAATTTAGTGACTTAATCACATGCAAAAATAAAAGAAAAAACAGTTAAGACGTTAAAATAAAAGTTTAAAAAATTATATGTAGTTATATTTTATGCTAAATTAAAATTCATCATTTAATATTTATTAACATGATTTGCATGAATAATTAAGAAAGATAATATAAACTGAACTAATGGGGACGCATCATACTGCACGGGGGGAAGGTCGATAGGGGAGTACCGGACTGTCAGACGGGGTGCGAAGTAGCTGTCACCTTTGGATTAAACCGGATTAGCGTATTGGCGTGAATTTGTAAGGAGTATCCGGGCATCCATTTTGTAGCCTGGTGGAATTATAGAATTTTAAACAGCTCTTCAAGAAAACAAAATGTGACTGTAGTGTTTCTCTCTTTTTAGCGTTAATAAATTGCAAATCACAAGTAACACACACACACACACACACACATATATATATATATATGGCAGAGAGGGGATGTGGGTATCTGTTAACTAAATGCTCCATATTTTAATGTATATCATAAATATAAGGTGCTGATAATTTGAAAAGTTTCTAGGAATACAATTTAACAGACATATTGAAAAAAATCCCTTTCGGCATGGCCTATAGGCGGAGGTAGATTTCGAAAAGTTTTCATCTCAAAAAAAAAAAAAAAAAAAAAAAAAAAAAAAAAAAAAAAATTAGAGATAAACCCAGTTTAACTACTTTATTCAGCCGCTTTTAAAATTTTTTTAATTTCATTTTTCTGTAAGAACTGGTTTTATCAGTAAGAACCGGGTTCATCTTAAACGAAATTCTACTCAAATGCCCATTTTGGCAACATATTTTGAATTATATTCTTACTTTATTTAAAAAAAATTGACCAATATGCTCATTATATAGTTCCTAAATAACAAAAAACTGTTAATTAAATTCATTTGACAGCAAAATTGAATTTAAAAATGAGTCATAAAATAACCGATTTATTATTTTAATACATCCACAATTCTTTAATCAAGATCGCTTTGAGAAATTTTGAGCGAAGTGCCCACTTTGACAGATTTTTTTAAATATATATTTAGCCTTTATCAAAAATCTGACCAATACACAGTAATTACACAGTTCCTAAATAACAAATAACTGTCAATTGAATGCGTTTGAGAGGAAAATTGAATTCAAAAATGAGTAATAAAATAAACAATTTGTTATTTGAATACAGCCTCAATTCTTTGGGAAATTTTTTTTGCGAAGTGCTTACTTTGACAGCTTTTAAAAAATATATATTCACCCTTTATCAAAAAATCGACGAATGCACACATTATATAGTTCCTAAGTAACAAAAAACTGTCATTTGAATGCGTTTCAGAGTAAAATTGGATTTAAAAATGAGTCATAAAATAACCAATTTGTTATTTGAATACCCACAGTTCATTAATCATGATCGCTTTGGGAAATTTTGTGCAAAGTGCCCATTTTGGCAGCCTTTTTAAAAATATATTCTGCCTTTATCAAAAAACTGGCCACTCCGTCACATTATATAGTTCCTAAATAAGAGGACCTGTAAACTGGATGTGTTTGAGAACAAAAAAAGATTTAAAAATGACTCGGTAAAAACGCAATTTCTTAAATTTCCTCAAATTTCAATCACGATAACTTAGTGAAATTCTGTTCAAAATACCCTTTTTAGCAGCCTTTTTAAAAATATATTCTGCTTTTATCAAAAAACTGGCCAATCCGTCACATTACATAGTCCCTAAATAAGAGGACCTGTAAATTGGAAGGGTTTGAGAACAAAAATGAATTTAAAAATGACTCAGAAAAAACGCAATTTGTTATACTTCCTCAATTTTTCATTGACAACTTCGGGAAATTCTGTTCAAAATACCCTTTTTGGCAGCCTTTTTAAAAATATATTGTGCCTTTATCAAAAAACTGGCCAATACGTCGCATTATATAGTTCCTAAATAAGAGGATCTGTCATTTGGATGCGTTTAAAATCAAAAATGAATTTTAAAATGAGTCAGAATATAAGCAGTTTGGATTTGAGGTTTTTTCTCCAACTCCTATTTTTGTTTAATTTATTTTGCTATAAGAATTGGTTCTATGAAAAACTTGTTAATATAAAAGTTGTAGATATTATTGTGAAGATGTAAAATAAATTTAATTAGATTTGATTGCTTAAGAATTGAGTAAGTTATGGATTTTTTTCTTTTTCCTCCCCCCTTTTTCTTTTCGTTTTTAATTTTTTTCATCGGTAAAAATTGGTCCTATCAAAAACTTGTAAATACAAAAGTTTTAGATAATATTGAGTACATTTATATAAAATTTAGTTGGATTTGATATCTTGAGAATTGACGAAATTATGAATTTTTTTCTCCCAAAAACCATGTTTTTTTCGCCCCTTGAGCCCATTTTTAACTTTATCAAAAATCTGTCATGCATAAACTTTTTGCCCATTTCTTAGAAGTAATATAAACTTTAAACTGATTCGATATCTATTTTAATTAAGAAGTTATCGCGTTTTTTCGGTTTTCACAAAAATCCTCCCTATTTCCACCCCCTTGGTCCGATTTTGCCCATTAACGAACTCGACCGAGATTTTAAGCTCCTTGATTTTATGTAAAAGTTTGAAAAAGATCTGAGCATAATTATGGAAGTTATCGTGTCTAGAAGAAAGTGATATACACCGATAGATAGATAGATAGATAGATAGATAGATAGATAGATAGATAGATAGATAGATAGATAGATAGATATATAAACTTTTTTACTGATGGTAGTTTTGGGGTCTAGGAGTCATGATTCGTGTAGATCCGCAAAAATTTTTCAGAAATTCCAACATGGGAGACAATGCAATAGGTAGTATTTCATACGAAATCTACCTAAAATGGGATATATGGGTAGAAGGTAAAAATGATTAAAACCATAAACTAGTCCCTGCGAGTTAATTCACAAGTATTGTTATACAGTCATCTTTTATTGCATTTTCAAAGAATTATTTTCATTTTATTCCTCTGTCGAAGATTACCAAACGATTTTACGCCATCCAAGCCATTAAGAGGCTACTTCAGTCAAGCGAAAAGACCCATTCGCTAATGCTAATCCTATAAAAAATATTTTATAAAGATATCTGGGTTACATTTCGATGTTTAACTTTTTTTTTCACTGGATAGATGAGATCGATCTGTACAAAGGACGTTTTTACTTTTTTGTTTTTGTTTACAGATGTTTTTAATGAGTATACTTTAATTTACTTAAATGATATTTTATTTGAATGAGCATACTTTGATTTTCGAAACCAGTTTCAAATATTAAAGCATTCTCCAAAAAAAAAAAAAAAAAAAAAAAACCCAGCAATCGAAATTGAAGAAGTAAAAAAATGTCTTGTACAGGCCAATTTTTGTTATCCATTGCAAAATTATATAAAAATATTGAAATGTAAACGAGATACTTTTACACATTTTTCTCATTTAGCATTAGTAAACGAATCTGTTTGGATTCGTGACTAAAAGATTTCGTCCTTAAAAGAAACTAGCATACCAAATTTTTAAAAATTCCTGCCAGCTTGGCCTACAGGCGCAGATTGATTTTGAAGTTAAGTGCTCATTTCAACAATAAAAAATAAAATATGATAGAGGTAAACCGAGTTTTAACAAATTTATTTGGCCGCTTTTAAAGAATTTTTCTTTTGTTTTATATTATTTTATTTTATTTTATTTATTTTTTGTCAGAGCTGGTTTTATTAGAATCATCTTATGCGTAATTCGGCTCAAAATCCTCAGTTTGACAGCATATTTTGAAATATATTCTGGATTTATCCAACCAACGACCAATACGCATTTGAGAACAAATTCGAAATAAAAATGAGTTAGAAATTAGGCAATTTGTTATTTGAATACATTCTATATTCTTCAATCATGATCGCTTCCAGAAATTCTGTTCAAAACGCCCACTTTGGCAGCATATTTTGAAATATTCTTCAGTTCTTGTAAGTCACAGCAACTTTGGATTTGAATATCTCTGTCAGACATTTAGCTATAAAGATCAAAGTTTTTTTGATCAATTCAGGAACGTATAAGGAATAATTTCCTATAATACGGGAATTTTGTCTTACGGGCCCGCATAATAATTTAAAATCAAATACACCCCCCCCCCCCAAAAAAAAATGGAGCTGCAATTAATGTCATCACATTTTGCCGCCTTTTTTATGAAACTTTGTTACTGGAAGTAAGTGCCTAGAGGCGATATTAAAGGAGCTAGCCTGTTTTGCTAATTACGACTCACCCTCTCTCTATATTTATATGCATACATACATATAGATAGATAGATTAATGAAGTTTTCTACTGATTGAAGTTTGGGGGTCTAGGGGTCATAATCAGTGTAGATTTGCAAAAAAAAAAAAAAAAAAAAAAAAAAAAAATGCTGACTTTGTAACATAAGAACGATCGCAATAGGTAGTATTCTATACAAAATCTACCTTCTTAATTAACCTTCTTAATAATTTTCGTTTTTACCCATAATCATTTAATTTTAATTTATTTTTTCCAGAAAGAAAACAGGAAAATAAAAACAAGTTTTCTGTTCAACATTTAAAAAATTAAGGAAATTTTAAATATCTAATTACAGTATATACAGGGTGAGTCATAAATATCGAAACAATAGGCTATCTCCTTAAATATTGCCCCTAGACTCATGCTTCCAGCTGCAAAAAATTATCAAAAAAGGTGAATTTTTTGATAAGTTGCAACTCCATGGGGGTCTATTTGAAAAAAATACGAAAATTAATTTTTTATACTTATTCCCCTGTATGGCAAAATTCCCAATTAGGAAATTAAAAAAAAAAAATCTCCATATCTAAAAATTTCACAGAGATATTGAAATCCAAAATTCTCAAAAATTCGTGAATTCGTTTTCATGCCTGAAAACGAAGGGTTTTTAATTCATTTTGAAAGCATGTGTGGGATCATCCATAAATTATTCGTTATTAAATGTATCGGACTGTAGAGGTCTGCACGGGCCCGGGCCGGCGGAATAATTCTAAAATTTCTTACGGGCCGGGCCGATAAAAATATTTAACGGGCCTACCGGCCCGTTATAACGAGAATAAATATAAGTGTACGTCATGAGCCGATATTAGTTTGACAACATCAATACAGAAATATAACTTGTACATTGTAGAGATCGGCATAAGTCAGTTACTTTGTCTGACTCGAGCTGAATATTTTTTAAGATTACTCGTGCTGGGTCGAGATGAGGCTTGCATTGTTTTTTTACATATTGTCGAGCTGAGCTGGAACCAGACTAAATTGCTCCCAAGGTGTGTAGGAACTTACGTTAACGCAACCTTTGGAAATATATTTTTCATGGTTCTTAAATTCACTTTTCAACAAAGGGAAAGTCTGACACATTTTCTGACTAGTTTTCAACTGTAAAGATATAAAATCGAAAACCTGGCTATTGAAGAGATAATTGGTAAATCTGATACTTGTATTTACTTGTTGAGATATAAGAGATTCTTGCACGTGATTGCATCTCCCTTCCCACGCTGACGATTCCGAAATATCGAATCAAAATGCTAACTTTGACAATATTTAAATTGCTTGTATCAAAAAAGGATAACGCCGTTCGATTGCATAGTTTCTGATTAAAAAAACCAGCTAATCTTATTCATTTCAGAAAAGAAATGAATTCAGAAATGCGTCAGAAAGTAGCTCTTTGGATTTGATAAAATGATATATGATAAATGATCTTTAATAAAATGATGTAGAAATATTATTATAAATCTACTCTTTATTATATAGCTTCAAAGGCTATGTTTTTAACTTTCTTTTTTTCTTTCTTTCTTTTTTTTCCCTTTTCTTTTCTTTTCTTTTTTTTTTTTTTTTTTTTTTTTTTTTTTTTTTTTTTTTTTAATTCTTAACTATATTAATTTTCAATAAATCTTTATTTGAATGTTGAAAGTCCAAGAATCTAAGTAATCATTAATGTTGCTATTGTGTATTTTGTGTAAAATATACTGTAAAATCATACTATAAGTATGTATGCAGTATTCTTTAAAAAATTTTATTTGTATGATAAAAATTTGAATTTTTTCTAAATAGTGGAAAATTTGTCGGCTGGGCGAGGCTCCGGCCAAACTTTTGAGTTTTACACCGAGCAAAGCCGAGACTTGGAAATTTCGGCCCGTACAGAACTCTAGTTTAAGCATGCGTGTTTCATATGTATATATATGTCATAATGCATACCTACGTGTAATTATAAATATGTAAATATTTGGTGTTTTGATATCGATATATCAGAAGAGAATAATTCTAACTTAATAAATGCTGCAATAATATAAATTTGTTTAATTTGCCAAAAATAAAATAAATAATATACATATATATCTATATCTATCTATCTATCTATGTATATATATGCGCATATATAACACTTCGCTCTATTAGTATTAAAAATTCATACTTGAAAAATAAATTCAATAATAATTCAGTAATTTTCTGTAATATTTTTTATAAGTACATTATTATCACTATAATTTTTCTTTAAGGAGGTTTAAAAAAATATATTTTTCCCCACCTATACTTTATCCCCACTATAAAAAAAATGGATAACGCCATTCGATTACATAGTTTCTCAATAAAAACACTTGCTAATCTTATGAGTTAAAAAAAAAAAAAAAATGTATCAGGAAGTAGAGCCTTAAGATTTGGAATCTATAATAAAATGATCTAGAAATATTTTCATAAATCTACTTTTATTGTACATCTACAAAAATTGCAATGTTTTTAACTTTCTTTTTTTCTTTCATTCTAAACCATATTAATACCAAAAATGAAAAACACTATTCGATTTCAAAGAAATTTATTTCGACTCGACCCGGTGTCAAAATTAAAAGTTCAGCCCGAGCCTGGCTCGGTCTCTTCATAGTTTCTCAGTTCACGGCCTGTACAAATAGAAGGAAAACAGTGCGGGTGAGGCCCAATGTGGACCGACTCAATTTCGACAAAAAATTCAGGCTTTAATTAAAATACAGTTGAGATTCCTTTAAAGAATATTATTGTGTGTATACATATATATAGACATCATTCAAGATTATATTATGTGGATTAGTTTTCTTGGCTTTTAATTCTTTTTTCTCTGTCCTTGATTTTTACGAAGCAAACCTTCTAAAAGATAAATTATGTCATCAAAAAGCAATGTATTTTATAGTTATAACTTCAAATAGATGTATATACCTATATATATATATATATATATATATATATAACCATTAATATTATTACAATATATGAACATTAACCATTGAATTTAATAAATTATAGTACATTAAACATGGAAGTAAAATATGAATATGAATACAAATGGGATTTGTATTCATAAGTATTTATCAGCATCAAATTAGTATAAGTTAGAAATAATAATAATAATAATAATAATAATAATAATAACAATAATAATAATAATAATAATAATAATAATAAAAGAGCACAATCTTAGAACATGTATTTTTGACTAAATTACAATAGTTATGTTTCAGGAAATAAAAAATATATTTTGAATATATGATTTTTTTAAAATAAGTTACTTCCTTTTAAAATTTATATTTTAAAAATTAATATTAAAAAAGTCCTGTAAACTATATTTTTCATTAAATAAATGAAAAAGTTTTGAAATTCGAAAAATATTGTTTAGAGTTCAGTTTTAAACTACCCCACTTAAAATAATAATAATAATAATAATAATAATTTAAATTTTTATAAAAATTTTATGAGAAATTTTGGGATGTGATTTTGATTGCAAATTGTATTTTTAACCACCACAGACGAGGGAAAGAAATAAAATTCTAACTCAATAAATATATTTTTTAAAGATTTCCTGGAACTGTTTAAAGTAACATTATATCTTGAATAACTCACTTTTCAATTTGTGTCTAAAAATTTTTCTTTCCTGTAGTAAATTTAGAAAAGAAATATGATTCAGGACGGAGCTATTTGTTTTACTGTCACAAGGACAAGTCCATTACAATGAAGAAAAGAAATATATTAATAATAATTTAATTAAAGCAATATATTAATAATTATTATATAATAATATAATTATTATATTTATTACATATTATAATACTTAATAATTTAATTAAACATATTTGATAAATTTCTCATCTTAAAAGAGACTTAGAAAAATTTCGCGTATAGTAATTTCCGTAAAAACTTTGCAAAAGTGTTCGATTGTAGCAAAAAAAAAAAAAAAAAAAAAAAAAAAAAGTTAAAAATATTTAAAAAAAATAATAATAAAATAAAATAAAAAATAAAAAAACATTACATACGCATTTTTTTTTTTTTTTTTTTTTTTTTTTTTTTTGATTGGATTTTTTTTTTCCAAGAACTTTTTAAACAAACACTATAAATTATTGATTTCAAGGAAATTTTTCAAAAGAAGAAAAAATTAACCTTTTTGGCCTGTTGGATTGGATACAGTGATAGTGAAAAAGGATTATTACCCACCGGGTAGGTATTTATTTTTGGAATATATAGCTGAGTATTTGCAAAAGACTAAATTAAATAAGTATTCAAGAATTGGCTATTTTCATATTTTATCGTAAAAAATTCTTAATATCGAAAAAATTCTTGACAGCTTAAGTTGCAATGCTTTATATATTATGCGATAATATCTTTCACTTTGATTACAGAAAAATACTCCTTTTTTCTCCTACTGAATGAATGTCACTATCTTTTAGAATCAACATCATGCGTAAACCCTTAGGAAAATAATAGTGAAAAATGAACTCATGGTGAAAAAACTATTATCTCAAAAATCTATGAGATGTTACAGGAATAAAATATAATAAGTTTCTATGGAAAATTGTGCCAATTACTTAAAAAGCTTAGCTGCCTTATAAGTTATTTTTTTTTTTTTAAATAGTGTGTTTTAACTTTTTGACTGTCCCTGTAAATAAAGTAATCATGCTAGAAACTTCATTTTCAAAAGGAATCGTTCTAGGTTATACATAAGTAATTTCCTAAAATTTCATGGCAATCCGAGTATATTTACTGGGGTTAGAGTGCGGACAGACGGCCAGACAATAACCGAAAGCATAAACACGTTAAACTTTGCAGGAAAGTTTTAAAAACCTACTTTTTCTTCTTCCAGGCATCAAAATGGCTGTTGAAATAGGTCCTTTCTAGGCAAACCTACTATTTAAAAGAACGATTAATCTTTCTTCCTCTAATCCTCTTCCTGCGTGGTGGGGAAAATTTGATGAATGGTTTTCTTATTGTTTAAGAATAAAGCCCGTGCCCAGCGTTGCAGAATCGAACTAATATTAAATTTGCTTTAATGTGAGTAATATATATTCACATTAGCGATAGGCAATTTCGCGAAAATCGAGTACCGATAAACATAAAACAGGATCGATCACGGTAAGAATAGCTTCTCAAATTCTAGATACAGAATCGATACTTCGACACTCACACAGATGAGCTTAAAAAGAACAATCCCAAAACTTAACGATCATTTGAGAAGGATTTTCGTCATGAATGATGATAACATGGATTGACCGATACTCCTGGCGCTGATTTCGCAGCTATATGAATTTCGGAGCAAAAGATAAGTATGAGGGCAATAAGTTTCCAACGATATATGACATTATGGTGTCAGAAAAAAAGGGGCCGCTACGGAGAGGATGAGAGCAACTATGCCCCTATTGGTCAGGAACGCTAACTAAGGATGTAAGAAATTTGGAGAAGTCAAACAAAGCAATCCCTTACATATGTACATACATATATGTGTGACATTTTGAGATTGGGAGCCAGTAGTATTAGCCGCAAGTCTCCCCATTTTATAGCACAGGATTCGTGGCGAGCGATTAAAAAATAAAAGAATAAAAGAATGTAGACATCATAAAAAACTGAAAATTGGCAGCTCCCCAATGTTTTATTTAAATGCAGTCATATGCAGAGTGAAAATGCTCTTCCCTTCCGGAGCTAACATTCCATTAAAAAGAAAACATTCCTAAATGCTCCCCACAAGTCGCTCAAACATGAAACATCGAACAAAAATTTATCCATCTCCAGGCCTCTCTAGATTAAAAAAAAGAAGAAAAGTTTCTAGAACTTTCATTAATCTCTAAACACTATTTTTTTAATATACAAACAGAAATTAATATCAAGGGTCGAGATTAAAAATAGCAGACTCGACTGCAAACGATACTTTAGCAGATTGCAAACGATAATTTTATTTAAAAGATTATTACTTATACAATTTATAATCAAAAGTAATTAAAATTCGAATATATTCCACAGACGATAATTTCACACAAAAAAAAAGAAAAGAAACGAATTTATTGATACGTAATAAATATAAAACGCGAAGAGAAAGAAAATAAATAAATAAATAAATAAAAAGAATGATATTTTTGAACAACTATGTTTTTGGAATAAAATTTAATAAGATTTTGATGATAAGGTTAAAAACAGGGAAAAAATGAGTTTTATTAGGAATTTTTAAAAATAAAGTTTAATTAAGAATATTTTTGATTTAGAGCCATTTTATAGATTTACGCATATTGGAATAAATGTTTTTTAAGGCGAATTGACAATTTATATCGTTTTTATAAATATTAATCTATTAGATCTAATAGCAGGATTTTAATTTAGTAAGTTGAAATAAGTATAAGTAAATAGTATAAGGTTAATTTTGGCGAAAAAAATTTAAAATTTGTAATGCATATATAAGTTGAAAATGCAAAAAAATGGACATAATACTCCTCCTGACTCTATATATTCTAACAGAAAACTAGAGAGACACATCAGTTATAAAAATCAATTATTTTAGATTAGGCTTTGGAGTGAATTTTCTCATTAGGCTTCCATTAGAAGTGCGAAGTCGATAAGGTTCTTCGAACTGGATGCTAATATTAGAAGCGAATTTCCATGTTATCTACTAAATGCGTTGTCCGCGTTCCCGAGAAATCGACAGAGTGCAGGAAATCTGCCGACGCTGATTTCTTTTTTTCGCTCGCAATTATACTATTTCCATTTTAATCTTTCTTCCGAATTCGCAAAAGAAAAAAAAAAAAAACTTTTTTAAGGACAAGAACGAGACCTCACGCTTGAAGCACAGATTATGAGACACTTTCCAATATATTCAGATTACACCCAGGAGTGGATCCAGAGAAAGGAATTGATTAAGACTACAAAACATGTTTTGTTGAGTACATTTTGATTGTTTTCATCGAATTTTATAAGTAAAAAAAATCGGTTTTGTTGCTCAGACAAAAAAATATTGTTAACAACTTTATTTTTTTATACTTTGTTTGTTAACAATACTATGTTATGTTTGTTATAGTATAAAATTTTAACAAAATTTCATCAACTGAAAATAAAGATTGAATTGAAATTTTATTGAAAATAAAAATACAGTCGAGTCTCCCTATAACGAAACTCCATACATCGAATTTCTCTATATAACGAATTTTTTGTAGGAACGGTCCTCTTTTCCCATGATTACATTAAAAACAGTCTCTGTATAGCGAAATATCTATCTCCATATAACGAATATTTTCATAAATTGGTCTTAATTTACTCAGTTTTAAAAGACTTCGAAATCATATGCAATCAATTTCCCGTCACTTATTTTTGATTTATCGTCAGTGCTGAGTTTTTTTTATATTGTTTCTCTCCTTGTTCTTTAAATCCAACGAATTCATCCCATCTCCCACACACCTTTCAACATCCTTCTCAAAACAGAGTCAATTAGATTGTTACACATATAACAAAGGAATCAATGAGAGGCACATAAGAAAGGCCTTCAAATGGAGAAAAATGTTAACTACAATTTTTCATTCCTTGTTAAAATTTGAGCATTTTTTTTAAGAGCGTAACAATTTTAAAATCAAAACAACAAAAAATTACAGATTTCTTCGTCTGAAATGAATGAAAGTTTTCCTTATTTGATTTTCATTAAGCTTTCAAATAAATGTTCATTCTCTTTTTTTGAAACTGCTTAAATAATTAAGAAATAGAATGTTAGGTTAATATTTACTTTTAAACATTTCAAATTCTTAATTAAAAAAAAAATAAAAAATAATATTTGTTCAAAATTTAATACGATTAAATAAGATTTTAACATCATTTTCTATACATCGAATTTCTCTATATAACGAATTTTTTACTGGAACGATGGATTTCGTTATATAGAGACTCGATTGTATTAATTGAAAATAAAGTATTGCATTGAAAATAAAGAATTGCAATTTGTAATTCCAATTAAATTTTGTTGTTTTTGGAAAATTTAAATTGGTGTGCAGTAACCAAAACTCTCTCACGTAATTTTGTTTGACTTATAATAGCTATAAAGGATTAACATAATTTTTGGATAATAAAAACTTTTCAAACTGAGCGGATTAATAACCTTATTATTACGATTATGCATTTCGAATGAAAATTGTGGACAAAAAATTGAAAAAAAAAAAAAAAAAAAAACACCAGCAATATTTTTTTGTTTATTCAAACAAAATTTCCATTGACCCATATTTAAACGAAAATATTTGTTGGACAAAACAAATTTTTGTTGAATCAACAAAACTTTTTTCTGGGTGTACAGTAACAAAATTTCACAATTTAATAAGGTGCGTAATTAAACTAGTCGGATGTGGCAATCCCAAAACTTTCTTCAATCTCTTCACGTTAATACTTCCAGAAAAAAATGAAATATGGCAGCGTCACCGGTTAGGTAATTTACACAAATCTAATCTGCAATAATTTATTTCAAGTTCTAACTGAATCTGAAGTTTGGTGAAAATCCGTGTATGTAATATTTGAGATAGGATCATCGCAAAAGTTATAAAAAAACTGGATAGCAGCGCCACTTGTAGAGCAATTTACTGCAAAAACTAAAGAATATTAATTTATATCAGGAACTAACTGAATCCGAAGTTTGATGAAAAATTGAGTGTTAATTCCTCTGATAGAGCTATAGCGATAATCACGAAAAATGCCGCATAGCAACGCCACCTGTAGAGTGATTTACACCAAAACGTAATCAAAACCATATTATATCAAGGCCTAACGGAATCTGAAGTTTTATTAAAATCCGTCCATTAGTTCTTGAGAAATAGGTATTGTGGAAATCGTGAAATAGGCAGCATAGCAGAGCCATCTGTAGAGCGATATACACCAAAAACTAATCAGATCCAGTTAATATCAAAGTCTAACTGAATTTAAAGTTTTGTGAAATCCTGTGCATTAGTTCTTGAGAGAGAGCGCCCACAAAATTTATGTCATATACAGACAGACTCACGGACAAACATATTGTAAAAAACATGCTTTTTGAATTCTCTGATCCGTACAAAGGCGTAAATCCGTCGACAATCGGAATTCGAAAAATTTCACGAATCCAACATTTTCTTCTTGTAAAGATAGAAGAAAGTTATAAATTGGAAAGAACATTATTTGAAATCCGAGTTTTAGCAGTTAGCATGAATTGTCGGTAAAATATATGAATTATTTTGTGTAACTTTGTGTATGTCTGATATATTTGTACATGCACTTCATAGTATGTTGAAATTTAATTCTGTACTTAACCGTATATCACAGTAAAAAATTCCCCTTCAACAATTTCCTTCAATAAACGGAAATATTGTGAGAAAAGTATAATATCCCTCTCAAAAACCATTTTCGGAACCGGTTTGGAAAGCGACATCATCCTCATAAAAAATATCTGCAACCAAAATCGAAAAAAAAAAAGGCATGCATTCAGACTAATCTCAACTATCCAATGCAATAAAAATAAAAATAAAATAAAAATAAATAAAAATAAAAATAAAATAAAATAAATAAATAAAAAATAAAAAAAAAATAAAATAAAAATATTGAAATGCAACCGAGATACCTTTATAAATTTCGTCCACAGGATTAACATTAGCGAACGGGTCTTTTCATACCATATCCCATAACGTTAATTAACTTTTTAAAAGTATTTGAATTCACTCTCGGTTTGAAATCAGTTTTATATGCTTTTTAAATAAATACTTTTTACTTTATTTTACGTTTATTACTGTTCTAAATTTTTTAAACATTGTCTTCATTACAATTTAAAATATACTTCACTTGTAGGGGGACTAAATATGTATATATATACCTCATGATATAAAAAAAAAAAAAACTGAAAAAAATATCATGTAAATTCTTAAATATGCGATAAAAAAACAATATAATGCACGATCAAACAAAAATTTTAAATAAAAGGGCAAATATTTTCAGAATAACTTTAAATATTACATAATTTTAATATTTTAGAAGAATAAAATATGATTATTTGATCAGAACTGAACTATTTGTTATCTTTCTCTTTTTATATATGTTACCGCATACATTTTTTACTATTTTATCATGAAGATCTTTAAAGTAGTGCTTTTAGTAGTTTAGCTTTATGAGTATAGAAAATAACGAATAAAATCAATGAGGTAACCCTCAGGGGCCGACTCGCAAATTCAGGGGCCCTGGGCGCAGATGCTTTACGGGGGCCCCCTATCATTGATGCTTCCAGGGACCTTGACCAAATATACACAAAATTATATATAGATGTAATTATTGAAAGCCGTACTTATTAATTTCACTATTGACTTTAATATATTTTTTAAACATCCACTAAAAACTAAATTTGATAATTATTAATTTGCTTTATTTCATTATTATTAAATTTAATCAAATATGTTTGTAGATGTTTTCTAATAAATTGTGTGTTTCAGATTTCTGTGTCCTAAGTAATTTCATATATCTGGAATGATAAAGTATGCAACAAATGATAAATTTTCTACAATACTATAACATTTTAAATATTAGCTATTAATCAAAAAATATTTTTTTTCAAATTTAAACATTTAGTGAAAAAAATAACAATATGTATTTTTCTTTTTTAATAATTAAAACTACATCTAAGTTTGGAAAGTAATTTAAAAAAAACTTCAAGAGCAATTGCGGGCCCCTGGGCTTGTGCCCCGAATGCCTTGCCATAAATCAGGCACTGGTAACCATTACATAACTTCCGGGAAGGAACATTGGCATAGGGAGGGGAATAGCATTGGTTTTAGTTTTCAATTAACGTAATAGATGGCAGCACCACATTCGAACAAGGGGGCCAATATAGGATTGGATTGTTTGTCTTTTGAAACATTAGATAGAAAAACCTTGCATTAGCGTAAATACTTCCGAAGTGGAAAGGCGCACGAATTATTTCTAGTCAGTCCACTGAAAAAAGACATTAGAGTTAGTTAATAAAACGCGTGAATAATTAGTAAAAAGCACGAAAGATTTTACGGAAGTCAAAGGCGAGCATTTCTCAAATCTACTTTACGGAAATATAGGAAGCTTTGCAAATAAATAGAACTTGATTACGTAGGCGTGCGAAAAAAATATTTTTTCTTTTCTTTCAGCTGCATGGCATATTTTTTTTTTTATTAATTATACTTTTTTTTCGGATGCTAAATTCAAAAATCACCTACATTTTCCTCTAGCACGTATAGTATTGTTGCAAAGCATTGAGAATTTACATTACAAAAAGCACAACTGCGATGAAAATGAATATTTTATTACAAGTTACTGAGTAAAAATTTATGCTTCAGGTTCCAAATTATTCTTTCCCGCTTTCTTAAACTTTACATTTCGGTAAATGTTGTGTGAATCGTGTGTAACTGTATTTGTCTCTTCCTCAAATTGCTCGATTTTTCTATTTGTACTTTTCTTTAGTGTCACTCTTACAAATATGAAATTAATATACGGAATCATTTTTGGATATATGTACACCGGTGTGCAAAATTTAAGGACGAAGGGATTTTCAAGCGATAATTTTCGCGCGAATTTTCAACAGGAAGTAATATAATTCGAATAATTACTATCCCTGCATAACAGCTAATCCATATAACATCTCATTCAGGTCACACATGGTCACAAGAGTCACAGTTACTACGGCGAAACAAAAAATAGGAAATTCCATGCGTCTCTTTTATGAGTCTTAAATGACTACTATATGTGACTCCCCTGTCAGGTCACTGCGACTGCTGCTTTGTGACGAGTCACCAGGTGACTTTACAGTGTCGTTTTATTGAGACTCTCGTATGACTGTCATTTGGAGGCTCAATTTCAAAGTCATTGTGAATGTTGCATTATGATAAATAACAAAATAATGACACATTAAAGTCACATGGTGACTTTCTGTCACAAGACTTTGACAAATGGTAACAGAGACCCTACTGTGAAGTAACCACTGTGAAAAGTGATGAAAATTCACCATGTGACTTTAATGTGACATTGTTTCGTGATTTAATGTAATGCAACATTCACAATGACTTTGAAATTGAGCCTCCAATGACAGACAGTCACACGAGAGTCTCAATAAAACGACACTGTAAAGTCACCTGGTGACTCGTCACAAAGCAGCAGTCGCAGTGACCTGACAGGGAAATCACATATAGTAGTCATCTGAGACTCATAAAAGAGATGCATGAAATTTCCTATTTTTTTGTTTCGCCGTAGTCACTGTGACTCTTGTGACCATGTGTGCCCTGAATGAGATGTTATATAGATTAGCTGTTATGGGATAGTAATTATTCGAGTTATATTACTTCCTTTTGGATATTCGCGTGAAAATTATCACTTGAAAATCCCTTGAAAATTGTCATTTTGGGACTCGTCCTTAAATTTTGCACACCAGTGTATATGTGTATATATATATTTAAAATCAAAAATAGGATAACAGATTACAGGTTACAAAGAGAAATTTTGTGCTTAAGGGTGTATACCGATCAAAACTATTTATTTTTGAATTCATTTTTGCTCTCAATTGCATCAAACTTTCAAAATCTGCTATTTAAAAACTACACGGTGTGCCGTGTTTGTCGATTGTTTGGTAAATGTAGAAAATATTGCAAAAAATGCTGTCAAAACTGCCAATTTGAACCGATGTTTCCGAAGCGGGAGATCTGGGTACGAAAAAAAAAGGGTCATACTGAGAAAATAATTGTTTATAAATCAATTTCTAATGAATCGAGCGAAAAATTACATCACACAACATCTTATATATCACTTCAAAAATCACCATATCAAGTTACATGTGTCCACTTTTAAAAATGAGTCTGAAATTGTATCGGAAAATTTCGAGCTGTTGAAGGTGAAAAAGCGTTTTTTCGAATACACCCTTAAGGTTGTTCTTAACCTCTTCGCTACTGGCGATTATTACAGTATTTTTAATTATTACTGAATTATTTCTTCTCTCGTTTGACTTCAGTTCGAGATTTTTGTTTTATTTTCATTAGCTCGAATCTTAGAATTCGAAACATATTATTCTTATATCGAAATTTCATTTATATTTGAGTATCATTAATAAAATGGGACAAAACTGATGTACCCATTTGGGTACTCAGGGACTGAAGAGGTTAAATCAAAAAGGGCAATTTTATGACATAAGTTTTAATTTATTTTTGTTCGGAAATACATGAAACTAGCAGATGTTGTTCAGAAACTATCCAATCGTACCCAGTTTCCAATTTTTTTGAAAACGAAATAGATGGTTCAGGAAATACTGTCAAAGTTGGTGTTTTGAATCGAATTTTCCGACGAAAGCAGAAAAACTAGTCAAACTGGGATCGAAAATGGGATTGTCACGTGATCAAAATAGCCTATAACTCAATAAGTAATTTGTTGATCACGAAATGGGGAACACAGTTCGATTCGCTCCCATTGTCAGGTCTTCCAATTTTATATTTTTCTATTAAAAATTAAATTTATAAATGTGTCAAAACGTTTTGCGACGAGCAGTTGAGAACAGCCTTAATGAAACTCAAAACGTTAGTTTCACAGGAAAAACCTGACACGATGGAATTTTAAAAATATTTTTTCTAGTTTCAGTAAATTAAAATCTATAAGAAACAATAAAAATTATGCAGTTCCTTTGGTTTCGACGAGTAGTCATATCCGACACGTTTGTGTTTCCGTAGTTCACGCTCCGACCGCCCTAATAGCATGCATGGTCACAGTGAGTCACTTTGGTCACATCACATCTGTGACCAAAATGCCACCACTCAGTTACGTCACATTGTGACTGAGATGTGACTTTCTTAAAAATCTTTAGAAATTTATAAATATCCTTCAAAACATGTTATTTACTTTAAAAAACATGTTTCTGGCAATTTAAATATCGTCGCTTTTGTCACAGATTCGTCACAATGTTAATGTCAAATTAGTCACAAACGGCACATTTTTCACAAATTTGTCACATTGTGACCACCATTGTGTCCACACAAAAGAGCTCTAAAACGGCCATTCAAATTTTAGTCACTGTGACTTCACATCGACAATCGATGGTCACAAAGTCACATTGTGACTTCACAACGACGTTGCAGTGACATCACCATGCTTTACGGGCGGGTCCTTGCTAAAATCAATTTAATTCAGGCTCGTATCGGCACTATTTCTTACAGCATATAAGATATTTTCAATGTCTCGTTTCAGAAGCCCCGTCCCGCCTTTTTTTCTTTGTATCCCAGTTTTATTATGACAGAGAACCTGGCAACAAATAGTATTAAAAATCCGCCGTCCCGCTTTTTTTTTTTAGATTCTTCTAGCCCATTTATTTTGTGATGAAGAACCTAGCAACAATATTTAAAAGCCGCCGTATACCTTTTTGGTCTTCCTGGCCCAACATTTTCGGACAAAAAACCTGGTAACAGTATTGAAAAGTCGCTATTCCGTTTTTTTTTCCTGTTCCAATTTTTTATTACGGAGAGCCTGACAACAACACTGGGAAGCCGCTGTCCCGCTTTTTTGTTTAATTTTCTTGCCTCTTTTTTTTTTTTTTTTTTTTTTTTTTTTTGTTACCGAAAACCTGGGATCCTTATTCAGAGGGTGCCGTCTCGCCTTTTTTTGTTTTCTTGTCCCAATTTTTGACTATGGAAAACTTGGCAACATTATTGAAAAGCCACCATATCGCTCTTTTGTTTTCTTGTCCCATTTTTGTGACAGAGAACCTGACAACAGTATTAAGAAATCGACGTCTCTTCTTTTTTTGTTTTCCTGTCCCAATTTTTGGCTATGGAAAACTTAGCAACATTATTGAAAAGCCACCATCTCGCTCTTTTTTTGTCTTCTTGTCCCATTTTTGTGACAGAGAACCTGACAACAGTATTGAGAAATTGGCATTTCGCCTTTTTTTGTTTTCCTGTCCCAATTTTTGACTATGAAAAACTTGGCAACATTATTGAAAAGCCACCATCTCGCTCTTTTTTTTTTTTTGTCTTCTTGTCCCATTTTTGTGACAGAGAACCTGATAACAATATTGAGAAGCCGCCGTCCTGACTTTTTTTTTTTTAATCTTCCTGTCCCATTTTTTTGTGACCGGAGAACCAGGTAGCAATACTGAAGTTTCCTTTTAAGACGACTCATCAAGGAAAGTAATTTTTAAGTAACAAAAGGATGACAGTAGCTACCGTATCGGAAGTGGTCACGCACGAGTTGTTCGGATGTCATCTGAGAGATAGATCTGTGTTTTAAGGACTAGGCACATAGCACTAACTTCTTGCGGTTAGGCTCCACTATTTTTGATCTTTCGTGTCGCACTTTGATGTATAAATTGCACTTCTAGTGCAGTGAATCTGAACTTCAAGAGAGAAATCGAACTCGAAATCAGTTGACAGCTTTACGACTGAAGATGGGGCGAGATAAACTTTCCCTTCCTTTGTCAATTTGGTAGGGTCAATCCCTCAAAAATCATTTAAAGAGGTTTCACCTTTGTTCTGTTCGGAAACAAAGATAGATTTATTGCTCTTTTAGTGTAATAAAAAGTAGTGCTGTTTGCCCGCAGCAAACCATCCTCAAAATTGTTTATCGGAATCGCGGAATAACCGCACTACAACGGTTACTTCCCTCGCTTCTTAAAAACTTAACCCTTTCCAGTCCGGATTTATTTTCAATTTTAAAACGACAGTTGTCTCGTGATACCACGGTGGGAATCACGTGGTTAAAAAAAGCGGCTGCTGGTGCGTTTGTTTCGTTATTGCTCTTTTGATGTAGCATAAATGCAGATAAATGCATGTTTAAAATATCGCAGATTTATTCTGCACGAATTACTTTCGATCAATACTCATATACATACTAATTAAAGTCATGTATACTTATTAATTAAAATTTTTTATTTTATAAATAAAATGAAAATGTGCATGCAATTGCTATAAAATACTGAAAAGAAATGTATAATTCCTACCCGTCCCAGAAAAAGTCTAAAAATCTCTATAAATAAAAGGAATTCCGAGGATAATTAATTGAGGCACAGGAAAATCGTCTGCTAAGAAAATCTTTTTTCATTTTGAACTCTATAAATAAAAGGAATAAAGCAGAAGAAATATAAAACAGATAATGTATTTATCACAAAAAATCGTCTGCTAAGAAAATCTTTTTTCATTTTGAATAAAATTAAATAAAATATTGAAAACATTTGATTTAAACTAAAAATTGTATTACTAAAAGTTTTCTTTTTTTTTTCAGAACCTTTTAATACTTTATAACGATGAAAATGACGTATTTCAGACAATGCATTTCTGCATGCTTCCAGTTATTGATAAAATCATACAAATTTCAAGTTCGTTTAATATTGCTAATACGGACCCGGGCAACGCCGGGCGGGTCAGCTAGTTTATATAAAATTAAAATAAACGTAAATTTTCTAACCAAAATGCTTTTCAATGGCGCGATTATGAGCGTTTTTCCCAAGCAGGCGAACTTTTGTAGCCTCGAACCAAAGGGGAAAATATGGTCCATAATATTAATGGCCATGATATTAGGTTTATGAAATAAATAATTTTATGTCATTAGTGTTTAAAAATAATTTATGGACATACAGTGTCTCACATAAGTGATGGGACACTTGTGCTTTACAAAAGGAAACTAATCAAATAAATTAAAAAACATGTGCACATTTTTTTTGTGGGTGTGTTTCATACTTAAATTTAGTAAAGATTATTACATAACATACATTTTGTCAAAATATTAAAATATTAATTTAATAAAAATACAAATGTTTAGAACGGAGCAAAAAATAGCTCACATAAGTGATGGGACACCATTATATGTGCAACAAAAATCGTTTGAAATAAGCAATAAAAATATTTTTTGGGGTTGAGCTAAAACTTCGCCTGAAACTTCGCCTGAAATTCGAAAATTAGTTATTAATTTGCATATTGAACGTGGAAAATCTATTAGAAAAACTGCTGAAACAGTTAACTTGAGTCGTTCAGCAGTTTTCAATATCATTAAACGATATAAAAAGAATCATATGATTCAGGATAAAAGAAGACCTGGCCGACCATCAAAGCTATCCAATGGAATAAAGCGAATTATCGTTCGAAATATTAAAAAAAATCCAAGAAATAGTGTTTCAAAAGTTGCTGCTGATTTACAAGCATTATATGGAATAATTGTTAATCCTGAGACTATTAGAAGGGTAATTCGATCTGCTGGATATCACGGTAGAGTAGCCAGGAAAAAATTCTTCGTAAGTGAAAAGAATAGAAAACTCAGACTAGCTTTCGCAAAATCCAACATAAATAAGAATTCTGATTACTGGAATAAAGTTATATTTGCTGATGAGAGTAAATTTAATATATTTGGTTCTGACGATAGAATCTTGGTGTGGAGAAAATCCAGGGAAGAATTTCGCAAACAGAACTTGGTACCAACAGTAAAACATGGTGGAGGAGGAGTTATGGTATGGGGGTGTATGTCGTCCGCTGGAGTTGGTAATCTTGTTTTTATTGACAGTATAATGGATCAGTACAAGTATATTGATATTTTAAAGCAAAATTTGAAATCTTCAGCACGAAAATTGAATTTTCATAACGATTTTAAATTCTACCAGGACAATGACCTCAAGCACACTGCTCTGAACGTTAGACTCTGGCTGCTATATAACTGTCCTGAAATAATAAAAACACCACCACAATCTCCAGACTTAAATCCCATAGAGAATATTTGGCAAGAATTGGAATCAAGAATTCGCAAACACACCATTTCTTCAAAACAACAACTAAAATCGGTGCTTCAAGAAGAATGGGGTAAAATCACTCCAGAAATCACAAAAAAATGAGTTGAATCCATCCCCAAAAGATTAAATCATGTTTTAAAAGTAAAAGGAAATCCAACAAAATATTAAAACCTTTTAAAAAGTAAAAATTTTGGATAAATATTTGATGGAAAAGTAAGTGTCCCATCACTTATGTGAGCCATTTTTTGCTCCGTTCTGAACAATTCTATTTTTACTAAATTAATATTTTAATATTTTGACAAAATGTATGTTATGTAATAATTGTTACTAACTTTAAATATGAAACACACCCAAAAAATTTTTTGCACATGTTTGTTTATTTATTTTATTGCAGTTTCTTTTTATAAAGCACAAGTGTCCCATCACTTTCGTGAGACACTGTATGTGCGGCGCGATTGGCCAACACCGTCCCGATACATTATAACATTCTTTCGACTAGGCTGTTCGAATGGAAGCCCAATTTTTGACTATATCAAATAGTTGAGTCATAGATCAATAATAATGCGGCAAGGCCGTAGCGAGAAGTGAGTAATATGTGGGAGGGGAGGGGGGGGTCAAGTAAATGTAGGGAGGCTTACATTTTCTTTCTCTGTCGCAGAAAGATAAATTAGTGCCTAATCACATTGTAGGTACTACGTTTCTTATTAAACTGTTGTAATAATTTCATTTTTTATGCTAAGAAAAGAATAGTATGATGAAAAATTCGAGTGCATAACTAGTGCAATATTAAACATCATTTAGCTTCGTCCCGGTCATATTTTCACAGTTGACGACTCGGCCTGTAGATAAATCAGCGAAATCAGCCCCGGCCCGACTTAATTTCTACAAAAAATTCATTTTTTTCTTAATACATATTTATGGGATAAATTTATGGCATATTTCAAAATTACGATGTGATCACAAGACAGAAAACACTAGCAACATTAACGATAGACGTTTCAATATTTAAATATAAGAATATATTAAAAAAAGTAGCTTCGAATAAAAGAAAAAAAAAGAGGGTTAAAAACATAACTTTTAAAGCTGTTTAGCAAAAAATAGATTTGTGGAAATATTTCTCGGTCATTTTTAAAGGCTTTTCTCAGATACAAAAGTTCTACTTTCTGTCACATTTCTGAATTCATTTCTTTTCGAAATCATAAGATTGACAGGTGTTCTCATTCAGAAACTTTGTAGTCGAATGGCGTTACCAATTTTTTGATAAAAGCAATACATCTTTGAGAAAATACTGATAAAGATAGCATTTTGAACTGAATTTCCGGAAGTGGCATCATGAGAAAGGAGAAAAACCTGAAGTCATGATAGGATGATAAGAATCGCTTATATGTCGATAAGTGATTTATTAATCAAAAATGGAACACGCTATTCGATTCCAAATCCATTCAATAGTACAGCTTGTCCATTTTATACCATTACAGTTAAACGTTAGTCAGAAAATGTGCCAAAGTTTGTTGAGCAATAAATTTGCGAATGACCTTTTCAAAGATTTCGTTCAGAAGTTCACACATACCTACACATCCTGAGAATATTTATGTTCAGTTCCGGCTCGACTCGACTATGTATGAAAAAAATGCAAGACTGATTTCAAAACGGAACGCGTCTACTGAAAAAGAATTCAAAGAGACATCATGTACGATGCCGGTCTTTACGGTGGACATGTTACATTTTTGTACTGATGTTGTCAAACAAGCATTGGCTCTTGACGCACATTTTTTACTTATTCTCGCGAAAGACATATTCATTGAAAATAGGTAATATTTTATCGGCTTCGTTAATTTTTTACATCGGGTCGGCAGACCCGACATTTTTTTTTTTCATTGGTCCGGTCCGGGCCAACTGGCATGTTCTTTTTTTTTGCCGGCATGGCCCGTTTATTTGTTTATCGACCCGACCCGGCCCGTCGACAAAATTGTCTTAATTCTGCCGGCCCGGTCGGTTTGAAAAGTCGGCTTCATTTCGCCGGGCTGGGTACAGTCCTCAGGCCAAACACGTTCTCGAGCAGAACTACCGTGCGAAATTATTTGCATGACTAGTTCTAATTCGGATTAAAAAAAAAAAAAATAGCGATAGTCATATTTTAAGAACTAATGAACGGGATTTCATATCTTTAGAATTCTCATGATGGGCAAAGATTGTCATTTAATTTGGAGAATGTGGTAGCGAATTTTGAAAATTTAAGATATATGAGACAGAAGACAGTTTTGAGACTGGTACATCGGACTAATTCTGAATTTTCTTTTAAAAAGTCGGGTTAAGACAAATCGGACTCGCAAGAACACAACATTTCTTTGGACTGAACCCAAATCGAACTTGGCAAATTTTAACCTGACACCGATCCAAATAAAAAATGAAAGAAAACTAATCCTATTATAATACTAACCTATATAACCTTATTAATATCCAAATAATATTCAATAATTTTTTAGTTGGAAAATATTTTCAATTTTCGTTTGAAAAAACTGGTTAAACTGAGCCCGACCAGAAAGAATCAAAACCCAAAATGAAAGAAAACTAATTATAATAAGAACCTACATAAACTTATTAATATTCAAATAATATTCAATAGCATATTCAATAGGAAAATAATTTCAATTTTCGTTCGAAAAAAAAGGGGTCAAACTGAACTCGGTCAGAAAGAGTCAAACCTCAACTCGAACCCGAAACATTTAAGGTCAACTCGAACGCGGCTAGAAAAAAACAAAACTCAACTCGAATTCGGAACATTTTAAGGTCAACCTGAACTCGGACAGAAATAATCGAAACTCAACTGTCAACTCGAACCTGGGGCGAAAGAGCCAAAACTCAACTTGAATCCGATCCGAAAGAACCAAAACTAAACTAACCCGAAACATTTAAGATCCACTCGAATCGGGTCCCAAAGAATCAAAATTCAACTGGAACCTGAAACATTTAAGGTCAACTCGAACGCGGCCGAAAAAAACAGAACTCAGCTCGAACCCGAAACACTTAAGGTCAACCTGAACTCGAACAGAAATAATCGAAACTCAACTCGAACCGAGGCGAAAGAACCAAAACTCAACTTGAATCGGATTCGAAAGAACGAAAACGCAACTAACCCGAAAGAACCACTCGAACCGGGCCCGAAAGGATGAAAATTCAAATTGAACCCGAAACATATAAAAATTCTCTCGAACCATTCTTGAAATAATCGAAATTCAAGTGGAACTTGAAACATTGAAATAAGGTTGAACTTGAAATAAGGTCCACTAGATTCTGCACAAAAAGAATCAAAACTCAACTCGAGCCCGAAACATTTAAAGTCAACCGGATCCGAATCCAATCCGTAATGCAAATATACACCATCAGTCTCGATTCGGATTCAAGTTAAATCGGGTTATCGGACCCGATGGAAGATTCTATTCTATGGGATTAACATGATAGAGAAAAAGTAAAGCGAAAAAAAGGAAGAAAAGAAAACCGGCGATCTGATCTGACTGATCTAATCCTTAAGAGATTTATTTGCTTGCTTTTGTAACAATTTTGATACAAAGTTTCTTTTCACAGCACTTAAAAAAATAAACAATGAAGGTATGCGCGCACCCAATCTTACTACGCTGCCAGAACAATGAATGAAAACGACAGACGATAAAATAAAATGAAAAAAAAAGAACGCTCCTAGCAACAAGCCCTATCATCAGGAGAAGTTAACATGGGGCTGTTTAACCGATAAGATAATGACAGAAAAAAATGGGGGCTAAAAAAGAAAGAGGAAGAAATCCAATGCGTACGTTGCCAACGCTAAGTCAGGAATTAAAAAAAAAAAAGAAAGAAAAACACAGGAAACCGCGGATGCAAAAGGATTTCATTCACAAAGATGGCAAAGCGCTCTTTGCTCTATACAGATAGAGGGGATTGGTGGACAATCCGTAATTTTACGGAAAAAAACAATTTCCTCTAGCGTTAGACGGGCAGCCCCTGTTCTTAAATAAACTAGTCGGTAGGGGGTCCACCGTAATACTTACCCATCATGGCTATGGATAATATAAAATATGAAATTAAAACATGTGAAAACTATTTACAAAATGCTTCGGAAATCCACAAATAAAATGCAAACGTATATGTAAATATTTTTAACATGTATTAATGCTTTATTAATAAATTTCTGATGAACCAATTTAGCCAAATTACTCAAGCAGTATCGAATCGCGTAAAAGAAACATCTTTATAACTCAACATATAACAAAAATAATTATCATATTAACTAACAATTTACTGCGCCCAATTAAGCGTCTTATTTCCAATTAAAATATAGCTTTGAATTGAAATTTGAATGAAATACAGGGTCATGAAAAATCGAAGAATGTGAAAAACAGGATTATAAATATTTCGGCAACTAATAATCCGACTGACTTCATTTTTCATGCAAAAATTGTGTTATTTTCTTGCCTTTTACGTCCTCTCCTTAACCCTTTCCGGCGCACTACTCTTAAAAGTTGGAATTTAATGAGAAAAAAAAAATAGGCAATCTATTTAGGTCTAGAGGATTACACAGGTATTGTTTTGTAAAGATTCCACTAACCATTTTAATTATACAGCTGTTGCCGAAGTGGTAACCTACTATGAGTAAAGCATTGATAAGCGCAGTGAGAAGAGCATTGCTGTGAAGCGCGTATTACAGTAAAACATTTTACCTATTATTTAAAAACAGTAGTGTTTGATCTCTGTGGTGCTGCCATCTAGAACTCATAAGAAAGATTTAAAGTAGCCATTAGAGTAGTTCTTGAAATATTCACGGAGTTTTTGTGGCTCTAAACAGGAGGAACTTTAGGTGCTGACGTCCCGGCAACGTCCCCCGCGTTAAGGGGCCACTCCAGTCAAATGAAAAGACCCATTCACTAATGCTAATCCTATGGAAGAAATTTATACAGATATCTCGGTTGCATTTCAATATTTTTAAATGATTTTTTGGCTTTGGATATCTGAGATCGATCTGTATGCATGCCGTTAGTTACTTTTTTCATTTTGTTTACAGTTATTTTTTACGAAGACGCTTTCATTTTCGGAACCGGTTTGGAAAGCGAAAGCAACCCCATAAAAAATATCTGCAACCAAAATCGAAAAACTAAAAAACGACCTCCATTCAGATCAATCTGAGTTATCCAATGCAAAAAGAATCATCTAAAAATATTAAAATGCAACCGAGATATCTTTATAAATTTCTCCCATAGGATTAGCATTAGCGAACGGGTCTTTTCATTTGAGTGAAGTAGCCTCTTAACCCTTTCCGGCACGGGCAAATTCTGTAATAAATATTTTAAAATTATCACGCTGCAATAGCGATTTTTGAGCCATTTTCAATATTTTACCACAGAAAACTATGGAGTTATGCATAGAATTGAATGAAATTTTTTTGTATAAGTGTTTGGCTGTCGTCAGCAGACTCTCCCTGAATTTGAAAAAAAAAAAAAAAATCCACTTTATGGAGGCTCTGTAATCGCGATGTCTGTGCCATTTTTATTATTTTACCATAAAAAATATTTGAAGCGCATATAGAATTAGACTAAATTTTTTGTATATGATTATTTTTGGTATGGCGAGTAGATCCTTCCTGAATTTGAAAAAAAATCTGCTTATCGTTATATTGTTCATCGGTTCGTGCAGAGACTGAAACTCGTTTTTACTCCGATTAATTGACTGATGCAGAAATTTAAGATGAAAATCATAGATGGTATAGTACTGAATTAATAATATTAACGCATTGACATGTGTAACTAAATTTTTAAATATTAAAATGTACGTATGAGATAGAAGAAAGTTTTGGGATTGGCACATCCAACTAGTTTTTATGTATATTTTTAACTTCAGTTTCAAATTATATTTATAAACTAATAACTCAGAAAGGTTGAAAAGCGCTAAAAATTGAAATTTTATTTTTATGAATAAAATTTGATCATATATGGCCATAATAATTAATTACTCTTAATTAATAATAATTAATTAGTCTTAATAATTAATTATTATTAATTATTAAGACTAATAATCTTCTTATTAATTAATCTTAATCTTCATAATAATTAATTAGTCTTAATAAGTGCATTTTTGACATGCTGTCAGGATTTATATTTACTATTATTAGTGTTATTATTATTAATTTAGAATGCAAAAACCACGAAATAATTACATATTTATATTTCTTTTATTAGAAATCGGCTCTATAAATGAATCTTGAAATACAGAAAAACTATTTAAGTTTTCGTTTTTGTGCTTTTTGTACACTTTTGCTGCAAGCCATTTTGATCTACTTCGCTTCACTGGGTGGGGCTAGTAGAGCTTTAGCTCTTGGATAAGCCTCCACACCTAGTTGAATCTTGATCGATGCATGGTAGGCCTCTCTTGATCTATGTTTCATATTATGTTTACTTAGAATTATTATTGTGTTTGTTTAAATTCATTTTCAAGTTAAATATTTCATTAACAATTATAAAACAAATAAAAATCAAAACGTTATTGGTCGTTTACTCCTCAAAATAGAGATTTTACTCAAATTAAAGATTTATTCAACTTAGAAATTCTCTTTAAAAAAAAGATTAAATTGGAGAAAAATTTTATATTAATTCATTTTAACTAAAATTTTAGTAATAATTCAATTAATTCATTTAATTCTTTACTTTTATTTTTATCTCCTATCGTATTCATCACTTGAATTTCAATATTTCTTATCTTTACGCTTTTAACTATAAATTAATTTTAATTCATTGGTTATTGTATTGAGGAATTGACAGCCTTTTGGAAAAAAAAAAAAAAAAATATGTGAAATTTCTACTTAAATTTTAAAAATATGTGTACTTTAATATTGTACTAACTTCAGGTTCGCCCAGAACAAATTGTATAACCATTTGTGAAATAATTGTATTTTTTTTTTCTTTAATAAATGTTAGGTGGGGCTTGTTGAGCTCTAGCCAATTGGTAAGCCTCCCCGCTAACTGAACTTGAACTTGATATAACACATATATCTCTCTAAAAACAAGATTATCAGAAACAAATTACTGATTTTTTTAGTTCTGTTATCTGGTAAGTTCCGTTCACACAAGTTTCTTCTTAAAAAAAAAAAAAATATATATATATATATATAGGTGAAAAAAAAGAAAAGATGTTTATCCTGTAGGATACATTGGGTCTGAGCAGATTAAAGTCACTTAGCATTATCACAGAGCATTTTTTCCAAAATTGGCGAATCTTTAGTGATGCTTTACCATGACCGGTCTCTTATTGGTTCTTTGCGATCCGTGCTTCCTAGCATGTTGCCAACACTAAGTTAGAAAAAAAATAATAAAGAAAAACACAGGAAACAGCGGATGGAAAAGGATTTCATTCACAAAGATGGCAAAGCCGCTCTCTTTAATGATACGACTGTCTCTGTTCGTAACTGTAACCGTTGGGGGCAGGCAAGTGTCTCAGGTATGTGGGAAAAAAAAACCATAAAGGGGGTAAGCCATTGAACCGGATATGCAATAATCAAATAAGAATAGGGATGCTAGAAAAATGCAAAGGTGTGCATGTGTAGAATGGGTGGTGCTAAGTAAGATGAACGCCAATAACATTATTGTGTTGTGGAACAGGAGGGGGAGGGCCATTTCTCCTCCCTGGAGTTTGAAACTTAATCTACTCAATGTTCTTTTTCCCAGGTGATATGTAAAATTTATCATTCACAAGTTAATTAACTCCTTCTGACTCAACAAGTCCGAGCAACTAATAACAAATCATTTTGTTTTATCTTGTTTTCATTTATATACTCATTCATATTAATATGTATCTTTCTTCAAAATGAAAAAAAATATTCTAGGTCATCTTTAGAAAAATCGAGTGAACTCGAAATCTCCAAGAGTCAAAGCCCAATCCGAAACAAGTAGAGTCAACACAATCCGAACCCATTCTTCAATAGCACACACACACACACATTAAAAAAAAAAAAAAAAGGCGCTAACCACATCTTGTTCAGAGGCTTAATTGCATTTTTTTTCTCTGTATATTGTACTTTATTTGTTAAATTTTGTTCATTTTAAATTAAATTTTCATTTGAATTCCTGATCAGGCTTGGTGTCGCTGTTCTAGAGTTTTTATGCGAACAAGTATGAGTAGTACGTTTGTAAAATTGCCTTATTTTTTGACACACTGCGCATTCCACATTGAAAAGTGCGCATCTTTCACACATAATTTGCCAACCATTTAACTACATTCTAGCTACACCGACTATAAAATTGATTAAATAAAGACATCTTGCATACTGCGTCGCGTTTTTCGGATCCCTTGAATCATGTGATGCTCTTTTCGTGTACCTGCATTCGTAGATTTGCCTCAACTGGTTCAAGAAAAGATTATCACATGACTTAAAATGTCTGAAGAGAGACGAACACATGCCATAGGTGCGTCAGTCTGCGTTTAACGTTTTCCTCGGTATTGACTACTGTGATATTATATGCATAATATCCAAGGCAAACGAAAAAGACAGGCTGTCGTGATGCATTACAGTAAAACTCCGATAATTCGGATTAATTGGGACCAGACCCAGTCCGGATTATCGAAAATCCGGATTATCCGGAGATTTAGAAAAAAAATGAAATAAAATTATGCATACTTAACGAAAATCACTTTTATTTTAAACTTATTGAATATTTACAGACAGAAAAATGTTTACTTTGTAATAAAAAAGTCGAAAAGATTTCAGAAAAAGTTTTTTTTTAATTCAAAATATGACGATGAAATAAGTTATTGTTATAGAAATCAGCAAAAATGTTTCTCAAGCTTGGAAAAAAATGGCCAAATCGATCCGGATTATCGGGGTCCGGATTTGCGGGGTTCTAATGTACCTTTGTTTCATTCGGACCACTTGAATCACATGATGGACGAATGCAGGTGCACGAAAAGAGCGTCACGTAATTCCATCAGTCTTCCCAGAAAGGTGTTTTGATAACCTGTCTTTTTCGTTAGCCTCGCATATCATCTACGTAAACTACTTATTTACTTAAGTGTTTAAGAAATTTTCTTTTAGTAACACTTTAATCATCTATATTAAATTTATTTTTTTTTTTTTTACTTTTAAAATAAAAAGTTTTATGACAAGAGTAATTTTACCATCCGCCTACTCTGACTTCGTCAGCTGGTTATATCATTGTTACCTAGTTGCGGGTTGCTTTTAAAAGCCTACACTAGTCACAGGAAGAAATGTTCAACTCTTTCTGGCGTGGAATAAATCTGTTTGCAATAATTAAATTACACCAGAATTTATAGATGAAACTATCAGAAAATACGAACTTGCTTATTTTCAGGTATGTTATAAAAAGAAAATTTCAATTAAATATTCTGGGAGCCAGTAAAATAAAAAATATAATGTTCTTTTTTAAGGTCACCGTCGCGAAAGGTTAAACTAGTGTTAAATTTATGGGAGCATTCTTTACAAATTTCTCACTCCATTTGAATATTTTTAATTGATCTTCTTTTGCATAGAACAGCTATGAGGCCGATCTCAATTGTTGTGCTTTTGTACTTTTTAGATTTATTTATAAGCATATACTTTCATTTTAGGAACAGGTTACAACCGGTTTAGTTAAAAAACTTACATAAAAGAATTATAACCTAAATACGAAAAAGTACAAAGTACAACAGTAGATAATGATCTCAGCTGTCTGGTGCCAAAAAAATATAATTTAAAAATATTAAATATAATACGAGCGATAAATCTGTATAGGTTCCTTCCATAGGTTTAACATTAATATTCGAGGTTCTCCGGGTAACTCATATAGGCTCTTCCATAAAATTTGAGTGTTCGGGTTGGGTATAAATAACCCGATTTAAGTCGAGCAGAAGACTACTTTAGAGAGCCCGACAACCAAAGTTCACAATCCAATTCTAGATAGAATATGATGAATATCTTTTCTTTCTCTCGCTTTTGCTCTTTTTTTTATTGCATATTTTACACGTAGCAATTAAAAGCATCGCCCCTTCCTTACAGAAGTCAAAAAATAGAAAGAGTTAACAGAGACTCCATTTAGAACTAGCCCAGGTCAAAGATCCCTAGTTCCGGTACACAAGGGAGATGAGGAGGGAAAAAAAATCATGGATATTCTTTTTTCTCATCCAAAAGAAAAAAAAAACAGTAGTTTAAATCTCTCAATTTCACGGTCATTTATTTTTGAGTTTTTCTGTTAAGGATGTGCTATTTATAATAGCGGTTAGAATCTGATGAGTTACAATGCAAGGGATTAACAAGATCAGTCACATCGCAAATTCTCATCTTTAATGTTAAAACTATGGCCTTTTCAGATTTATTCTCTGAAAATTAAAATTTTAATCTTTTTGTTAGCCTCGACATGCCTCCTTTTTTTCAGACAATAATTTATTTGTTGTCATCTATACTAATAAAAGAACAAAACGCTCTGTCTGTCTGTGTGTGTGTCTGTGTGTCTGCGATGGCTAGCAAAATCTACAGCACGTACGAAGCTCAAAATTTTTTTGAGAGTAGCCCAATGTCTCTCCTGATGCACCTGAAGCTCAGAATTTCAAAATTCTATTTATTAACTGAGTAATTAATTAAATTCCAAAGCTCACTCTCATAAAAAATCGCCTTTTTTTGCTTTTTTTCCATTTCATTTTCTTATGGTTGATTGGTTGCATAAAATTTTCGCAGAAATAATTAAAAAAGCTGGGACAGACCTTTAAAATTCATAGACTGGCAAACTGTCAGTTTAAATGAGGATTTTTTTTTTAAATCACAGCTGCTGTACACCATGGAGAAAAAGATAGGTGGAGGCGAAGTAAAGCGAAAAAAGGTTTGCAACACGGAGTAAGAAGTGTCTTACTCCGTGGTTTGCAATATTAAACCATTTATCGCTGAAATTTTAATGTCTCAAACAAAAGCACGAGGAAGGAATTTTGTATTAATAAAACGAATTGAAAGAAACGAATTACAGCTGAAGCATATTTTACGAAGAAATAGTAATTTTTTAAAATGTTTTTTTTTCTATTATATTATTTAGGTTAAAGTTAGGTTAAAGTTAAATTGCATTTATGTTATGGTTAGAATAAGGATATGTTACAATAAAGTGAATACATTTAGGCTAGGTTACATTTCTGTTATATTTAATTTACGGTAGGGTACTGTTAAGTCGCTGTTAGATTACAGACAGGTTCTGGTTACGGTATAAAAGTTTAAGGTTAGGAATTTATACACAGAGTGAACCTATACGCAAGATTTGATTAAAAATAACACTTACTTTTGTTAAATAGCTCTGAAATTATAGTACTATATACCAACCTTTTAGCTACCATCGTGTATCGATTTCATTCATGGTATAGTCGGATTTAAGAGTGATATAATTAGTTTGAAATTCAAAATATTTCACTTGGGATTTGTATGTGAAAATAATAATTAGTTACGTGATTTAACAGTGATTTTTACGGGTAAATATCAACTTTTTAACACGAAAATCATGCAATCGTTGGATACATATTCCCTCCCGCGGTTTTCATTGCTCATTTTGAGTATTTTTAGAGCTTAATATTAGTTGTTTTTAAAACCGATTTTTCACACAGTCAGTGGCTACGTATTTCAGACAATGCATTTCTGCATGTAACGAGTTAATGATAAAATCATACAAATTTCAAGTTCGTTTAATATTGTTAATACGGACCCAGGCAACGCCGGGCGGATCAGCTAGTCTATACTAATATTATAAAGAGGAAAGATTTGATTGTTTGTTTGTTTGAATTGGATAGGCTCCGAAACTACTTGACTGATTTGAAAAATTCTTTCACCGTTGGAAAGCTACACAATTTCCGGTGAACATAGGCTTATTTTTAATTGATTTATTCAAATATTTTCCTTAATAGTTCAAAATTTCATTATTTTTCATACAGAATCAATTAAAATTTTTCCGATAAAAAATAGCCATTTTTCTTTCCCGTTGCCAATAAAATCAATATCTGGGATAATAATATCTCCTCGGCAATTAATTTTCAATTGAACAGTATCCATGTGAAAAATTAAAATAAAAATAATTCAAAGGAAAATAAATATGACGTCATACATAAAAAAAACTATTTTATTATATAAGACGCACAAATATCCGTTACGTTAATAAGAGGTTCTCTGCGAAAAATGGCGACATAATTAGAAGTAAAGTGAACGAGAAAGAATTAAATTATTATTAAAATATTTGATTTGGAAAAATATGATGACATAATTTAAATAATATAGGAATTTTGAAATATTTGTTAAAAGAACAAGAGGCATGGATATATGTAACTAATAAAAATCAGTAAATAATGACGTCACATCTATACCCAATATTATAAAGAGGAAAGATTTGATTGTTTGTTTGAATTGAATGAACTCCGAAACTACCTGACGGATTTGAAAAATTCTTTCACTGTTGGAAAGCTACACTATTTCCGGTAAACATAGGCTATATTATATTTAAAAAAAAGGGAGGGGGATCCTTACTAAAATGCCAATAATGTAACCCAAGGTGTAGAAAAATTACCTTAAAAAATCCGGTACTTCTCTATTATCCCGCCGACCAATTTTGCCAAATTATACAAATCGCCAAACTAATATCCAAATTTTACATATTGACATAATTTTTATTTTAAGTAACGGAAAAACAAATAATTAGTGGAATATTAATAAAAATTCAAATAAAAAAACGAAATTAATATCACTTAATGACATTTTAAACACGTGAATCTTATTTAATGTCATTGAATGTGACATTCACGATTATCCATTATTGGCATTTAATCTTATAGTTTGGCGATAATTTTTTGGTCGATGGGATAACCTAGAAGTACCAAAAATCCTTACATCACGTGCGCTGCGAATACTGTTGATTATAAAACAAATTAATGTACTACGACTTTGCAGAACATATAATTATCTAAAAAAATGTCGCGACAGCATATGTCTAATTGTTATAGTTATGTCACAATAAGTGTTTTTGGCACAGATGTCATATACGCAACACATTGACATATGCTTCCCCCCCCCCCCCCCCCCCCGCCAATTTGGCATTGCACATGTGTGCCAAGGAGAAAGATCCGTTTAATAAGTTTATAACAGTTGTTAGGGGAATAAAATGAAAAAAGTTAAAAGATTTCAGTGAAATGGGCTGATTAAATAATATAAATGCATGCATTCAATCTATATATATAAAAGAAAGTCTGGATTTCGTATTAATCATAGCACAAAAAAATCTACCGGACCCATAATCTTGAAAATTGGTGAAAAAATACTTCTTATAGCACCGAGCGCCGCTAAGAAGGGATTTTCGAAAATTCCACCCCTAAGAGGGGTAAAAAAAAAGAACGAACTTTAAAAAATTCCTTAAAAATCGGCTTATGTAGTTATTTTTCAACTGATAACATATTTTAATGTATTTTTCCATGCTGAATCGAATGGTACCAAGCACATTCTTTTAAATCCAGTAGTTCGTAGATACTTCCCATTTTCCTAATTTGGCGATGTCTTCGGCGCAAAAACCTGAAATTTTCAATCCTTATCTATATATATAAAAGAAAGTCTGGATTTCGTATTAATCACAGCACAAAAAAATCTACCGGGCCCATAATCTTGAAAATTGGGGAAAAAATACTTCTTATAGCACCGAGCACCGCTAAGAAGGGATTTTCGAAAATTCCACCCCTAAGGGGGGTAAAAAAAGAACGAACTTTAAAAAAATTCCTTAAAAATCGGCTTATGTAGTTATTTTTCAACTGATAACATATTTTAATGTATTTTTCCATGCTGAATCGAATAGTACCAAGCACATTCTTTTAAATCCGGTAGTTCGTGAGATACTTCCCATTTTCCTAATTTGGCGATGTCTTCGGCGCAAAAACCTGAAATTTTCAATCCTTATCTATATATATAAAAGAAAGTCTGGATTTCGTATTAATCACAGCACAAAAAAATCTACCGGGCCCATAATCTTGAAAATTGGGGGAAAAATACTTCTTATAGCACCGAGCGCCGCTAAGAAGGGATTTTCGAAAATTCCACTCCTAAGGGGGGTAAAAAAAGAACGAACTTTAAAAAAATTCCTTAAAAATCGGCTTATGTAGTTATTTTTCAACTGATAACATATTTTAATGTATTTTTCCATGCTGAATCGAATGGTACCAAGCAAATTCTTTTAAATCCATTATTTCGTGAGATACTTCACATTTTCCTAATTTGGCGATGTCTTCCGTGCAAAAACCTGAAATTTTCAATCCTTCTAGATAGATCAGATTTTGTAGTCAATTCAATTGATACCATTTTGTAGACGATTCAATTGGTACCATATTTTAGTGTATTTTGCCATGCTGAATCGAATGGTACCAAGCAAATTCTTTTAAATCCAGTAGTTTGAGAGATACTTCACATTTTTCTAATTTGGCGATGTCTTCGGCGCAAAAAGCTGAAATTTTCAATCTTTATATATAAAAGAAAGTCTGGGTTTTTTTATTAATAATCGTACAAAAAAAATCTATTGAATCTGCACTTTGGAAGTGAGTTCTATAATCAGGTTAACATGATTATGTAGGCTATATTTAATTCTCAATATATATAAAACGCAAAGTAAAATTTCATTCCGGCCTCTTATAAATTAAGTTCTACTAGATAGATTTTAATAGAACTTACATTGTTAGTTGGATAATTTTTCAGAAATTTTGTAACAATTGTAATATAGCATTCTACGTTGTTTAAATGAATACTTATGGAGATATTTTAAATCAGATGAACCCAATTACAAAAGGTTGGCTTTATTTTAAAGGTTCCACTGAATGAATTTTTATGTGATTAAAACTGTTAATATGTTGAGCGCTACGTCATTCGTTGGTGACTAACTTTGAACTTTCTGTTTAGATGACTGCCTTTTCTCCGATGACATATAGACTAAAATACAATATAAAACTAAAAATTACTATGATATAAAAATTTTGTTTGATTTAAAGTTTCTTAAAAAAAACTGACCAGCGTAGCGGGCGAAGGCTGCTAGTTAAAAATAAGGACAGAACTTGCCAGATATGGTACGTGCAATATTGTGTATGTTATATTGACACTATCAATGGATATATGGATACAGCACCTCATCTTTTTGCTTCATTTTGGGAATAACGGATTTTGAGCTTATTCTATAAAAGATTAATTTCAGAATTTTCAAGTATGTTTTAGGACTTTTACAAAAGTTGGTCTCTACATTTAGCTAACACTTTATGCAAGTTATATTTTAACTGCGTTCACGCATGAGCAGTGAACCGTTATTTAATAAACATGCTCATTTTTCATGCTATTTTTATTATTTCTTAATTCTGATAGCAGAGTATTATATAAAATGTTGTTTGTCTTTTTTTTCAGAAAAGAACATACTTTACATTATAATGTCTGTAAATTATAAGCAAAAACTTGGCAACTGTTTTTTATAAAAATCTTAATTTTTCGACGAATATGCATGCTATCCCCATAAAAATGAACACAGTTATTTGCAATAAGCCACGTAATCATATTCTGAAAATTAAACGCTTTTCCTACATTGATTTTGACAAGGTTATCCAAAAGAACTTCGTATTTTTCAATTTGTTGATGATCCCCAATGGAATTTCGGGAAAAAAATCTTCACGAAAATACATGACCAATGCTATTTCGTTTACACATCCGGAATTTCAGTATAATTCTTCATGTATTTTTCTAGATATTTAAGGAAACGTCTAAAATTGCACGTGCTGTGTCATTTAATGGCCATACAGTGTATGTGCTATGCTATCAACAGAGTTTAGAATTTAGTAGATTTTTAATTCTGATATTGCAAACTCATACCGGAAATTTAAAATAGCAATATTTGCTTTTTTTTAATAACAACCTTTCCGTATTTAAACAACGCGAAATTTATTATTAAAATTTCAAAGTGCGAATCCAGGTTCTTTGAATCACAGAATTTCCAGAACTTATCTACCATGGGTATTAAAAAATTAAACATACGTTAAAAAAAAAAAAAAAAAAAAAAAAAAAAAAAACAGAATAAAATTAACAACAAATAACTTCCACATTTTTTTTTTTTCCCAAAGAAAATTACTTTTGTTACATACAGTGGCGTAGCTAAGGGGGGGCAAGGGGGGCGTCCGCACCGGGCGCCGACGCCTAGGGGCGCCAAATTGAGAGAAATTGTTATATATCTATATTGGGTTGGGGGCGCAAAATTTCTTGCTGGCCCCGGGCGCCAAAAAACATAGCTACGCCACTGGTTACATAGTACTTTAATCTTCCACTAAGCTCTTCTGTTCCCGGTGGAGGCAAGCAGACAGACAGACTAACAAAACACATTACAAGCCTTTTCTAAAGCGTTTTTTAAAGTATAAATAGAAGTAGATTTATTTATAATTTTAAAGAGAAATAAAGTGAGGATTACAAAAAAATTAATACTAGTAATAATAATAATAAAACAATAAATACCTCCGATTTCAAGGGAACTGCAATTTATAATAATGACAATATTTAGGAGCTCACCTGAAAGAAAGAAAATAAAATTAGCATAATAAAACTGAAAATATGCTTTAAAATTACTATTTTATAAAAGCATCCAATTTAAAAATTAACAAGTTGGAAATTGTACATCACATGTAGCAAATGAGGTGCGTTCGTACTCAGGGGCGTGCGAAGAGAAAAGTGCGCCCGGGGCAAAGTTTCAATTTCCCCCCCCCCCCCCCCGTTTCGCACGGCGCTGTTCGTACTGTAACGAAGTTTTAAAAATATACAGTATTTCGGATACAATGCAGTATCCGAAATATTTGTGTATTCCTATAAATACTAAATACCTTCCATTTTACAGGAATTAACTTGAAGTAAACCTCAGCAACGTATATCAATTTCATAAAATGTGAAAGAATTTAATATAACTAAAACGTACCCCCAAACAATGTTTCCCTCTATACCAAGTAATGAAATACTTTTGAGCAGCCCTGTAAATGAATAAAAAATATTCTTTGCACCACAGATTGTGCAGAATGTGTATTTTTAGTACAGTAAAACCTCTAAATAACGGACACCTTGGGAGCGCAGAAATTGTCCGCTATTGGGAAAACCTCAGCGATACTAAAATTCCCAATGAATGCTTAATGTTTCATTAGTCGATTTAAAAATGTCCTAAAACCTCTATTATAATGATTAAACCAGAAATTAAAATAATTTTCAAAGCAATAAAACTGAAATAAAATTGTGCATACCTTTATCCTTTGCTTATTACACTCTTACAAAAATAAATAAATAAATAAATAAATAAATAAATAAAAATAAAAATAAAAGTTACAAAAGTATGCTTTTACTTGCGATTAGATGTAATTTGTTTTTCAATGTGAAGTTTTAACTCTGAGAGTAGTTTTAATTCTTTTAAATCATCTTTTTCTTAAAAAAAAAAAAAAAAAAAAAAAAAATGTATAACTGTTTATTGTATTTTTCTGCTTCTTAAAATCATCCAATCATCCGAGGGTGAGGGTGTGTGTGTGGGGGGGGGATGTAGGGGATAAATGTAGGGGAGAGAGGGGATTTTCTCCAGCTCATTCTCACATTTATCTGTGATCACAAAATTTGTGATACATTGCCCTGATAAATTTAGAGGATTTTTATTTTTTTTTCTCGTTAAAAAAATGTTTTTTGTTCTTTTTTGCTAAAATTACTGTCCGTTATTCAGAGGTTAAACATACAAAAATTAAAGTTTTGGGAGTGGGGATTTGAAAATTGTCCGTTAAATAGAGGTGTCCGCTATTCGGGAGAGTCCGTTATGGAGGTTTTACTGTATATACTTCATAGATGCATTTGAAATGCATTATGTTCGAAAGTGTGTAACACCATAAAAATGCACTTGAAACGGTTTTCCCATTGACCATAATGTAATGAAATACTTTTGATTATCCCTTTTATGAAAATCGGATGCATAATTCAATATGCATCCGATTTTCATAAAATTTGAAATGACTCCACAAAATTATGTAATTGTATATATTTGTAATTGTACATAATTATTTAATTGTAATTACTTTGGATTTCTTAAATTTAAATTATTTTGTTTTTATAAGGTTAATGACGAATTTATTTATAATAGTAATTGATAATTTGATTTTTGACATATTTTTATAAAAAAAGATGATTTTAAAAATATCTTTTTAAAATTGTTGCTTTGTACTTAAGGGGGCTCAGGGATTGAAAACTTTTCAAAAAATCGATTTTTTTATGATCTAGTTTGGTTATTCAATTAATTCTTAACTCAATGCAAAAAACCGCATAAAAATATTTGCATTTTTAATGGAGTTATAAGCATTTATGTACCAACACTTTCATAGCCTCATCCATATAATTTCAACTTTAAGTCGTGTTTTCTCAAAACTTGATTTTTGACCACTAACACCAAGATTAAAAAAAAAAAAAAAAAAACTATTTGATGAAATAGCCTTTTTTTTTTTTTTTTTTTTTGAATGCATATAACATCATAATCTAGATTATGAATTAAATATACAACTATCACTTAATAAAAACAGTATTAAAAAATCTCTCAAAGTTGAAAATTTAAAAAAACCCTAAAAAATACAACTTTTTTCCCATTAAAAATACTCAAAATATTAAACTATCTAAAATATATTAATTCATAATCTAGATAATAATAATAAAAAAAAAATAAGCCATTTTATCAAATAGTTTTTTTTTTAATCTTGGTGTTAGTCATCAAAAATTAAGTTTTGAGAAAACGTTTTAAAGTTGAAATTATATGGATGAGGCTATGAAAGAGTTGGTACATTAAATGCTTATCTCCGTTAAAAATGCAAATATTTTTATGCGGTTTTTTGCATTGAGTTCAGAATTAATTGAATAATCAAATTAGATCATAAAAAATCGATTTTTTAAAAAAGTTTTCAACCCCTGAGTCCCCTGAATGCAAGGTTTGTCTCATCATACGAAACCTGCTAGTAGTACTTTATATTTGAATAACGGGGGGGGGGGGGGGTGGGGGGTGTATAGAGCCATCCCGCCTGATGATGAGTAATGGCTTATAGTTAAACTGATGACTTTCATGTGCTGTTTTCATTTTAGTATTTTAATGTTTCTTGAATTTTTAAAATTTTATACATTATGCACCTTCTATAAGAACTATTTTCACGCAATTTTTCAATATTTATGTGTTGCAATTTTGTGAAAGCTGCTTTAGCGCCAGCATTTTCAATAATTCACATGTTTAACATATAAAACTAATATATGTATAAACTTTCTATAAATAAACCATTGAAAACATGTAATATTTACCTCAAATTATGAAATTACTATAAAAAACGTAGATAATTTTTCAGAAGAATTAAACCACACACAAAAAAAAAAAGAATGAAATTGACTAAAAATTAAGTAATTATCTTTTATAAACAAACGAAACATAATTTTAGTAAAATTATGTAGCTGTACGAAATGACTTATGAACAAACAAATCAATAAACAAGTTAATGTATACAGAAGAAAGCTCATATTGTAAACCACACCTTCAGGGGAACATTATTTAGAAATAAGCAAAAACCCGGCTATTTCTGTCGAGGATCAAGCTCTAAGCAGAAAATTTTTTAGGCGAGCACAGACGCATCTACATATAATGTATTTTTATTTAAAAAAATAATTATTCAAATAGATTTAGTAGAAAACTCAAACCAAATAACTAAACAAACAAACAAACAAACAAACAAAAAAAGCCTAGTTTTTTTTTTTTTTTTTTTAATAAAGTGTTTGGTTTTTTAAAATATGATGTAATTTACGGCGCATTTTAATAAAGTCCTTATTTTTAAAATTTGCTTTCTCTTTTAATATTCACGAATGAAATAATAATAATAATAACAGCATTGTAATGATAGTACCACTCTAAAAGAGGAAGGAGTGAAATGCTCACTTTTTGAGAAAGTGACAGGCTTTCTCACTCTTTTCGGAGTGAATTAAAAAGAAATACATTCCTTAAAGAGTGGAATTTTTCACTCCCTAGGAAAGAGTGAAATATTTCACTCCATTGTCGAGAGTGAAATATCTCACTCCGCTAAGGAGTGTGAAAGCCTGCAATTTTACAGTTTAAAAATTTTCCGTTCAACTTTGAATTAACATATGGAGTAAAAGAATGAAAAACACTAAATTATGTCACTTCTCATTTTAATTCATGCAAAAAATACGAATAAATGTACTGAAATTACTTTCACAGGCATACATATAACATAAATTTATTTAAAATAGATATAAAACATCTTAAAACACATTAAAACCATTACAAAAACTTAAGATTTTTTCAACCATTTCACGGCCTTCATAGTTTTTTAATGTTTTTAATGAACTTTAAGATTTTTTTAATAATCTATTTTAAATAAATTTATATTATATGTATGTATCTGAAAGTAATTTCAATTCATTTATTTGTACTTTTTACGTTAATTTAATTATTTAACACAATGTGGATTTCGTACAAGTGTTGAATTCAAGGCACTGAACAATGAATTTCCCCCCCCCCCCCGGAAAGTGTGGGGTTTGTGTTTTCAATGGTCAAAAATGCAATTCCCCCCCTCCCGAATCCCTTTAATTCATTACAAAAGTCGCTACCGGAGAAAAGTGTCTGAATTCAACATTGTTTAGCACTAGAATTTTATCTGCATATGTGAATGTAAAGAAGTGTTGAATTCAGGCACTTTTCTCTGGGAGGGATTTCTGTGGCTCCGGGGGAGGGGAAGGGTCATTATGGAGGTCCGGGGAGGGATTGTACTTTCTGACTGTTAAAAACACAAAATATCAAAATTTTCGGGGGGGGATCTTACTGTCCTGGGGGAATGTCCCCCCTTCCGAGCCACTCCCTGAATTAAATATTGCTGAAAAAGAATTTCAGTCAGTTAATGTCTTTAATCTGAAAATTCAGACTTAATGAATGTCTTAATTTTTAGATACATAATCGTCTTAATATGATCATGGTATAAACGAACCAAGAAATATGTTAGAATTATTTAGGAAGTATTTTATTTTATAACGACGTTCAACATTTCTACTATGCAAATTGCAAACCAGATTCAGATTTCTGCGCATGACGTACTGATATGACGTAATTTATGAGAAATGAACAACAGCGGGAAGCTAGCTTTGTACGCCATTAGTTCAGTTAAAAAAGGATTATATTCTTATTATGGATAACTTTAGAATAACAGGTGTTATTATTATTATTTATTTTAACGTGTTATTTTATCTATCTAACAGGATTTTATCTATGAATAAGAGTAAATAGCTTTAAAGATTGATCTCTTTTTGTAGTATAATGTTAAACTTTTTTTTGTCAAGCTTTTGTTCGTTATGCTTTCTTTATATAACCGGTGTAACTTGTAGCTGTTTAATATTTAAATTGCATTTTTTAAATTCAATTAGTTTGATTTTTAAGACTAAACCAATGAGTGATAACTAGTTTAATCTTCCTCTGCGAAACTGTGAAATGATGAATTCTTCCTCCTTCAAAAACAAAATTTGCTTACATACGTACTTCGGAAAACCCGAATGATTTTTTTTTCCACCTCATGATTCAGTAATTCATGGTTAAAGAGATAAAAACATAAAATTGAAACCGTTTGATACCGTATTTATTTTTTGTTGTATGTCTTCTGTTTTTATTGTTAAACACTTGCAGCTATATGCATTAATATTTATTTTATTTTATTTTATTTATATATTTGGTATTATTCCGGAGATAAAAATGATATTCATATATGATTTTGATTTTGGAAAAGTTTTTAGATTGAAAAAATATCTTTAATACTGTAAAAATTTTCTTTAGATGTTACCATAAAGGAAGTTTGTGAAATATTTATTCTTATTGATATTTTAATTCACTATTGAAAATCATAAATTATGATATCCAACGCTTCAGATTTAACATTTACCAAATTTCTAAAAATATCATAGGAATTTCTTGTATGCTACCGTAAGATTTTCGAAAATTAAACGCAGAAACATTTTATTCATGTATGGCAGTTTATTTTGGTTGTTTAACGGTATATTTAAAAAGTATTGATTAATACATTTTGAGTTTTTTAAATTGATGTATTAATTATTTTAATTTATACGAAAGCATTGGTTTTCTATATTTTGTTAACGACTTTAAATTTTGAAAATTGAGTAATATCAGAAAACATTTATTAATTTTCCTTTTATTGCAATCGTTTCTGGTACAAGTAATTATTAGCAGTAAAAAATTAAATATGATAAATTAGGCATAAATAAAAAGTTGTTTATTCTTGACGTGAAGCTTATAAATAAAATTGCCTTAGTATATATTTTTAAAAGTTCATATTTACTTATGTAATACAAGTTTGAAAATATTTTTTAGTGATTAATAACTATTTTTTTATATTCAAAGTATTTTTAAAGCAATTAAAAACAATAGATATGTCATTTCTTTTCTTTTTCTTCTTTTTTCTGTTTTCTAAATCTTTCTTTTTTTTTTTTTAAATTAAATTATGTAAAATTTGTCTAGCCTTTATTCATAAGATATAAAATTTACTGGCATAAAGAAATGAAATATGACTTATATCCTGCAGATATATGTTGTAACCATAGTACTAAAATCCACTTTTCAGGCAATAGCTAGTGAAAATTTAAACATAAGGAATATGTTTAAATATATGTACATATATACATATTCCACAGGAAAAAAAAAAAAAAAAAAAGGCTCCACGTTTATTTTAATGAAACAGTGATAAATCATAATACATAAAAACTTTACACATTCAAATTTAACAGCAAAGAATACAATTATCTAAATATTTAAAAGTTGAATTATGTATGAGAAAAAAATAAGCTCGTCATGACGTACATCATGGGAATTATAAAAATTCTAAATAAAATTTAATGGGTATCTAAATGGAAAAAATAATATTATCTGTTTAAGATTACGGTTAATTATACTCGTCCTTATGGACATTTTAAAACTATCATATATTAATAGTGCATGCTATGAACACAAACGATAAGATTGTAATAATTTTTTTTTTTTGTCAGTAATCTAATTTAATTCATATGTAATTTTAATCGAGTTTTTTTTTAAAGTTCAATTAATGTTACAAAATATGAATTATATAAATATTGTTAATAAAGTATTTTTTTTCCAATCTTTATCACTTGTATTTATTTTCATTGCATGCTCTGAAGATGTGATTTTTTTTTAAATGTCCATAAAAGCAACATAAAAAAAAGAATTTGCTGCATAAAAAATAACATTTACTCCTATGTAAGAGTGACTATTCACTCCTATCCGGGGTGAAAAAATGCACTCTTTTAGCAAGAGTGAATAGTCACTCCTCCGAAAGAGTCAGTATTCACTCCTGCTTATAGTGATTATTCCCTTCCCAGGAGTGAGTATTCATTCTTTCACAGAGTCAACAATTCCACTTTTGCCCTGAGTGAATAGTCACTCTAAAGAGGTTGGGCATATTTTGAGTCTGCGATAGAGTGAATACACTCTATCGCAGTGCGGAGTGAATACTCACTCTTTTTTATTTAGAGTGTAATAGCTATGAAATAACACTAAGCAATTTATTTTTAATACTAGTATATAACTCCGTCAAAAATGACGGAATTTTCACTTGCATTTCATTTTTTTAATACTTCATACTAACAAACAGAATGCAGATTTTATTACTGAAGAGTTTGTATTGTAGAAAAGCACATTTTAAAAATAGCAATAAATTTCTACAAATACAAATGATGAATTTTTTTTTTCTTGAAATTTAGTTTTTTAACAAATTTTAATTTCAAAACAAAGAACAGTATTTATTACAATAATAATAATAATTAGCAAAATACTAAATTTTCGAAGATTTCACAAAACATTAAAATTAAATATTGAAGTTTTTTAAATTTTAAAATACATTATCTTTATTAAAATTATGATTCGGCAGTGGTTTTAGTCATAGGTATATGATAGATTCTTAGTTTGATGCTTTTAGACATCGATTATGAAGCTTTGTGTTTTGGTTTTTAAATTTAGATTTGCCGCCACCTATACGCAGTTAATATAAACAAAACTGTTTTTTTCTTTTAATCGTAGTTTCTTATAGAAAATACTGCTATTTTCTATAGCATGAGACATTGATTTAAATCAGAATCAATTTTTAAAAACTTCAGCTATGCAACTTTTAAAATTCAATTCGTAAATTATGAAAACCAAAATAATTATTATTATTTCTTTTGTAAAATTTTAAATTATACATCCATTCGAAATTTGCTTGCATTATAAACGAAATTTATATATTTTTTAAATGTCATTTAAATGTAAGGAATATATAATATTATGCACTAAATAAAAATCATCAAATTTTGATTTGAGAGCAATTTTGTTTTATTTGCATGCATCAAAGCAGATAAAATTTTAATTTAAGAGCATGTGAAAAAATAAATTTCAGTTATACTAATGCAGTCATGATGATATCTTATATATCCATAACAACTTGATAAAAAATATTATTTTATTTGTAATAGAAAACAAAATTTAAAAAAAAATTAAGCTGATAAATCCTAGCATCTTAAAAAAATTAATAAAACTAAATTTAAATTCATCTTAATCTTTTATAATATTCCCAAAAAGGATTCTAAAATAGTTCATAGATGGCAGCACTAAAGTTGTGTGAGACGGCCTGTGAGTCGATATAATAAAATCGTACTCTCAGATGATAAAGTTAACAGTTTACACTTCCACTGTTATCTTTATGTATTATAATTGGGTATAATATACATGCTTTATATGAAAATATGCGGAACAAACATTATTTCAAGTGGAAGAAATTATCATTTAGCTGTCATTTTAGCATCTGTTTTCAATTAAGCCTCACATGGCGTTTAGCTACAATCGATTCTCAGA